>JAWNNJ010002224.1:600000-984738 GCA_035045125.1 Hypselothyrea guttata
GAGCTTTGGCGGCGCACAGTTTCCCAACGCCAGCGGCAGTCCGTATCTGAGCGGGCAGGCGACGGCTCCGCCACCAAATCTCATGCAGAGCAATCAGAGCCTGCTCAGTGGCATGCAGCTCTTCAGCGGGGCAGGCGCACAGTCGCTGCCCCAACAGCAGCAGCAGCAGCAACAGCAGCAGCAGCAACAGCAGGTGGCACTTGGCATGAATCTTATGCAACCGATGGCTGCGTCTGGGGCATTTGCAGCTGCCACGGGCACCACGTCCTCGGCCGTCACATCCAACTTAAATCAACAATTTGGCAATCTGAATATTGGCAATGTCTGGCAATAAACTGAGACTCCCCTGACTCTGCATTCCCCTCCCCCACACAACGCTGAGAATAGGAATCGATACATCTATATGTATAAACTGTTTATTTATAACTTTTTGTACCTACTTGCCGGCAGTCCAGTGCTTATATCGAGCATGTCCTATTACCTATTACCTATTACCTTACCCCTTACCCTACCTTACCTAGCTGAATTGTCTACAGTTCCCTCTGTTTAATCGTTTGTAAGACGTTGTAAAACCCCACATGCAACATAAATACATGCATAGTTAGCTAGTTTTGGTGGCGTACGAATTTCTCTTCACATAAAGTTCATATTTGTATCGGTTAACGTTAAGTACCCCGTAATAAACCCACAAGAGTTGTATGTACTTGTATGTGTTTATCCAGCCATATATATGCACCTTTACTGGATTAGCAATTTGTAAGGTATTTTTTGTGGCAAGCGTACTTGTAAGTTGTATTGTACTATTTTATTATTATTCTTAGCAAAACCCAAAAACCATTGTATGTATGCATTTCTATACCTAATCCACGAAATGAAATACGTACACATGTAATTCTAACTGTAAGTGGATTCAATTTTAATAAATAAAATATGCATTAACTATACAATTACAACTCGCCGAAGTTTTAGTCATTTTAGTCAAAATATCGATTTTTGGGCGTAAAATATTACTTAACCAATGAGAGTTGGGCTAGGGAGAGCTCGGCCTGCGAGAGTTGGGCCAGCGAGAGTTCGCACAGCGAGAGTTCGGCCAGTGAGAGTTCCCTTAGTGAGAATTCGGCTAGTCAAGAATTCGCCTATCGAGAGTTCGTTCCGTGAGAGTTCGCCCAGTAAGAGTTGGGCCTGCAAGAGTAAAGGTATATGGTACACTCTCTATTTTACTAGTTTTGTTTATCTTTTATCTTTTTGTTTATTTTTAACATAAATATACAATTTTCCTGTTTAAAATGTAACGGATGTTTTATTTTACTAGCTATTTAGAAATCTAGCTATTTTGGCTGGCAGCACAGGTTTCTTGTTTAAGAAAAATAAAGTTCTCAACACTGGCGACAGCTGATGCGTGCGAGCGAGACATCTGTCGAAGGGGTTCGAGTTCGTATGCCGACCTGGTGAGCGCAACGGAGCTATATGACCAGCTCGTGCGGGAGTGTGAGACAGCAACAGAGTTTGGTTCGATGGGGTTTTGGCTGATGACCCCCCGTTGCACTCCAACCCCGCCATCTAGTGTTGAACACGTCAACCTCAACAACAACGTCAAAAAGTAAATACATAAAGTAAAACTTGCATATAGTCAAAATTCAAAAACAAATTGCCCAACAATGAGCACCGAGGAGTCGGCTCCCAACGTGGAGGCAACCAACGAGCTAAGGGACCGCAGGCCCAAGGTCAGCAAGGAAATGACCACTAAAGAGGCATATTTCGCCAGCCTGGAGCAATGGGCAAAACATACGGCACTTATCCAGTCGTTTCCCAATTATTTGCTCTCCAACTATCCGCCATTGCTGCAAGCGTCATTTCCAGCAGTTGCAGTTCCACTTCCGGTTCCACTTCCAGGACATGCAAACCTCGAGCAGACCTATCGTCAATTCCCGCAGCAACAAGCGCCCGGACAGCCGGGACAGCAGGCTCAGCAGGAGGCGCCGATCGTCGCCCCTCCTGCCATGAACATCTTCCGGTTATTGGACGATGCGCAACAGCAGGCGGTCATACAGAGTGTGGGCGGAACGGATGTGATTGTGGCGCCATTTTGGAAACGCGCCGTGGCGGAGGCTATAGACATTTTGATATTATTAATAGTGAAAGTAATTGTTACGTTTGCCCTTTTCCATGTGTTCGATCTGGACTTCGACAAGGATGTGATGCGCAAAACGCTCGAGGATGAGGATATCATAATCAGCGTCTTTGACATCTCCTTTGATTTCATAACGGCCTCATCCGATTTACTGCTCATCGAATTGATAACAAAACTTCTGGTCTGCCTGTACGAATGCCTTTGGACGTGGCTCAATAAGGGCGCCACACCGGGCAAATCCATCATGAAAATCCGCATCATCTATGTGGAGGCGGTGGTGCCGGTGCAGGTGGCAGCCCGACAAGCGAGGATCCTGCAACCTCAGGGTGCACCGCTCCGGGCAATTGTCTATCCCGCCCAGATACCAGGACTGATCAGGTCCATGATGCGGGCATTAGCCAAAAACCTAGCCATGACGCTGCTCTTCCCCATCTGTTTCCTCATGATATTCTTCAAAAACAACCGCACCGCCTACGACATTGGCAGCAAGACCCTTGTGGTCGAGACAAATGGTGCCACAATTCCAGTTCCCGTTCCCATTCCCGTGCCCGTTGCAGTTGCACGCCCCCATCAACAGTAGTAGTCTGGTTGGAAGCGCATCGCCAACACCAACAAACGCCAAATATTTTCATTTTGTAACGGAACGGCAACGAACTGTGTTTTTATTTTGTCTCCAAATTGTGCACATTATGTAAATAATTCGCTATATATTCAGTCAACTGTGGCAACCAGAGTTTCCATTGCCGTAAGTTACTTTTAGATGGGGAGGAGCAGCTCGTTATAACATTGAAATTAAATATTAAACAATTATTGCAAATGGCTTTATTATTACTAGGTTTGGGATAGGTGTACCGGTACCTAAGGAGATCTATTGTACCCCCTTCTGAACTATAGCACCTGTTTAACCCAAGGTCTCGGAGGAAGTCCAGACGGTCGCCACCTCTATCATCGTGAGGAATGGTTTTCCCGGTCCGAGGTGGCAGGAAGATTCAACCTGAGGATGCACCCGAGTCTGCCGTGTCCCGCTAGTAATCCTGAATCTCTTAGGTTTTAGATCTACAATAGATCTTTCGCCGATGTGTATTGTCAGCACTCATCCCTTTCAATTCATTCCTTCATACGAACCGAATTTTCGTCCGCGGTATGGCCCCAGGAAAACCTGAAAAACAATAAAAAGTGTGCTTTCTGCGCCAGACACGAGTCGCTCTCTTACTGAGGGTTCGCAAAAGAGCATAATCGTGGCTTGCTCAGCTAATGAGAGTCGAAACGAGAGCAAATAGAGCATAGTCGGAAAAGAGCAAGGGATAAAGGCATATGGAGCTCATTCGAAAGGACCGCCAACTATGTGTATCTCAATCATAAATTTTTTTGAATTGTCAAGAATCAATTTTAGTTTGAGGGAAAAACTTTAAAATGCATAATAAATTAAATTAATATTGTTTGAAAAATAAACAAGAACTAGTAAGGACGGAGTAGATCAGTCGGGTGGAAGCGTACAACAATTGTGCAAATCTTGTTCATATGAAGAGCGTCACATTGAGTTTTACAAGTAATCCCAGAATCGATTTATTAGCCGAGAGAAAAATTGTTTAATTCTAATCGAAGCCCAGCTCTAGATCATACGTAATGCTTCTTAATTTGTATGACGGTCTACAACGCAGAACGGCTCCGATCCGAATTTGGCCCGCCCATATTCTGGAAACTTTGTGTATCAAATCACTCCCGGCTTGCAAATAGCAGACTTTATTTTCGCATTATTTAACATTCACATTCTTCAGCGTTTGTGCCAAGATGTTGCCCTTGCCGGGCACGTGCAGCGCCGATCCTTTGAAGCAGGCGACGAGCTCTGCATTGGTCATCAGATCGGGAGCGCAGGTTTCGAAGATTTTCTTCTTGGGATTGAGCTGAGCGTCTGGCTGACGCTCGTAGCCCTCGCAATGCACCAGATCTCCGGGTATGGCGGCAGCGGGGGGGCTGAGGACCTCCACCTTGTCGGGTGTGGAGGCACACATGACCATGGCCTCTGAGGTAACGCCACGCATCTTGGCCGGCTTCAGATTGCAGAGCACGACAACCAAACGATTCTGCATTTCCTCCAGCGGCACAAACTTTACAAGTCCCGAGACAACGGTACGTGGCGTGGCTTCCCCGCAATCAATCTTCTCCAGATACAAGCTGTCCGCATCGGGATGGCGTCCCACCTCAACGATGCGGCCCACGCGCATATCCAGTCGACCCACATCGATGGGAGCCTCGGCCACAGCCGCCGGCTTCTCTGCCGCTGGCTTCTTCTCCTTGACTTTCTTCTCCTTAGGAGCGGCGCCCGCAGATGGAGCAGGAGAGGAGCTCGGCTTATCACTGGGAACTGGCGCTGTCGGCTTGTCGGCTGCACTGGTGCACATGCTCCTGGCACCGGGCACTGGGATTTGTTGCTTGCCATTGCGTATCTCAAGCGCTATTAATTCGGACAGCGCCGTTTCCACTTCCTTGGCTAAGGCGGCATTCTCCTTGATCAGTTTTTGCTGCTCCTGGTGAATTCTTTCCTTCTGTATGGCCGCCAGCTGATATTATGATATATCGACATTGCATTAATATATAGACAAAACGCCTCCTCACTCACCTCCCCCTTGATAGAGTCTAGCAGGCATTGTGCGCGTTGATTGTTCTCAACAATTTGCTGCAATTGAGCCATTTTAATGCCTTTTGTGAGTTTGGTGCGGATCGGCAAACCGAATGTTATTTTGCATGTGGCACGAATCATATTATCAGTGTTGCCAATTTGTATTCCAGAAAAAAGCTGTTTTTGGTGGGAAGTTTATTTATATATATATATATAACATTATTTATTTATTTAATATAATTATTACAGTTTGCAGTGACTATTTATAGTAACTTTTACCATAAGGTATTTTCATATTTCCGGAAATTATTTTATTATGATTATATTGTATATACACAATTTTTCTAGCAGATGCTATTCAAAAACAGCCAGAGCTGGCGGAAATAAAGCGAATTTGGCAACACTGCTATTATAGAGTGTGACCAGCTGAAGAAGGCATTTCGATAACTCGATGTAGCGCAGTGTTGCCAGCATAGCGTAGATTTTAAATAAAAATATTTGAAATACAGCTAAATATAAATATATAAGCATATAATTGAGAACAAAATTAAAAACATAAATATATTTAAATAAAAAGTATGATTGCTATAACCGTTTGACGATTTATATTTTTTTGAATTCTAAAACAAGTGGCAACACTGACAGCCGATACAAACATCGCATGTACTCGATTCCTGTCGAACAGCCGATAACAGTTTGTGTGCAACATGTAAAGACGCAACAACAACGAATGCCAAATAAATTTCTGTTTATGAAAACAACAATAAAGGCATTGTAATATTTGTTATTTGTGAGCATTTTGTGTTTTGTGGCATGGATTACGTGTATTGTGGCGGCAGCGATCAAATCGGTGCAACAGAAGACATACTGAGTATGCAATTTAGCCAATTAATACGCTGAACTTTCTCCCAGCTGTATTTATTTATTGTTATTTATATTTTTTATATTTATTCAAGGTGTTTACGATACGGGCCCCCCCAACAGCTCCGAGCATTACTCACCCAGTTTCAATGGCTTCAATATTGGCTCAAGCGATGCCGACTACATCGCTAACCCAATTCCGATTCTTGCTGACGGCGGTGAAAATTTCGGCGTCTCAACTGTGGCCTTCGACGACTACGAAGAGCTGCTCTGGATGGGTAATCAGGGCGTAAGTTGGCAAATTAATGCGGTGGCATGTGTAAATTATAATATACTACTTCCACAGGGACATGTCACCTCGTACTACACTGGCTCCTTTCAAAAATACACATCATTCCAAGTGCATCCCAGCGACATTGTGCGCCAGATCATAACCGTGGATTCGGGTATTCTGGTCTTAACCCAGACTTCGCTGCGTCATCAAATACGCCGTGGACTGCCCAAATTCACGCACAAGTGAGTGTTGAAAGCATACAATGCCATAGAGTGTATATATTCTTGATCAGTTCGAAATGCTAAATCGATTTAGCCATGTCCGTCTGCATAAACGCTGAAATCTTGGAAACTACAAGTGCTAGAGCAGTCATTTTTGGTATGTAGTCAGGTGTATTCAATGCGCAGATCGTTTGTTGCATATGTTGCGTGCCACGCCCCCTTTACGCCCAAAATCAATAAAACCTACATAGCCCGCATAAAATTAAACATTGAAGGTTGAATAACAAGCGTCATATTGAAGATAGAAGGTTGTTTTTCAAAATATATAATCTCAAACATTATATCTACATATCCTAAAAAACGCATTAAAATCGGTTAATATATACAGAAGATATTGGTAGGAACAATATTGCACACTTCGCTTCGCATTCACGCACAATAAAGTGAGAAAAAAAACTGCTGTTTCGGGTATTTTACAGTCGGGCGCGCCCGACTGATCTGCTCCGCCCATTCTGATATATTCTGTTGCTCTGCAGGTCCACTAGCATGGAGGAAATGGTCTGCATGCTGCAGCTGTCGCCGCATCGCTTGGTCATGGCCGGATTGCAGGAGGAGCTGATTGATTTCGACATGCGCACGCTGAAGGAAACTAGATTGGAGCATGTGGGATCTGCGGGCTGTACGGTGCTGCGCAAGAACTCCCGCTATCTGTTCGCTGGCGATCAGTTTGGCACCGTCACGCTAAGGGATTTGAACACGCTGAGCGTGGAGCATACGATTAAGACGCATACGAACAGTCTGTCGGACTTCGATGTGCAGGGCAATTATCTGATATCGTGTGGCTACAGTGGACGGCAGAATAACCTGGCCATCGATCGTTTCCTAATGGTCTACGATTTGCGCATGCTGCGTCTGATCTCGCCCATACAGGTGCTCATCGATCCCCAGATGCTGAAGTTTCTGCCGTCGCTCTCCTCGCGCCTAGCCGTCGTCTCCAGCTACGGCCAGTTTCAGCTGGTGGACACCGTGGAGCTGAGCGAGCCACGCGTCTCCATGTATCAGATTAACACGAACGGCAGTCAGTGCCTGAGCTTCGACATCAGCTCCTCCTCGCAGGCCATGGCCTTTGGGGATCAGGCGGGTCACATCAACACGATTGCCTCGATACAAACGCCTCAGCCGCAGTTCAATGCCTTCTCGCGTAATACGGAGTTTGCCGACGTGGTGCCGCCGTTGCCCATGGTGCCCCTCACAGACGCAAACTTTCCCTTATCCTCCGTGCTGTTGCCGCTGCCAACAACCGGCACACGTTGGTTCTCCGACTGGCCGGAGGAGCTGTTGCGCTATGGCTACCATCGTCCTAAAGCCATTGATGCCGATGTGCTGAACAAGATGAAAATGCAGGGACCCATTGGCTACTCGCCGAATCCCAGGACCGCACGCCGTAATCAGATCCCGTACTGCCTGGCTGAGCCGGGCCAAGGCGGAGCATCGAGCGTGAATGCCAATGGCAATGCAACAGCCACAAAGGCGGACAATGGCGTAAAGATTATACCCAGACGTTACCGGAAGGTTGAACTGAAGTACACGAAATTGGGCACGCAAGATTTCGACTTCGAGCAGCATAATCAAACGAATTTTGCCGGATTGGAGGCGACTCTGCCGAATTCCTACTGCAATGCCATGCTGCAGGTGAGCAAACACAACTTAAATATGCAAATTACCCTAAGATAATAATTTATTTTGTTGCGTTTTAGATTCTGTACTACACGGAACCGTTGCGCTTAAAGCTCATCAGTCACACCTGCTCCAAGGAGTTCTGTCTCTCCTGCGAACTGGGCTTCCTATTTCACATGCTGGACAAAAGCACGGGTTGGTTTATTCTATGCACACCATTCACCTTTATTTTGTATGCTAAAACTTTATTTATATCAGCTTCCACACCCTGCCAAGCCAGCAATTTTCTGCGCTCATTCCGCACTGTGCCTGAGGCCTCAGCTCTGGGCCTAATACTAAGCGATCGATCGTCAAATGTTAATCTGATAACACTTATACAGGTAAGGTTTTGAATTGCATATATTATTTTAAGCATGTATTATATGTGAAATGTCTTCCTTAGAACTGGAATCGTTTTATACTGCACCAAATGCACTACGAAATCTTGGACTGTGGCAAAAACTCCAGCCTCAGCAGCATGCAGCAAACATCGTTCATGAGTAACTATAAATTAATAACTTTTAATGAAATCTAGCTAATGTTTTGCTCTTCATAGGCGACAATATGAACACCACCGACACTACAACATCAGATTTCGATTATACCATGTCCAGTAAGTCTAATGTTGCTTACACAAACCAAAAACCAATAATAATCCAATAATACTCCAAATTGCAACTTACAGCAGATGAAACCTCCAAGGAGGAGGAGCCCGAACGCTGCAAAATCAATGCCGAAACAGAAATAAGCAGGATTTTCGGCACCAAGCAGATCTGCATAAATCGCTGCATCAAATGCCAAGCAGAGGTAGAAATTCAGTTCAATTTCCTTAGCAATTTTAATTGTATTTTATTGGCATTTTACAGAAATCAAAAGAGAATATTCTGCTCGCTTGCAATTTGTCGTATCCCACGCATATCAAAGACAGCGAACAGCATTTCGACTTTGGCAATATACTAAAGCGTTCGCTAAGTTCCGAGAAGAATATCCAAGCGTTTTGTGAGAACTGCAAGAAGTTTTCCTCCACCAACCAGAGCGTCAAGGTAAACCACATAATAAATGCAGATTTATTTAGAGTTATTTTCAATTACGTCTACCTGCAGGTAACAACATTGCCGCAGATTTTGGTCATTAACTGTGGCCTGAACAATGAAAAGGACATCAGCTTTCTGAAGCGTCAGCTGAATCGCTGCAATGAACGCCCCTCGGCGGAGACAGCGTCCCTGAGCACCAGCAAACCGTGTCGTTATGGCATTAATTGTTCACGCAGCGATTGCCATTTTATGCATCCCGATCGGTTGGTTATAGTCACAGTTATTGTCTATTAAATCCCTCGCTAATTTGCTTATATTTTCATCAGCAAATCGCCATCGCATGCCAATCAATCTGCGAATTCAAACAGTTCGCCAAGCGCACGTCAGAAGTCCTGGTTTCCCCTGGCTTTCGATATGGGCATCAACGATGCGGACGAATTAATTGTGCAATCGCCCACGCATGCCGGCAAATGCGAGCAGGGCGAGGAGGAGGAGCCGGATGAGCTGCTGGAGCAGCAGCAAGCGCTGCCCCAGTGCCACAATCAGCGCCGATACGCTCTGCATGCGGTGCTCTGCCAGATCGACGATGGCACCCAGAAGAATCTGGTTTCGCTGATTAACGTGCGCCAGAAATATCACACAATGAAGGCGGCCGAACTGGCAGAGGAGCTGGAAAGCCAATGGTACATATTCAACGATTTCAGGTGAGTTGGCGAGCAGCTTGATAAAGTTAGCAAACAATTATAATTAGTTGCATTTTGTGTTTAGCATTTCGCAGGTGGCACCGCAGGAATCCGTGTGGTTCACCCTGGATTGGAAGATGCCGTGCGTGCTCTTTTACAGCAGCGTGGATGAGGAGTTGGAAGCGGGCCTCTCATTCGAGGAACCCATGCAATTCGTAGAGCCGCCCGCCAATCCTTTTCTGCAGGTAGAGTTGTGTTTTATAGTTTATTTCGATTTCGTTCAGCGAAGAAATCGTTCCGAAAGTATTGTAATTCAGAGAGTAGTTCAGTGAGTTTTTTAGAGAGTCGTTCAGAGAGTTGTTGATTCTGTGATCGAGATTGAATGACTTAATGAACGATATTCGGAGGAATAATAAACGCGATTTGTATGGTCAGGAATTAAGGGTTTGAGGCGTTAAAAACTTATTAAAAATAATTTTTGGCTTCAAAATTTGATCAAGTGAACTGCGTTAGCGTCACAATTCTAATGTAAAAGTTGCTTTTTATATGCATACATATTTATTGATATACCACTTGCAGGACCTTTTGGATCCGCTGTCAAACTATGTGAGCATTGATCCGACTTTGAAGCCCCTGCAAAGCCACGAAATGCCGCAAGCGGGCGATTTAATTGCCATGGATGCGGAATTTGTTACTCTGAATCCGGAAGAGAACGAAATTCGCCCGGATGGCAAAACTGCAACCATCAAACCCTGCCACATGAGCGTAGCACGCATATCCTGCATTCGTGGGTAAGTTTTCCAAATGAACAAAACAAAAAGAAGTATTAATCAATTGAATTGATTTCTGCTTATAGCCAAGGGCCAGACGAGGGCGTTCCCTTCATTGATGATTACATTTCCACCCAAGAGAAGGTTGTTGATTATTTAACACAATTCTCGGGTATTAAACCTGGCGATCTGGATGCCAATTTCAGCAATAAACGTTTAACTGCTCTGAAGTATTCGTATCAGAAACTAAAGTTTCTCGTGGATGTGGGCGTTATATTTGTAGGCCATGGCCTAAAGAATGATTTCAGGTAAGCCAGCTTCTATTGAATTAAATATAAATATATATGTTATAATTTGCTGCTTTCAGGGTGATCAATATTTATGTACCATCGGAGCAAATAATTGATACAGTGCATTTATTCCATCTGCCTCATCAGCGTATGGTTTCTCTGCGTTTTCTCGCCTGGCACTTTTTGGGTAAGCATTTTACATAGTCGCATCGTGTCCTTAACTCAAGAACCTTGTTTTTTTCTCAGGTACCAAAATACAATCGGAGACCCACGATTCCATTGAAGATGCGCGCACCACGTTGCAGCTCTATAAGCATTACCTGCAATTACAGGCTGCAAAGACCTTTACAATTGCGCTGAAAAATCTTTATGACCGTGGCAAGCAACTGCAATGGAAGGTACCTGAGGAATAATTATGAAACATGTGGCAAAATTCAAAGGAAATCCACACATTTTAAACATTCTATAAAACTTGCAGATTCACAACTGAACATCAACTCTAGATACTCTGTTCTAAGTAGCTGTCACGAATAAAATCAAATCTATTATATTTTCATTTTACAAAATATACAAAGCTTTTGTAATAATAACCACAGTTTTAATGTCATGTTGAAGATTTTAGCATTTTCTTGGAATCAATTCAAGTTAATGAGGCATTAACTGAGCGGCAGGAAAGAAGTTTTATTTGCATTTGTATGTAAACAAAAGTAAAGCTTGTAATGGATTCGTAGTAACTGGGAAAAACAGCTGCTAGTCTATAATTATGCCCTGTACCGCTAAATGATTAAGCCAGGGTATAATAACTTTGTGTGAATGTAATTACTAAACAGAATCACATTCAAATTTCGACTGAAATGCAATTTCTTTGCATAAGAAGTGTCCACTCCACCTAAAACCTATAACTTAATTCTTAAAAAAACAAAATTCTAATTTAATCGATGATGAATGAAACAAGTTGACATGTTCCATCGGGTGCGTCCGTCTGATCGGCTACATACTTACTAATTGAATCTATGCACTTCATGGCAAATCATTAACAAGTTTACAAACTTATATATAGAATACTGATTTGCCTGTAAGCGAATATAATATGTATGCTGTAAATAAAGCTAGGTTTATCTGCTGGCTCGGCTTAATCAAACTTGTTGAGACACTGGGGATTGCCCTGTGAAATACTTACTATATAGTATGTACTATCAAAACAATGTAAGCATATACGACAGCCGATATAGCCATAGCTTTAGAGTGGGCCAAACAACAGAAATACTTAAGGCAAAACATAATCAATCTTTTACAAGTTGGCTGGGTTACAAGTAGTCTTACGTTAGTTGTAGCACTATATAGTATATAAGACAGCTCTGGCTTTAGAGTGGACCAAATAATAGCAGCAGTGTTTGCAGTTAGCAAGTGCAAAACAAGTTCTACTGTCTTTTAAGTAGTCTTCAAGTATTTGTTCTGGGAAGTCTCTTAATTTGCAAGTATCTAGTATATAGTATTAATATCAATTCGCTAGCTTTAACATCTTGAAAGGTATTGTTAAATCTAACAGTTCCCAGTTGACGCATTAGGTATTGGGTTGGGTCACAAAAGTGCATTATAGTAGTTTCTGAATTTCCCAAGCTCCCGACGCTGAGGTTATCAAACGCCGTCTAGAACTTGGCTTGTAAATCGTCTACCGGTATGGGTGTTGTAAGGTATAAATACTCGCTGCAGCGAATTCTGGGAAGCATTCCGCTTGTAACGGTCGTGATAAGATGGGTTCCTTTTTGTTAATCGGCCTGAGCTGTGTGCTCTTGGCGTGCACTGGTAAATACCCGGGAATCTCTATTTAAATAATATACATCATTAATTTAAATTCTCTGTGAAAATCCTAGTGAGTGCACAGCAGAATTATGACGGTCGCAATGGACCCCACGTGTTTGGTGAGCCTGGAAGTCAGGTCTACATCCGTGGCCAAAATCCAGGCAGCTACAGCGTGCCCGGCACGGGTGGCACCTTCCAGAATAATCCCGGATCCGGTCAGCACGTCTATACGGATGAGCAGGGCAACACCTATGTGAATAACAAGAATGCGCCCGCAGGTGCTGGACGTCATACCATCAGCGGTCCCGGTTTTACGGCTACACGTGGTGGCCAACAACCGGTCAGTGCTCCTCCCGCTCGGGTGGCCCGCCAGGTGTACCAAGGCGACCAAGCTTTCTATAAGAATACCCTCCAAAGCCAACGTCGTAACTCTCCACGTCGTCCAAATTTCGGTAATGGTGGTCAGGTGTACCAAGGCGATGAGGCCTTCTATAAGCAGACTCGTCAACGCCGTAGTCCTCAATTCCATGTCAGCCGTCCGGATCGCACTGTTGATGTCGGAGGTGGTGGATTTTCGATTCAACGTCAACGCCGTAGTCCTCAATTCCATGTCAGTCGTCCGGATCGCACTGTTGATGTCGGAGGTGGTGGATTTTCGATTCAACGTCAACGCCGTAGTCCTCAAACCCATGTCGCCCGTCCGGATCGCACCGTAGATATCGGCAGGGATGGAGAATTCTACATCCATCGTCAACGTCGCAGTCCCCAGCCCCAGCGCGTGCAGGGCGACAATTTTGTGGCTCGCAGCGATCAGGCCGGAGTCTGGAATGATGATGTCTCGGTGTGGAAGCGTCCCGATGGCCGTACAGTGACTGTGGATAAAAACGGAAATGTCATTACATCGGGCAGCCCCAATGGCCGTGGACCCCAACGCGTAAGTGCCAAATAAAATTGATAAGTAACTTATAATAATTCTATGCTTTCTTTTACACAGTACTCCGGCTAAATGTAGACTGAAATACAAGTGAAGGAAATAAGCCCCGCATACAGTTAACAACTAAAAGTAGTGTTAAATCCAGGATGAAGAATTGTAAAAACTTCAACTAAACTACAATACAAATAAAAACAATAAAAATTCAGAAAATTATGCAATTTTTCTTTTCGTTTTTCTATTTTTTTTTTGGCCGCTGCGAAATAAATCGTTTTTTTTTTGAATACAATTCCGCAGGAAATGTAACATACTTTTTATTATTATTATTATAAATATTATTATTATAATTCACAGTTAGATAAAAGTTAATATATAAGCTATCTAACTTAGATTTATAGCATGGCTACTTAATGGACTTCAACTAAATATAACTTACTTATCAGTTTGCTTATTTTGATCTCTTTTAGCTATGCTTAGAGGCTTCAAGGCCAATAATAATGTTAAACGAGTTCTATTATCTAACAAGCTCATAAATCACATTCCTTTAATACAATTGTTTTCGAGCAATTCCCGCTTAAATATCGTAAGCGCCAAAAACAAATTTTACAGTAGAATGTTTTTTATGATATATGTACTATTTGACAGGCTGATATCTCAGTAAATAAATAGTTTATATAATTTTTGGTGTAGATGAATTGGTTAATCGGGTATATAGTTCCATCAATAAATATATATTTATAACGTTTTGTCAAAACAAATAGTTCCCTAGTTGACTCGTTCAAAAGTGTATCAATATTTCTGAATTTCCCAAGCTCTTCGCTTATCAAATTCCTTCTAAAACTTAGCTTTAAGTCGTCTATAGGTATTACAAGGTATAAATAGTGGCTGTAAAGTATTCTGAGCAGCATTATTATTGCAACAGTCGTTATAAGATGGGTTCCTTTTTGTTGATCGGCCTGAGCTGTGTGCTCTTGGCGTGCACTGGTAAATACCTGGGAATCCCTACTTAAATCAAATTCATTATTAATTTTAACTTTCTGATCAACTTGTAGTGTGCGCACAGCCGACTTCTGACGATCGCCGTAATGGTCTATGGTTGGGTGACTATCCCGACGGCGCTGTGCCCGGAATGGGTGGCTCTATTCTATCAACACCATCCTCCGGTCGGCAAGGGAATAACAGGAATTACGAATTTACTTACGGCGACGACGCGTTCCACATGAATGGCCTCCAAAGTCAACATCGTAATTCTCGACCCCATCCAGAAAATGGAAATGGTGGACAGGTGTACCAGGGCGATGAAGCCTTTAACAAGCAGCATCGTCATCGACGTAGTCCTCAATTAGATTTACTCTATCCGAGCAGTCCTGGATTCGGCCACGAAGCAATTCCGATTCAACGTCATCGTGATGGTTCTCAATTCGATTCAGACTTTCTGGAAGACCCTTTAGATCGAATCAATGGTAGAATTCATGTTCCTCGACAACGCCGTAGTCCCCAATTCGATTTTAACTTTCCGCGTACCAATATTGATATTGGTAATGGTGGAATTAAAATTTCACGTAAGCGCCGTAATCCTCAATTAGACTCATATACAACCGACTCATATACACATCAACGGTATGGAAATTCCGATTTTTCAATCCGATAGTCCTGAATTGAAGTTAAACTCTCCAAGTCGCACTATGAATATCATCAATAGTGGATTGAAGATGTCTCGTCAATGAAATATTGCTAAATACGATGTTATCCTTCCGAGTCGCCCTTAAGATATCGTCAATCGTTGTATTAAGATCGTTGTAACTATGGATGAAAATGGCAATATCAATGCATCCTTCCCCAAATAAAAGACAAATTGAAACTCAGTATCGTCCAATATGCTGCGATGACAACTTTATCGATAAGCTTAAATTGCAAAATAAATCGATTTTATTTGAATACATTTTGAATGAATAATTATATACGTTGTACGTTGTTTTTGCTTATTTGATCTCTTTTAGAAACGTCTATGAAGCTGCAAAAAAGAGGCTAAAAGTTCTTTTATAATATTGGGCTTTATCAAAATTGATTTCCTTGTTTTCAATAAGCAAAGAACTAATAATTAAAATAATTGTTTGGTTATATAAAAATTAATTATCAGATATAGCAAATTCTTGACCCAAAGAATACATAGACACAAGTAAAGTCGATTATGAGGTATATTACCAATTTGTTTATAATTGTACAAAGTGAAAATTAAGTTGTGAAAAACACTCATAAAACCCAATTTTTGCCCCTAAAATCTAAATTTTTCAACGAATACAGTAATGTTTGGAATAATAATTTATAGGAATAATTCTACGATACAAGTTGTTATTTTGTAAGGGAGTGGTGCGTAAAAAAAGTTAAATTTTTAAAAAGTTTCATTTTGAGATATGACTAGTGTTTAAAGTTTCCAATAAAATTATTGAGCAAAAAATCAATCCAATTAAAAATCGGTTTAGTATTGGCGGAGTTATGCATATATAAAGTGAAGAAAAAATGGGCTTCTTCCTTTAAGGCAACTGCAACTACATATATTAAATATTCAAATTCTTAAATTTTATTTTGCGATTGAACAATTTTATGAATATTAACGAAGAGTAAAATACATTCGACCAAAGAATTGCTGATTGCAGCGCTTTTATTTGGGCGAGCAATGAAATATATTTAAATTTAGAACAGCTGCAGCCTGAGAGTAGACTTTTAGATGTATTTATAGTCTATATTGTATATGGTTAAATGGTAAATATCGTGCCATATAGGAGATATAAATATTTTGTGTTGACATTTTAGGTTTGTCGCTTGAACAATACAACAAATTTTGGTTTTCTTATTTAAACATATGTGACATTACGCTTTTGGAAATAAATCATACTAAATTCAAATCAACACTGAAACTTCCGCGGAGGTACTATGGATACAATTTGTCATTTCTTTCGCACAAACTATATATTGGCCAACTGCGAGGAGGCGATATTGAAGAAGGCGTTCAGCTTGAATCTATCCCATTATCAGATGACTGAACTGCCCGATATAATCGGGTATTGTGAAACGGTATTGAAGCTGAATCTCAATCAAAATAAACTGACAAAGGTTGGCTAAGTAAATCACATAATATAGATATATATTTATGATTATGTAAACCCCAGATCCCCGCGTATCTAAGCCACTTGGAGCGACTGCAAGTGCTGACCCTAGACTATAACAAACTCGACGAATTTCCCCAATGCATTTGCGACTTGGTCCGTTTAAAATTTCTCAACATTAGCTGCAATCATATCGAAGAACTTCCGCCGCAATTTGGCCAGCTGGTGCTGCTGGAGACCTTCTGGTGCAACCATACGGGTCTGCGCCAGCTGCCCCATGAGATCCTCAACTGCGAGCGCCTGCAGACGCTCGGAGTGCGCGGCAATCGCCTCAACCTCCTGCCGGATAGCATCGGCCTGCTCTCGGAGCTGCGCTGGTTTACGGCGGAGGGCAACGAGCTGCGGGAGCTGCCGCTGAGCTTTGGCGCCCTCAAGGATTTGGCGCATCTGAATCTGAAGCGGAATCAGTTGACACGCTTTCCCAGTCTCCTGCCGGCGCTGCGCAAACTGAAGTTCGTATTTCTCGATGAGAACCGGATTACGGTGCCACCGACCACGGCGGAGATTGAGCAAATGCGATTTCTGCGCATGCTAAACCTAACAAAGAATCCAATCAGCAGAGATCCGCAACTGCAAGCGCTGGCCAAGGTGAGTCTTTAAGTGTTCCAAATATAATTTTTTAAATTTTAAATGCTTTGTAGGATAATACGTTTATTTACGTGGACACGGAGGAGCAGCTGCAGCCGGAAGCTGTGCTGATGGTCAGCCGATATAGTCTAAATGTGCCAGCTCAAGCCCCGGAGGAGGAATCCTCCTCGGATTGGGCCAACAGCGTGCGCACCAGCCAGCTGAACAGCACGGATGAGGGCTCGTTGGGCAATACCATGGAGGACGTTGTTGTTGTGCTGCCCGAAATGTCCAGATTTGTGGCAACCTGTTAGCCAGTATATTCATATATATATATATATATATATATATATATATATATATATATTAAACAAATGTGATACATAGGATTTGTGTTGTTTATTTGTGTAACAAAACAGCGTAACATTTGAAATGCCCAATTTGTACATTGGAATTGCGTCAATATGACCTAGCGTCCACAAGAATTTCTAAAATAGTTTCATCTGTATTAACCCGACATCTTCTTCATCAGCTCCTCATCCTGCATGGACATGGCCGTCAGCTTCTTGCCAATCTTCTCGTGTATGTCCAAATACTTTGCCACGCACCTGTCGATGCACACCATCTCGCCCTTACCTGCAAATATTCAAGGTATTTTCATTATAAATGATGGTAAAATATAATACAAATTATTTGGAAATCAAGAATAAAAACTATCAAAACTGCAAACCAAATAAGCAACTTCGGAGATATGGCATATCGGATCAAACCCGTTTGATAAATGCAAGAAGTTTAGCTTTTGCAATGCTTCGTTATCGTTCCAGCTCGACAAGGTTATCGAGAGTTGGGTCAGTGAGAGTTGGGCCAGTGTGAGTTTGGCTAACGCGAGTTGGGCCA
Organism: Hypselothyrea guttata; assembly: GCA_035045125.1. Taxonomy (NCBI): domain Eukaryota; kingdom Metazoa; phylum Arthropoda; class Insecta; order Diptera; family Drosophilidae; genus Hypselothyrea; species Hypselothyrea guttata. The sequence continues at coordinate 617,966 of JAWNNJ010002224.1, forward strand.
GTGAGAGTTGGGTCAGCGAGAGTTTAGCTAGCGAGAATTGGGCCAGTGAAAGTATTGGTCAGCGAGAGTTAAGCATCGAGATTTTTACATTAATTAACTCCCCCAGGAGGCGGAGCCGCCTAGAATTTTTTAACACATTTAAAATATAATATAAGTTGGAGGATATTTTATAGTCGGGTGCTTCCGACTGATCGTCTTCGTTCGGTTTTCACGTCTCGTGCTGGCGAATGCCAACATAACTGCAAACAAACCTATAAATGGATTCAATTCAACCGAACAGTTGGGTTCGAACCGGTTCGGTTCTGAGCAAAATATAATTGTGGTTCGGCTTGCAGCCCTGGTTAGCACTCACCCAATTCGGACTCGCCGTAGCGGGGGGGGATGCACTTTTTGTGGCAGGCGTTCGTCATGCGGTTATATAAATCGGACATCATTTCGATTTCCATTTCTTGCATCATCTGGAGCTTGGCCTGGTCGGCGACGCTGACTTGTGGCATGGCCATGGCTGAAGTTGTTTGTTTGTTGTCTGGGGCGTTTAGTTTTTGATTTATTTATTTGTTTCTTGGGACTTAAACGAATCGTCTGTCCGAAATGTTGTGATCGTAATCCCCGTGATTGGACTTTTTCATGCGCTCACGTACTTGCAGGGTCTCGCTTCGTCGCTCCACCACGGATCGCTTGGACAACACAAATGCGTACACTCCGCCAACAGTCAAAACTCCCCTAAATAATTAATTTTCATTTAAAACGAGTAAAAAATCAGAGCACACTAGAAATATGCATGTGTGTGTGTGTGTACATACCAGCAAACGGCAATTCGGCCTGCGTTTCCAAGCGGCATTGTCGATAGTCGCAGTGTGACTGTGATAGCACAAGCTGAAATGGCCCGAATTTAGTAACAATTAAATACTGACAGCCTGCGATAACAGCTATCGATAGCAGAAAACGTTACGCTGCGATATGTTACGTCAAATAATCTAAACGTTATTCGAAATTTTATTTTAATGCAATTTTATTTATAAATAGCGAATTTAAATCTTGAATTATAATATTGATTAATTGTAAATATTAACGAGAAGCTTTTCAATTATAACGTAAACAAAAGCAAGCTGCAAATATATTAAAAACAAAAACTGCAGAATTAATTTTTTTGAGCTTGTGGTATTCTATAATTTATAACCTGAACCAATGAAATGGTCAATATTTTTGTGCAAATGTATATAATGAATAAAAAGTCTCGGCTTAAGTTTGGTTTCTTTTATTGACTGTGCATCACAAATCGTGCAAATATGTGCAAGTTGTAAATCAATTACAATTAAAACATAAACAAGAAATATTTTTAAAATGATAAATATGTAACAACTAAATACAGCGCAAATTTAACGAAAACAATACATTTTATAGAACCGCAAAGTTGCATGTTGTACACAGTACAAATTACTTTGGGCGACAAACAGAATTCGATTGATAGGAATGTTTCGATTTATATACAAATGTCCTCGATTTATTGCACGTATCGCTGTAATGGATTATTTTTCAGTTCACAATTTAACTGGGCTTCACGCCGAACCAGCTCATTTTCCAGTTCAATGTATCGTAGAGCAGTTTTTCCTCCTCTGCGGTAAGCTGCAGCAGCGTGGACACGGCCTTAACGAGATGACGGGCCTCCACCTGAATATAGGAATAGATCCAGAATAATACCCATATTTTATTAATATAAAATAGACGTATTTACCTCTCTGCTGGTTAAAAACTTGACTATGACGTGTTTCAAGTATTTGAAGTTCACTTCGTCCATTATGATGCAATTGGGCTTGTTGTCCGACTGAAAGTTGTCAATGGTCGCGTGGGGGGGAATTCGGAAGGCGGGTAATACTTGATCCGTATCCACATCGATGGTGGCCGTCTGTGAGCTGCGGAATTCCTTTTGCAGCGTTTTTTTGAGATCGCTTAAGCGTTGATTCAACGTTTTTATTGTCTGTAAATGCGAGAGGGAGTTTATAAATGTTGTATTTGAATAAAGTCGAACCAATGACGAACCGGTTCAGCCAATACAAAAATATCAACGTAATTTAAATGATTTTAATCACAAAAGACGAACTAGTTAACAAAATAACGACATAGTTCTCCCAAATGACGATTCCGTTCAATCAAAATTCAAATGACGAACCAGTTTATCCAATTGACGAACCGGTTCAACCAATAAAACGCCAAGTGAGTGTCATCCAAAATAACACTTGCCTTATTCTTTTCCGCTATTTCCTTTTGCGCTTGATCTAACTTAACCAGATCTTTGGCCGTCTGCGAGGCGGCATCGTGCAGCACCAGCAACGCCCCCCGCGCCTCCTTCAGCTCCTGCTCCAGCTTTTGGTGCTTGTCATGCAGCTCGTTGGACTCCGTCTGCTCCATGCGGAGTTCCTTCTTCAGCAACTCCTCGCTCTGCGAGATTTCCGCGTTCCTCAGCAGCGCGGTTAATTTCTCCTCTCGCTCGCTCTCCAACTGAATCTGCGTGTCGTTCAGCAGATCGTGTTTCTCGGTGATTTGTGTGCGCAGCTTGTGGGCGACTTGCTCAGCGTTTTTGACGTATTCGCTGAATCTTTCGTCAGCGGTTTGCAGGCGAAGCTCGAGTTCTTTTGCTCTGGCTGCCAGCGTTTCCTAGATTTAAGTTTATTTACTTTCAAATAAGGCGGAACATTCGTTTTTTCGTTTGTTTTGTGTTTGAACTTTAATAAAAATCTCGAATAATTGTGGGTTATGCAATAATACAAAAATAAGGTTTAGTCAAAAGTTGAAAGAAAATGCACCAGGTAAAGCAAAGAAGGCATTCAGTGTTAGTCACGAAATTATTTCAATGTTATGAAGGGTTTGTCGTTTATTGTGTGTATTTTAGTAGTTGCCACTGTTAACCGCCAACATCAGTTGTGATACTCACGGATTTGTTGCGCTCAAAGAGTATTTGCTGTTCGTTCTCTTCGCGGCATTCCCGCAGCGCATTGTTCAGCTCATCCACTTCATCCTCCAATAATTTAATCTGCAGGAAAGACAGAAATTATGGTAAGTTTTCCGATAGTAAACTTTGGAAAACAAACGTCAGGCCATCGAAATTCCTTTTTGGCTACTATCGTTGCGCATACGATTTCGATAGTCCCACTTCCAGAAATAATATGTGGGCTATCGATATTTTCCACCTAGGCACTAACGAAGCTTGCAAGATATGATAGTGCTATTTGGAAGAACTAAAGTTAGGCCATCGATAATTTTCTTTTCGTAGCTATCGATGCTTGTACAATATCGACAGTGCTATTTGCATAAACGTTAGGCCATCGATAATTTTCTTCTGGTTACTATAGATGCCTGTAAGATTTCGATAGAGCCAAGTGCAGAAACATACGATAGGCTATCGATAATTTCCTTTTGGCTACTATCGATTCTTTGGCGGAACCTTTAGGCTTTCGATTCTTTCAGCATTTCGATAGTGCGATAGTGCCCATCGATAATTTGCTTTTTGAAATGATTGTAAAATTTCGATGGTTTCATTTGCAAAGACATATGTTTGGCTATCGATAATTTCCTATCGATAAATTCTTTCAACAGTTTTTACTCACCTTATCGTCTCTCTGCTTTACTTCCAGTTTGCACTTGTCTAGCTCGAACTCGATCTGTTTGCGACTCTCGATGGCATCATCCCGAGCTTTGAGCGCTTTGCGCTTTTCGGTGGTTTCCTCCGCGACCTGCTGCGACAATCGGCTGACCTGCTTCTCCAGGGCGTAGTTCTGGCCGCTCCAGGAGCTCTTGATGTCGGACAACTGCAGATGCGCCTCCTCCAGATGCTGTTCGAGCAGCTTGTGCTCCTGCGCCAGCGCCTGCACCTGCTGATCAGCCGTTAGCCTGGGCAAGGTCTCGAGTCTCGCCTCCTCCACGATTCTCAGGCGCGATCTCATGTTGCGGTTTTCCTCCTGCACCGCCGCCAGCGTTGTGGTTAACTGGGTTTTCTCCTGCTGTGTGGCATGACGCAGTTGCTCGAGTTCGTCCCGCAGATCCTCGGCCATGGGCTCGATGTTGCGCAGACGTTCCAGCTCCTGGCCAAAGTTCTCCATCTGCTGCTGATGCTGGCGAATGGAGTTCATATGATCGACGGCCTCCTGTTCGCGAAAGCCGAGCAAACTTTTCAGCTTGTCGATTTCGACCTGCTGCAGATTTTGTATCTTCTCCTGCTCCTCGCAGTAGATGTCCTTCTGGGTCTGGGCCACCCGCACGCTCTCCAAGAGGATCTCATTGGTCTTGTCCACGCGCAGCTTTTCCTCCTGAAGCTGCTGCAAGCTTTGGTGCAGGCTGCTCACCTTGGTCGAAAGCTCGTTGCATTGGCTCCGCAGTTGGCACAGCTGTTCAGACTGATGTGATAAATATGTTAACAGGTGTTCTTAGCATATAGAATTTGTAAACACACAAAAATTAAAAATTAAACCGACAGTAGGAGACCCTTACAAACACAAACACAAATCAGAGACACAAACACAAAGCTAAGAGCTTGCGCATGACACACCACCCTCCTCTACCTAGTGCAGCAAACTGTCTTTGGCATATCTCCGCTGTTTCTTATGCGATCGTAATGAAATTTAGATCAGCGGTGGAGAATGCCATAGACTACGACAAATATGTAGCATTAATATTGTGACTGGTGTTGTACTTAAAGTGCGGTTTTTTGCGATTTGCGGTGGAAGGGGGGGAGTTATCAAAAATCTAAATCAAACTTGTACTGCTTACTGAATAGGAGAATTTAAATTCCGAACTTGGTGGCTCTAGCTATGGAAGTTGCCGAGATCTACACGGGTGTTTATATAGCGAACGGACTGACGGATGGATGGACATGGCTAAATCGACTGGGCTTGCCGTCCTTATGAAGAATATATATACCACACCTCCTTCTGGCTGTTACACACAATTCCCACTAGAACTACTTAATAGACTTTTTTACATATTTGAAGTAAAGGGTCTAAAAATGATATATAGATTCACTTTACCTCGTTGTAGATGCCGCCTCCCCCTCCCCCTCCGCCCACATCGTCGGTCAAATTGGAGTTAACGCTCACGCGTCGACTACGTAGGCGATAATTGTTGATATTATTGTTGTTGTTGTTGCTTGTGGGCCGTGACGTGGACAAATCTTCGCCAGTCTCCTCCTTGATCTTGTTTTTCAACGTTGCGAACATTTCGCCTTAGCTTTTGGTATGCGTTTTTTTTTTTTTTTTGTAGATAAAAGGAGCCAGCTGGATTATGTATTTAGTTCATCGCTGTGCACGAAGGTAGCGCCATGGCGACTCGTTTTATATCATTAATCCAGTTAATGCAAGCTTTGCGCTCGCCGTTTTATCAGCGAAATGTAAATTTATTTAAAACTGCAGTCTACATATATTTGCTTCTTCTTTGGCAGCAGTACTAAAGATGTTGCCACACTGTTAAGCTTTCAGCTAACTTGCAGCGTTGCCAGAACTCTATTGCCCAACTTAAATATATTTCTATTTTTACTACTCTATATTGTTTAAATCTCGGCTAATTTTTTCTTGCATAAATGCTGCATTTTTATTTTTATTTTATATACTTAGTAATTTAAATCTGTCTACTTCTGGCAGCACTGAACAGCTGTAGAGTTGCCATTGCCATTGCAGTGTGTGGTTATCGATGCTTGCTAATTTATCGATACGCAACTTACACTGACGCTAAAATCATCTGTTAGAAGCGCGCAAATTGTTTCCAATTGCCGAACTATAATTAGAGTTAAGCCCTTTCACTTGACATTGAGCTAAAATTAATTGTGTTTAAAATACTGCGAAGTGTTCCAACAATGGACCAGGATTACTCCAAGCAGTCGCCTCGCGATTTGTACGACAGCGATGGCAGCAGCCTCACATCCCTAAAGGAAATCTCCCTAATAGACGCCGTGACCAGTTTTCTTGCAGAAAACGGAGCTGCCGAGGTGGATCCCAGGGTCCTACAAAGTCTAGCCGAGGCATTATCGAAACGTTTAGATGTGTAAGTCCATTTCCCTATTCTGCACATAATACAAACAAACATTCAAACAAAGGTACATACATACACACTAATACTTATACGCATTACCCCATGTGCCTTTGAAGTTTGCACTTTTGCAAGTGCAACGTGCCTCTGGCTTTGATCCAAAACTAAATTTATATTAATAAACACTGCATCGTTAGCTACGCACTAACATATGCACGCGTGCATACATTTGTACATACATACATACATACACTTATGCTCGTGCTAAGTCATTCGTAACCGATTCCAACTGCACATCAAACGATCTTAAGAACGAATAACTCAACGCTCTCACTCTCTGCCTGCAGGTCCCCACCAGTGTTGCCAGAAATAGCTAGATTTGCAATATAAAATATCTAAAAAAAAAAACTAGCTTAAAATGTATATGAAAAATTAAATAAAAATATACAACAAATAAATAATTTTTGAATAATATTATAAATTATTATAAATTTTTAAAAAAGAATGAAGCATGAATATAATTCGAAACTCGACACAACTCTGCTCTCGTATGGCTATAAATCTAGCATGATTTTAATTTCGTTCAGCTTGCTCTAACTACATCCATATTTAAACATAACTAGGTCTCCGCCTAAACAACTAAATAAAAAAGCGAATATTTTAAAATATATACATACATGCTGTAGCTATTTCTTGCCTATATATACTTCAAATCTAGCTTGCGCGCGTGCCCAAAAGTTGCCAGCACTGGCGCGCAAATGCACACATACGCACAACATGTGCGATGTAAATAACCCACCCCAAACCAAATTGAGAGAGCGCAACCCAACACAGTCCGCATGGTGGGTTTGGTGGAAAAGACAAGAGCAACATCTGCCGTGCATTCGCCTCGGCTGAGCGCATTTTCCTTAGGGGAGAGAGTACGCACGGGACTGATAGGCATTCGGCATACGGTATATATGGAAGACGAGTCGGATGAATCGAATGAATCGGATGAATGGATGATGCTGAGCAGCGTTTCTCTCTCGTTATCGTTGGTGCGCATTTTCAGTGTTATTCTGGCCGTCGGTTTAATTGGACACACAAAATGTGCAATTAGGAGAATAATATTTAAATAATATCGCGCAGTGTATTTTTGTTTCGTTTATTGTGACTTGTGCTTCGTCTGACGCCTATCAGTTGTTTTTCAATTTCTTCGTTCGCTTCGCAATACAAATAAACAGTCATAACAATCAAATAAATAAACATATGCACATACATAAGGAATCATAACTGTACAAATTGTGAAATATATCGAAAGCCGAAAGGCAATAATATTCTTATATAAATTACAAAACTATACATACATATACATAAGTGTCTGTATATGTGCGCATAAGTGTGAGTGGCTGTGTCTGTGTGCAAGACAGAGAGAGAGAGGAGTGGGGATACGTGCGCCGCCCGCCCCCCACCCCTTGCTATTGTTGATTTCCTTTGTTGTTGTTGTTCTTGATGCTGCGTCTAAATTTAGTTGTGGAAAAATAAAAACGTATACAGAGGCATCCGAGATTTGATATTTATGATTGCGCCTTGCATTTAAGACGCACTAAATAAATCTAATTTATCAATAAAAAAACATAAAAATAATACAAGTAATATATACGCCTTGGATTTCGAGGCTGCTTTTATTTTAGATAGGGATAATAAATGCCACCCTTGCTTTAAGCGACCAACTGTACAGTTCCTTTGTTTGTTTTCACCTTTTGATTTCTCTCAGTGTATGGTGCACTGTTTTCGAAATGCGAGCAATTGCATTTATGGTCAAACATTTACGAACAAGTCTCGCTTGTTTACGTTTTCTAGTTTTCCACGGTTTGGGGCTGTTTTTTGTGTTTCATTGTTGCTTTGTTTACTGTATTCTACTACAATACCAAATACTATTGAGTTTTAATTCGTTTTATGACCTTAAACTGTTCTAGGCAGCTGTATTAGTCTATAATTAGTTTTACCTGCTGTGCATCGTAGAGGGGTGAAGGGTCAATGTATCTATAATAATCGCTAGGAATTCAGCGATATAATAAAGATAACAAAAACAACGTTTCTTTGGGGGAAAATGTAATACTTATTTATTAGTTAATTCTTGGAAATTTCCTTAGAGATCTTTTTACAGATACAGATAACAAAACAACCCGTTTTTTGAGGGTAAAATATACAATTTATTATTTATTAGTTAATTGTATTAATATTAATAGTAATTAATAATAATATTATCAGGTAATTATTTAAAATTACCTTGGACTCTTTTTTTTTAGTTTTTACAGGAAATAAAAAATTTGGTCTTGTTAGAAATATATAAAACTCATAAGTTAATTGTCTGAAATTACTATAGGAATTATATTGTACTTTTTATTAAATATTATTATATTTTTTTTAGAACCCAAAAGATAATTTTGTGACGGGAAAATATAAAATTCAATAGTTAATTGCCTAACTTTATAACAGAAATTTCGTTTCATTATTTAGTTATAGAATACGATTTAGCGTATAAAGCTTTCATTTTGGTTTGTAATCAATTTAAGGCTCAGAGGCTTCTACAAGTAACGTCATCATAAAAAGATATGTCTTATCTTGGACTCTAAATGAAATAAGCGATTTCACATTATATTTTGGGTTAATGTATTAGATTTCGTCACTGGCAGACTGATAGTTACATGCTGATAAACTATCTTAAGCCTGTCTGCAAATAGCCCTATCAAAAGTCGCAAGATAAGACCCTTCTGTTTTTCATACTGTCAACAAGCTGTACCATAAAGCGCACAAAGTACAGTGTATTTATGTCAATTTCAGTCTTTGTAACAGTTTAATGAATACTTCAAGTGACTGTAGAAATTTAAATCATACTGAAAAGTTATTTACATTAAGCTTATTTATATATAATGAAACATTCAGTATTCAGTTCGTCCATCGTAACTTCAGATTTATGGGTCATCGTATCAACACCTGTTGGTAGCCTAGGATCCATTGATTTTTAAACCAAAAACAATGGTATGATAGTTGCCATAGCTATGCCCAGCAGTCAAAACAAACCGAGCCGCAATAACAACTGAATCGGACATGTGTAAAAGGCATTTGAAGTCATTATTTCAGTTGAAATATTGCGGCAGTTGTATTTGTGTTTTTGCTCAATTCTTAAAATAATTTTGCCAGTGCACGTGAGAAGGAAAAGCGCCAAAATGCGTATTGATGGCCCACTTGTGTCGTCGTCTGTCGCCTGGGACGGAAAAGACTTGGACGGACGGACAGCTGAGATGACAAGCGGCAACAACGTAACATAAAAACGCAATTTTTCAGTTCGTTTCTTTTTAATTTGTTTTGCAAAAAGTAGCACGGCAGAATCTGCCCAGTTCCGAGTTCTTAGGCCACCCTGTTGCAATGATTTTTTGGGCTCTTGGCGCAGCCATGAGTCATGGCGTATATATATGTATATAGTATATATAAATACATACATATATTTCGTACGCAGTGTAACCACAGCGCACTTTTTTATACCTCGAATGAAGTTGCAATTTATAGACTCGGTGTGCCGCAAAGCTATTTAGGATAAGCCCAAGAACAACCAATAGAAAATCAACAGGAACAAACAGCAATGACGCATGCGATTTAGTTATAATTATAAAAAAAGAATTATTTGTGTTTATTGTGTTTATTGTATGCAGTCAGTGTTATAAATGTGCTGGAGCGCAACTTAATGTGAAGTCTAAGGATAAACATTCTATAGAGAGCATGTCGGGACTTAATCGTTCTACCTCTTTAATCAACTCGCATGATTCATCTCCCCGCTATCATCGACTCAACAAACGGTATTCAGCTTATAATATAGCTGCCACATCGCAATGGTAAGTATGAAATGTACAATTTTTAATGCAAATTTGTTTAAATATTTATTATCAGGTTGCCATTTAAGACTGTCTGGTAACTCTGGCGTCTGTCGTTATTTTTCAGAAGTTTTGTACACTTAAAGCTGTGTATATAGACAAACTTAATCTCTAAGCTTAAAGTTCAGTAAAGAGACAAGCTAGATCTTTTAGCTTAAAGCTGTCTCTGAGCTCAAAGCTCTTTAAGAGATAAGCTAGATCTCTTCGACTCGAACACGCTAAGTTCTCAACACAGCCTATGGAATTTACCAAAGATATTTCTAAGGAAGTTTTCAATTATCTTAATAATTAAATCATAATGTCATTCTACATTCCATTAATTGCTCTCTTTGCTTTGCTTTCGTTTTGCATAAACCTTCAGCTCTTTTATAATATAAAGACTATAAAAGTTATTTGAATGGAACCATTTGGCCATTTATAGTATAAATAATTGTGTGTATAAATTAAAATGAACTATGACAAAGTTCCATTGAGTTGAGTGAGAGGCAGCAAAAAGAGAACTTGGGTGTGTCAAGAATTTTAACGCTTGACTTAACCCGAGACCTAAAAAAAATGAATATTTTCGGCTTGTTCTGTTTCTCCAAATGTAAATTGTAAGCCTAAATTTATTGCTGTACTTTAAGTGAACTGTAGTTAAAGTTTAAACGTTAGCTATAATTGATATCAATGGAGTATCTGTCGATAATTTTGATGAGCATAAAGCTTTAAGCGTTGGGTATGAATATTTAATTGAATATTGACTTTGATAGTTGATAGCATTACGTATAAATGTTGATAAACTACTAGTTAATTATAGGTGTTAGAACTAGCGTTTTAAACAATTCAAACCTGTTTAAATTGACCTCTGCTTTAGCGATGTGAGCGTGAATCGCATGAAGTGGATGATTAAACATAAGAGATCAGAAGGTGGTATGTAATTAAGTAAGGAATAAAGTAAAGAATAGGTACAAAAAAATATTTAAATATATAAGTTGTGTGGATAAAGAATGATCGAAGCTGGTTTCGGTTAAGACAGTTTTGTAGCCAAGTCCCGATAGATGTTAAACCGTAACAACTTTTAAGATATTTCCGAACTTCAACCATCGTTAACTTCTCCCATCTCTAATAAATGGCGTGTGGTTAAGGTGGGCTACTCAAGCGATGCCTACACTGTTTGTTAGTTCAGTTAAGTCGTGGTCTCCACTGACGTCTCACAGCATAAACACAATAATCATGCAGGAATTATGGTTTATATCCGTACTGCTGGCAGTTCCCCTGTGGGGCCTACGTTTTAACCCCTGCGAGTTGGCCGGACAGCTCTATATACTGGATGTACCCAAGGCGGAACTATCCCAGTGGCTGTGCATAGCGCAGTTTGAAAGTCGTTTCAATACGCACGTCATTGGCCAGGCCAATTCGGATGGCTCCAAGGACTACGGACTGTTTCAGATCAGCGATCGCTTCTGGTGTGCTCCACCCAACGAAACATCCTACTACGCCTTCAACGGCTGCAATATCAACTGCACCGAACTGCTCCAAGACGATATCACAACTGCCGTACGTTGTGCCCGACTGATCAGAAAGCAACAGGGCTGGTCGGCCTGGTCCGTATATGAGGAGTTCTGCAACGGCACGCGAACGGATGCCGATGAATGCTTCCAGCTGAATACTATAGAGAGCTCAACGGATTTCCCTACAACTGACACAGAGTCTAGCGTAGAGACAACGACTATCGCAGAGGAAATGCAAATGGATTAGGAGTATTTCGAGTGATTGTTGCAACGCTGATAAAACTGCCAAACGTATTGTAAAATGTACAAACAAGAGATGTTATTAAAGCGTGTTGTTCACAATAATTTATGCTGTTTTAATGTCGGTTTGCTGTAAATATAACTTGATTATACTTATACTTAATTATCCTCTTAACTAATATTGCGAATTGTCTTTTAAATTACTTACAGCACCAGTCCAAGCGGCGGACCTGATGTTACCCTGGAAAATTCCTGTGAGTATAGGACGAAAGTATAGTAAGAAAAGTACTTCGGTTTAAGCTTGGGTTTAAAGTAAAATACTCTTTAGATCTGCCCGAAAGCAAGATCTAGATGTTTACAGCCTAACAAATCAAATCAGAGCCCAGAAAATCACATCGAAGTCATTGAAATGTCACATTTCCAATGCATACATTGCCACATACAGTTCAGTATAAAACTCACGCTCAGAACACAAACAGTCTACAAATAAAAATTCCATACATCTTATATATATATTTCTTTTATTCATTGCCATCATGGGTAAAAACCATTATCCCGATGTTCCACAACCGCCAGATGATGGTAGATGAGATGGACGGTGGTAAACGTAAATTATAAACATTTAACAATTTCTACTCGAAAACAGATAGCAGCTTCGACGCCGCTCGAGCATTTGGCGGTGGAGGAGTCGGAGGTGGCATACAGACACCGTCGCAGGGACGATCGATGCGTGAGATGGAGGAGCAAATATCCACGTTGCGCAAGGAGAACTTCAATCTGAAACTGCGCGTGTATTTCATGGGGGAGACCCAACATGGGGCACGTGGCAAAAATGCAGATGTGCCGCACTCCAAGCAGCTGATAGATGCTAAAATAGAGCTGGAAGTGTTGCGTCAGAGGGTGGAGGAGAAGACCGAACTGCTGAAGGAGGCGGCAAAGGCCATTTCACAGCACGAGGAAATGCAAATGAAATCGGACAGAGAGAGTCAAATCATGATTGAGCAAATGCAACACTATATACATGAGCTGGAGGTGGGCACTAGATGATTAATCAAATAATAATAACAATAATAATACCAAATTCTCTACTTTGCAGTCCAACTCACAAAAGGATATTCAAAAGTCGCTGGATGCATTATCTCTGCAGAAATTACGGAATCTAGAGGCTGAGGTAAGACTGTGAGACACTAGAAAGATGCGCTAATCATAGCTTCATGTTCATGCAGCTGCTGAAGATGGAAAACTCTGCCATGGAGTCGGAACTGCGTGAGGCAGAGATGCGCCGGAAGTTGGAGCAGGCGGAGAGTGCCCTAAGCGAACGCGTCGATTCCCTGGCGAACTGCGAGGCCAAGATCGAGGAGCTCGCCGTGAAGAATGCAGAGTTGGTCGAACAGCTTGAGAGCCAAACGGCACAGGCCAATGTAAGTAAATGGTTTAGGCATACTCTATTAATATTTCCAATACGCTAGCCAAGTTAATAGCTGCTGGTCTGATTAGTAGTTTAATTCTTTAGCAAACCTTTGAGCGACAGCAGCGTGAGCTTACCTTATTTATGAAAGAGAATTGGCTCTTAAAGCAAGATCTAAATGCCAGCGAATCGAATGCGCAATATTCAAAGAAATGGGTGGGCGAGGCCTTGAACGTATTGGATAAGCAAAAGTCCTTCATTGATCAAATGCAACAGAAGATGAACATCGCTAGTGGACAGCAAAACATGCTGATGCAACTTTGTAGCTTTGAGCACAATTTGAATAATGCGATCTACATGAATCTGGCGCACCGCGAAAGGCGGTTGACATATATTGAAGCAATGCGGTGTACTCGCAGAAATCATCCAAATCCAAATTTAATAGATCTGATACCATCCGCTAGAAATATCCATTTGCATACGCTAGAGGTGATCATTAAGCATGACACATTTCGAATCAGGGCTGCAGTAATGGTTATTATTAAATTTATTGTAAATTAATGGCCCTGATTGAAATGGAAACTATCACTTATCTATCTGCCAAACGTTAATCTTTTGTGCCATTCCCCACAGCGTTACAGAGCATCCAATCTTTCCCTATCCGTTTCCGCACCGAGTATTGCCTTTCACAATAATTCCCTGCAACCCATATCCGGACTACGTCAGTTGCTGTGGCTAATATATGAGACAGATTAATCCGATGAGATCGATCGCAAAAAACACATGCAGATAAATTGCCAGAAAAAACGGATATACTCTATGTATATTTGTATGAACCTACATTTCTCTTGGTTTTTGCAGAGATTCACGTTTTGCTCGTTATGTATAAAAAAATTTGTCGTTGAAAACACAATTTAACTTTTAAATAAATAAACTAAAAGCAACATGCAACAAGCAACAAGCAACAATTTCGTTTAATAATAAATAAATATGTTTCGCAAGGCAAATAATAAAAATTCAACTAAACAATTTCCTGACGCCCCCAAACCAGAAAAAAGATTTATCCCCAATTTAAATAAACATATAAAAACTGGAAGATAAATATTTTTGGTAGCGAGTTCTCCTGAATATTGCTATTTTGTTGCAACTAAAATGTACATAAAGTTCATTTGTTATCTGCCCTAATTAAATGTTTTCATATTTGGCTCTGTGTACTTTTAGTATCATCCAGAGCTGCGCACCGAATTGGCCAACAACATTTGCGAGCTGCAGGATGCACAGGAAAAGCTAACGGAGCGGGAGCGGGTGCACGAACAGGCCTGCCGCACCATACAGAAACTGATGCAAAAACTGAGCAGCCAGGAGAAGGAAATCAACAAATTAAAGCAGCAGCAGCAAACAGTAATTATTTGATTGTTGTCTGTATTCCATCAAGCACTCATTGCATTTTGATTTCTAGAACGCTGAGCAAAAGCCCTCACAAAATCATTCGCTTAGTGATTCAGATGCGACTGCTCTGGAGATTTCCAGCAGTCTGAAGCAGCACTACGAGCAACAGATTGAGGAGCAGAAGGTGCAGATCGAGCAACTGCAGTCGGAGGTGAAGAAGAAGACGGCCAATTTGCAGAATCTGGTGAACAAGGAGCTGTGGGAGAAGAATCGCGAGGTGGAACGCCTGACCAAGCTGGTCAGCAGGCAGGACACAGTTCAGCCGACGATGGACAGCGAAGGCGCTGCCGAGCCAGCATTTTCAGCTGCTGAATTTGGCAAGGCTGTCAAGCGTAACCAGCTGCTGCAGCGCAAGGTCGAGGTGTTGCTGAAACGTCTCGACCAGCTGCAGCAGAACGCTGATACAATTTCGCAACTGCGTCACGAGCTGACCGCCAAACAGATCGATGTGGACAGCGCCACCAAGTGGCGTCTCGAGTGTGCCGATGTCTGTGGCGTGCTCACCAATCGTCTGGAGGAGCTGGCTGGCTTCCTGAACTCGCTGCTGAAGCACAAGGATGTGCTGGGCGTTCTGGCTGCCGACAGTCGACATGCCATGCGTCGTGCCATCGATCGCAGCTTGGATCTGTCCAAGAGCCTCAACATGACGCTCTCCCTAACTGGTACCTCGCTGGCTGATCAGTCGCTGGCACAGCTGAGCAAATTCACCGAGATTCTCATCACAGAGGCGGACGAGGTGCACAAGACGTACAACTCCCACGAGGAGCTCAATGCACTGGCAAACGCCGCCAAATCGGAGACGAAAGCGCTCAAGTCCGATGGACAGCTGCGCAAGGAGCGTCGCTCGCTGCCGCTGCAGCTGGACAATCAGAGCGAATCCGAGGCCTGGTCGGAGCCAGACCGCAAGGTGTCCCTGGCGCGCATCGGACTGGAGGACACCTCGCACAGTCTGGTCGGCGCCGAGCAGCATCACAGCGAATCGGACAGCGAGGGACATGCCGTTTGCTCGGCCAACTCATTGAAGCAGGATCGCAGTCGCCAGAGCGAGCGCATCACGCAGCTGGAGACGCTGATTGCGCAGCGTGACGAGCGCATCCTGCAGGCTCAGTGCCAACTGGTCGAGGCGGACAATCGCCTGAAGCAGGAGCAGCTGCGAGTGCTGGAAATCACGCAACAGCTGGACCAGCTGCGCGTCCAGAACGAGGCTTTGCTGGGGGACCTGCAGCAGATTGGCGCACAGGACGTGCAGGAAATTGCGGATCTGCAGCGTCTGGTTGAGGAGAAGACGCAGCAGCTGAAGCAGCAGCAATTGGCGCACAACACGCTGCTGGCGGATGCGCAAATCACCGAAATGGAGCTGCAGGAAATGCAAACCAAGATGCAGCAAATGGAGAAGGAGCAAACTCTGCAGCTGCACGAGGCGCATGAGAAACTGCAACAGCTCAAGGAGCAATCGGAGCTGCGTTTCAGCGAGCAGCAGCGTCAGCAGCAGGAGAGTTTGCAACGGGATTGGATTGCGCTGCCGAAGCACGAGGAGTTGAAGGCGCAGCTGCTGGAGATGCAGCGTACGCTGGAGTTCTACCAGGAGAGCGAGCGGGAGCTGAAGCAGACGCTGGTGGAGAACGAGCTGGCGGCACGTGCGCTTAAAAAGGAAGTGGACGAGAGCACGCTGCAGGCGTCCAAGGCTATTATGGAGCGCACAAAGGCCTATAACGACAAGCTGCAGCTGGAGAAGCGTCTGGATGAGCTGAAGACGCATCTTATCCAACAGCAAATGCAGCAGCAGCAACAACGCAGCGATGTCTCCCAGTCGGGCTACACCTCCGAAGAGGTGCCTGTGGCCTCCTCCAGTGCCGCAGCAGCAGCCAACGCACAACGCATCAACAATCCCTCGCCGGATCTGGGCATTGAGAGCGATGTGGGGCGCGTGGTGAGCGTGGAGCTCTCAACTGCACAGTGCCCGTTGCTGAAAACCGTGGAAATCGGCGGAGCTGGAGAGGCCAAAACAGAAGGTAGAGTATTTTATATCACAATGAATAAACCAGACCTCACGAAAAATGCTCTTCTTATGAGCATCTCGCTCAAGCAGACTCTTGACTGCTTTTAAACTCTGAATCAATAATAATGCTCTCTGATCTCTTGCAGCTAATTCGCCCGATACGAAGACTACGGCGGAGGGACAGACGGTGGTTATTCACGATTGTGCCAAGGTAGAGCAAGAAATAGCCGAATTACGTCGCAAATTAATACGCACGAAGCGCGCATTTGAAGACACATATGAGAAGTTGCGTTTGGTTAACAAAGCAAAAGCACAAGTCGAAAAAGACATCAAGAATCAAATACTCAAAACGCACAATGTTCTGCGCAACGTTCGCTCTAACATGGAGAATGTCTTATAACAATTGATTTGATCACAGCAAGAACAAGAGCCAGAACCAGAACACCAACAATCATATCAAACCCAGCACCAGATGATGATCCTCATCATCATCTTCATTATCATCATGAAAACCTTTTCTCAAACATTTAAAAATTTTTATGTTCTTTAATATGCTTATTATTTTGTATTATCATTTATCGTTCATTTTTCGTTTGGAAGTTGTTTGTTCATCTACATTTATTAAACTAAACCACTTGCATTTCCCAAAGACTGTGTAAAATAAAATGTATCGCAAATGCAAGCCTTATATGAGTCCTCCCCTGCTAATCTCCACCTATCTCTGGTCTTACGACAACCAGAACCCTTCGTTCATATTGAATGACATAACAATTAGTTTTAAGTTTCGATTTAACATGTATTAACTGTGTATTAACTATGTATCTGTGTAAAATAATTAGTTTTAGTGGTAATCCAAGACTAACAGCTGCCGATATCCATTGTCCATCTTGCCATATCAATTAATCGATTAATATCTGTGTTTAGTCAGTTTACTTTGCTTGAGCATACTACTAATAGTTTTTATTTGTTTTCCCGTATTTTGCCATGAATTGACTTTGCAGTTTACTATCGGAACGGACATTGAAATAATATTATAATACTCTCGTACTCGTCCTGCTGTACATTTTCTGTATAATCTGTAAAAATGAATAAAGAATCCTTAGCTGTAAGTTTTTTTTACCATGAAATGATACAAATAAAAAAATAAAATACATACCTTTGTAGTTCGTTTAAAATGCCTTTGTTTTATTTTGAAGGCGGCAATCGGCGCAGGCTTAGCTGTTCAAATTTAACGGCCAGCAAAGCTGTCACAGCGTTGCCAGACAGCTGCATTTCCACAACAGCAAACACTTGTGGGGCTTCAAGTTGCGGTTAAGTGAAGTCTTTAAGTTAGTCTCGCTTTCGATTTTATCAATTGAATTAACTGTGCCACTAAAAGTTTGATTTTTCGATGTAAAATAGGTTTTATAAAAGTTGTTTACAAATGAAAAGCGCCCGCAGAGAGTTATCGATAATTTCTAGCAAATCAGCTGTTGCTGTTAATTAGCTTCTGTTAAATTTAAGCGCAAATTGTGCTAGACAATTTGCAAACAAATTTAATGATTGAAAAGTTGAATTTGTGTGTCTGAGATGTTATTTACAGCATTTCACTATATGGCTTAGACCAAATGCATTGTTTGCTGATTTGCAGCTTTTCGTTACAACTGCTCGCAATAACATTTCTGCACATGTTACAGCGCTGTTAGTTAGCAGCATAATTGTGTATGGCCGTGTGTGCTTGTTATTGGTTTGTTTTGCGCTTATCTATTTTACAATTTTGCAATTGAATCGAAAAGTATGTACAAGTCGTGTGCACAGTTTGCGTCGGAGCGATAGCAACAGCTGAAATAATGCTGCATTATTTATTGGTGTTATCATGATACCGCCCCCATAACGCGCATTTATCGGCTTGTGATTCTCATTCCATACACCAGTTGCATTAGCCTAATCACGGCCTGACATACATACAAACAGAAACATATAAACAATATATGAATACAGAAATATATAAACAATACACACATGGTGTCACGTTACCTTTTAAATGAAGAGGAAGCGCCTTCCACAACTTCCCCCAGCCCCCAGCGACGATCCCGCAATGAGTTTACCGGTCTTTTGCAAGGCAGTAAGTAAATAATTAAAATAAATATTAAGTGACTTTATACAATTTAAAATGGCCTTACATGATTCATAGGCTGATAACATCTTGGCTAGCAAACGGGACTTAAAACCCTTTGTTAAATTTAGCGGTGATAAGATTGCTTTGTTTGCCAGCACTAACCAAATTGACAGACAGAAGTACTAGAAACTCATACAAATTTATAAAAAAATGCGTTTCATGCGTGAGTTGCATAATAATAGGCATTTATTAAATAATTAAAAAAATAAAAAAAATTTGAAATGTATAAAAAAAATTGTAAAAAAGTCATTTGGCCCATGGGGGGATCGAACCCGCGACCTTCGCGTTATTAGCACGACGCTCTAACCAGCTGAGCTAATGGGCCATGTTGTCGCCTGCCAGCTAAAATTCAAATATACGGCAACAGCGCTGCGCAACAGCAAATGAAACTAGATATTAAATAAAATAGTTGTTAGTGCAGCAATTATTGACTTAACATTGAGACAATTGCATTTATTTGCTGTATGTATATTTCTAATAATAAGACTTCTCTGTGCCCCAACCAAATACAGATTGTGCTTACTGCAAGCACAAATATGTCGTGTGGTTATTAGGCATTTTGTACTTATTTTCATATTCAACGGCACTTCGCTGCTCGTTGACAGCTTACAGTTGGAGCGCTTCGTGTGTGCCGCCACGAGGCGTGTACGTAATGTGGCCAGTGTTGCCAGCGTGCTAGATGTAAGCAAAATTACGCCAAAATAACAGCAAATGTGTCTTACTTTTAGCTACAATAACTAAATATTTGAACTACATTTAGCTAAATTGTCTACTGTTTGCCTGTTCTAAGCAGAAAAGTGTTTTAAACTAATACGGATTTTTGAAAAATTTGCATAAATTTGCTATTAACTTTTCAGCCACCTGAAAATAGCTATACAAATGCTGAAGTGGCAACACAGACTAGCTGCGCTTCAACCAATGCATTGCCATGTTGCCAGTTTTGAGTAGTATTCGTAAGCTAGATTTGCAGAAAAAATATGCAAATACATCTATACAATCCATATTTGTTTTATCAATTGCAACCATTTATTGGTTGTTCGAAATAAAAATAAAAATTGAGCCTAAATTTATTTTAATGAATTTGGGATATTTAAAAATAATAAATATATAAATTTTATAACTGGAAAAATAGGTAAAATTAAATTTGAGATATACTAGATTTATGGTAGTCTCTTTCCAATATTAATTAATTATATAATTATAATAATTATTATTATTTTTGTATTATTATTATAAACAATAATACAAGTTATAATATTGATGTTAATTATGAATGACCGAGCACTGGATTCTAGCTGCTAGCCGTACGCTCTTTGTCCATCTTTAAATACGCCAGATCTAGGCTTAAATAAGCCAACCTGGCAGCACTGGCTTCAGCCGATGTCCTGTCGTGCCGGCAGAATAGTTCGCAGTGGTCTGTCTGCGTCCACAGTTGGCATTTGGCTTTGGTGCGCTGAGGACGCAGTTCGCGCTCTTTAATTCCCTCGCATGTTGATTCGAAAATAGTACTTGAGCGGAGAAATGGGAAATTCGCAATGGCGCATCCCAAGTTGCTGTTACGAGCTATGAATTGAATCGCGGCAGTCAGAAAGTAACATGTGCTTTATTATTTATATTTTTTTGGTATTTGGCTGTGTCGTGCGAAGGACCTTTATATAGTATTCTTCAGACAGTTGGCAATGAAGTTGGGTGTGTTGTGTCTGCTCCACATACTAGTTAAACTAACTACAACTAACTGCAATCCGCGTAGTTCGATAATCTGAAGGCTTTCCTTTGAATCCACTTTAAATTTGTGCCTGGAAATAATATACAATTGTCGGTACTATCTATAGTGCTATAAATGCATATGCGTGACTAGGAGAAACTCCAGCTAAAACTGAAATTGGAGCAATGAATTTTTGAGTAATTCAGGAAATAAAATAACATTAGTCATAGGCGCCGGAAAGTCTACGAAAAACTAAAAAGGGGGCGCCATTGTCAGACATTTGTTTTGGTTCTCAGGGAAGTTCAAGGACTTTATAAATCGAAAATAAATACCCACCCACCCAAAGCGATTCTAAAGTGTTTTTAAAAAATTAATTAATCCATACAGTGCCTGCAATTAACAAGTTTATACTTGATTCGATTCGATTTCGACTAAAAGGTGCCTTTAATATCATGCAAAATAAACACCATTTGGAACCATACAACAAAAAGTGCCTTAACTAAATCCTCGGCATGTCCGGCTCTAGTCAACCTCCTTCGGGCGTCTTGGATGATTCTAGTCGTCAGAGTCGTGGCATTTCTATAGAACTCAAAAGAACCAATACGACCTCAAGCTCCCGAGTTGCCAGCCAGCGTCGGCGTCAGCGTCAGCGTCGTCAGGAGTCCTGGTTTAGACACTCCATGCCACCGGCCATAAATCGTGATGGTAGCGATTTCGAATCTCTGGAGCATCTTACCTATGAGTCGACCACAAATGGCCTGGACGAACAATTGGCTGCCTCGTTGAGTGGCAAGTTGCCTGTGCTGAGCTCCCATACCAGCATTCACCTGAATAGTGCCAATAGCAATCTCGGATTCATCGATTCCGATACGCCCAATACACCCATTACCCCACAATCCGAATCAATTGGCGGCACGCCCTCCTCCTGCCAACAGGCCAACGCCAATGCTGACAACAGCTCCAGGCGTAAATCACGTAATCGCAAGGATTCCAAAGGTTCCATATTATCGAATGCCGCACGCGGTCTACGTATGACAGCTTCATTTCTGCGCAATAAACGCCGCGAATATGAAGGTGAGTGTGGGAGTTTTATACATATTGTTTGTCCTGACTGACCAGCTATCAAAATACAGCCCAATAGTAAGAGCTGAAAGGCTACGAAAAATCTCATAAATACGGAAATAAGAAGAAATTTCTGTAAATGCACAGAACTATACTGAAAACAAATTACCCAAAATTTACCCTCACATTTTCGTTATTCTTTTAATACAATAACCATTAGATAATGAGCTAAGCAAGTAGTACAATAGAGATGTAAGACACGAAAGGGGTTTTAATCGAAACGGTTTTAAATGATCTGACCCATCACGTTGGTTGGCATAGGAATTCTGGTAGTTTTCAATATTTGAATATTTAATAATCATACAAATCTAATTATTTATGTATTCCATAGGAATTAAAGTTTACAAATCAAGTCCAAAATGTGTTATATTATTACAAGTTGTCTATAATTCAGACGGTATCCATGGCCTTGAGCACCCAAGTTCTAAGCGCAGCTACATCCGCATAGACTCCCGGATATTTGGCTAGAGCGCACTCGGTGCCAAAGGATACGATGCCCACTAGCTTGCCACCGGCTACAAGTGGACCACCGGAGTCTCCCTGACAGGCATCCTTATTGCTGGACGCTGCACAGATCATTGTTTCGCGTATTCTGCCACCATATCCATAGGTAGAGCTGCCGCATTCAGTGCGTCCCACAATCTTCGTATCAATATACGACAGTTGGGATGAATAATAACCGCCAAATGAGGTAGCACCCCATCCGGTACAGGTGGCTGAGGAACTGTCCTTCGGTGTGATGGTTGCCAGAGCTATAACCTTTGTAGTCGATCCCAGACTAAGTTTGCTCTTTAGACGCAGCACGGCAATGTCGTTTATTTTGGTGGAGCTGCTGTATCCCTCGTGGATTTTAAATGCCGCAACGTCAGTGAGTTTACCACCAAACAAACGGTAGCTGGAACCGCTGCGCACCTTCAGAGTGGAAACCGTTGCTGTAGCCAGGCAATGAGCTGCAGTTACCACAATTGTAGAGCTTATCAGACTGCCGCCACAGAAATGTAGGCCCGAACGCTGCAGCGACACTTGCCAGGGATGCGTATTGATAGTTGTCGGGGAACCACCGACAATGCGACCCTCCAAACGGTCCTGTAGCGCATTAAGTCCAGCTGGTATAACAGCGCAGCTTGCTGTGGTCAGTAGACCCAATAATATGAGAAATTTCTTGTAGAACATTTTGCGATATCGTCGCGACACGTGAAAGTACTAAAATGATACCCTACCACACCGGTGGAGGCTCTTTTATAGTGTAGCACCGACTGCAGTACCGTTCGCAGTTGCAGATAGGTACGTCAAATTCATGGTAAATAATAAAAATTTACAGCTTTGTAAGTCTTCCACTTGAGACTGACGCATTAATCGCTGTCCACGGGATTTATGTCTTTTTGTAGGGTTGCGGTAGTGCAGCTGGTACAGCCGTATCAAAAATTCCATTCATAACTATTGCAAGTTGAAAGAACTTTGTATTTAATACTATTGCAACAAGTCACAAGACATATAAATACATATAAATATACAGATATTTATGGGCACCCTCTGTAGTCGTAGCCATTAAAATATACCTAACATTCTACTTTTAATAAATTCGATTTGTATGACGACAATTCTTGAACATCAGCAACAATTCATTATCTAATGATTTAATGCCTAGACTTAATCCTGAGACTGTTTGGGTTTTCGCCAATTGTAAATATTATAAAATGCCATTAGATGTTTACATCCTGCGCCGCCTTTAAGATAAGGATTAATTATAGCTATGTATTATCAGACAGAAAATGATTTATTGTTTATAACACTTTCTTAATTTGAACAATATAATTTTTTATTGTCGAACAGCAAACGGTAATATAATACACATAAAACACAACTAATTTCCAAATGTATCCCTGTTTGTGTCATCCTTCAACGGCAATAAAACCTTCAATATTCGCAAACATGGCCATGTCATGTCACTTTTTGCAGCTTCCGGCCATAACCTGCTGTGTTGACTGAAGTTAAATGGTTTGTGGATTACGTAATAGACAACATCAACGTAACTGAATTGAACCTGAAAGGTCCAGGGTTGTGGGGGCTTTCTACAAGATGAAATTATTTATGTAAAGCAAGTAAAATGATATATGAATATATTACCATTGTATCTCTATCAATTGAAATGGTTTTGTTCCAATTCTCTGGATATGTAAAACACTCCACAATCCGTTGAAAGGAAACGCGTTGTTTTATGCCATCATCAGCTGAATCGTTCTTTACAATGGACTTTTGAGATACTGTATGGTAATTCTCTAGTCCCGATTTGATAGCATTCATTTTAGGAAATATTTATTAAAATATAATAGTTCTTTATATATCAGAGTTTCAAAATGTAAAACGATTTTTTGGTTTATAATGGAAAACGCCTGCTGAGCATAGTGCTAATGTAAACTGGCATTATTTGTTCCGTTTAATTAATCTTTTACTTAAGATAGCGAATGAAATAAATTGGTTTAACCACTGAGATCATCAGGGTCTCACCATTAGGCGTACTTGGATTTCCTTCACTTGCCTTTCTCATGACATCATCACATCCCAGTTAAAGAGGCATGAAGACCCTCCGCTACTGGGTATGTTTGTCCTGATTGTCCTTAGCTCTCGGCATGATAGAATGCTACATGTTGCGATTGTTGTCATTGCAAAAAGCTTTTTGGGCTAAATGTTTCGTGTTCGTGGTGTATCTTTTGTAGATAATATGTACTCAAGTTAACGACATTGGATTTTCGTCCATTCTTAAATATATTGAAAAAAAAAAAAATTTCGTTGTGGCCCATGAGGGGATCGAACCCGCGACCTTCGCGTTATTAGCACGACGCTCTAACCAACTGAGCTAATGGGCCATTGTGTGTCCCGTGGCAAAGTTAGCATTAGAATTTCAAAGAGCATATATTCGATTCTATTATTATTTACTATTTTTATATTTTCTTATTGCTGTTTATAGTTACTGATTTTAATAAAATCAAAGCAAAACTAAAACCATCCCTCATAATCTAATGTTCTAACGCTCTCATTCACTCTAGTGGACACTCTGCCACTCGTCGCTCAACTGTCAGGATGGCCGAGCGGTCTAAGGCGCCAGACTCAAGATGTTACAGTCTTGCCTCTCGAACAGAGGTGTATGAGCGTTCTGGTCCTCTCTGAGGGCGTGGGTTCGAATCCCACTTCTGACAAATAATTTTTTTTTATTGTAAATATAATTTTTTTTTAATAAATATAATTTTTTTAACTAGTATTATTTTTAAAATAAAAACTGCTAATTGAAAAATGATTAGCCATACAAATTTTTGTTTTGCTATTCTGTAATTTTATTTTTGAATAATATATTTTTATAGTTCTATAAATTTAGTGTTTAAATATGATAATATGAAACAAATGTAAATAATTACTCGTTTTTGTTTACAAATATTTAAACATTTCACTTTTTTTAGTCACACTCATACTAAGTAACACTTTGTTTGGCTGCTCAACAAGTGCCTCCGTGGCGCAATCGGTTAGCGCGTTCGGCTGTTAACCGAAAGGTTGGTGGTTCGAGTCCACCCGGGGGCGGTCAATTTTTTTTTGTTTTTTACTTGGAAAATCTATAAAAATGACATTTTGCAATAAAATAATAGTTGAATAGAATAATTAATAAATAAATAAAAAGAAGCAAACATATTTTCGCAGCCAAAAATTAAAAATAAAATAAAACACCAGCCAACGCACCAAGAGCGTGACAACAGCGCGCGTATCAGACTTAACAGAGCAATAACATAGGCAATCAGAGCTGCCACATCGTGCAAACTGTGTTGTTGGATTTAGTAGTGTGGTGAATTATGGTTTTTGAGTGAAATTAAACTCGGTGAATACGCAGATGATTTGTGTTGTATCTTTTGCTTACAATAAATAATAAAAATAATTAAAATTAGTTTTAAATAAATATGTGAAATAGTAAATTTAAAAGAAATTAATAATTAAACGAAAGCAGTACTTGAAATGGTTTTGGCGCCAAATTGTGTGGTGAGTTGGGCTTGCTTCGCTCTTCGCATATGCAACGTGTTCGTGTGCGTGTGCCAATATTTGTTTAGTCTCTCTCCCTCTCTTTTTCCATACAGGTGAGACGAGCGGCATTTTTGGTCAGTTGCTCGCCAAACACGCGCGCGCAAAGTCGTTAAACGGCTTTTTTCGTTGCAAAACGGATGCGACGCGTTTATTGACGACAAATATCACAAACATAAATACATACATATACGATTGTATATTTGTATGTGCAACTGTTTGGAATTGTGTTTGATTTTAATGTAAAATCAAATCTTTTCGTTAATGTTTCCGCTTGATATAATTCGCAGTGTCCAAAAAAATTGCAGTGCGTGTGACATTTTATGTGAAAAGTAAAAATTTATAAACAAAAGCAAAACTTTCGAGTAGTAAAAGTTCGACACACTCATTCATACATACTTACATACATATTCTATTCCATTCATTCGTGTGTTGCAGTTACGCATACGCCACGTAGTACGCTTGTGGCAAGTGTGATAAGTGAAAAACCATGACCAGTCTAATGTTGACATGCACACACACACATACATGCATACATTTGCGTGTTTGCACACAGATCTTTGATAGCGTGCTCTCTGCCACCCAGTGTTGCCAAATCCGCCTTTTTCTCGTCAAGTGTGATTGTTTTTGAAGAGCAATAGCTAGAAAAATTGTAAATCTGCGAAAGAAAAGTGGAAACAACAAAATAATTGGGCTTTTTGCGCCTTTTCTTAAACTTTACAAAATTCGTGCGATAATCTGAGAAATTGTATATATTTGCAGAACGCTGGAATCCCAAATTTCTTATATGATTTTCCTAAATTTTACAAATTGTGTGTAAAAATCCGAAATTGGACTTGTTGCCTTTATTTTGCACGATATATATTTCAATATATTTTGCTGCAAATTAAATAGTTTGACATTATAGAAACATTTTTAACAACTTTTTTATTGAAAAGAATTGGCAACGCTAACTGCCACCCAACCCGCTTTCTCTCTCTCTCTCTCTCTCAGTCCCTTTTGTTTTTTTTTCGCTCTCTCCCTACGCTCTGTTTGGCTTTTATTTTGCTTTTCTATTTTATTATTGTGTCGAGCATTTCTCGCTCGTTTAGCGCTGATTTCATTGACATTGTTGCATTGTTATTGTAATTGCGCTCTCTCCCTAGTACACAAATGTTGTTCAAACTAGTTTCGTCATGTTTTTGTTTTGTTTTGTTTTAATTTCAATTTAAATAATACACGTACTCATACTAGCATGTTGCCGCTGCCGCCCGTACCTTTTATTTGCTTTTTATTTTATTTTTATTTGTATTTTTATTTGCATTATCGCACACTTTTTCTCTGCCTTCAATTCGTTTCATCTGATTCTTTATTTGTATTTGGCACTTGCATATTGTAGTTGGATTATTTACGTTTTATTGTCTCTCCAACTTGCGGCGGAAAGTGTCCTAAGTCGTTCCTTACGTAGTTTTCGACGCTTACGTATCATTATATTATTATGTTCAAATTGTATCGTGTTAATCAAAAGCATAAACTCAAATCTGAAGGTAAATACTATAGAAAACCTAGCTGGCAACGTCTGGCAATTTGTGTGAATATTTTGAAAATTAATGAAGCAGATCATGTGCTAAGTAATTAAATGTCAAATACTGTATGCGTTTCTTTTGAAATCTTGCCTCCCAGCGAATAGTTTTACGTATAAATAATGCTACAGTCATCGATTGCGTATGCGACTAGCCTAACGTCATTGTTCAATTCGCTTTTATTTTGTACAATATTTATTCATACAGTTTGCAACAATTTGCAAGGTGTTTCACCTTTTAAGTGAGTCTCAATCGGGTTTTTATTACGTTTTATTATCAGGGCTGCAAGCTGGGTTTGAACCGTACCGTGAACCTTTTGGTTTAATTGAACTAATTCCAAGTTTATTTTCAGTTTATTGAAAATCAGCATCAAAAGACACAAATCATTTGAAACCACAATTTTAATTGTTCTAATAGAAGTTCAAACTTAATCGTAGTTAAACTAAACTTCAGAACACTTGAAGAGCTGCAATTAACCTTAAATTCGTTATCGGGTTTGCAGCCCTGGATATTTAGAGACCCTGACCACTGGCATTCGGCGTAATTGAGTCAAGTTTTTCTTAGTTTTTTTCGTAGTTCCTGTTTACCTAACTCTTGTTTGCCTATATTATTTGCACTTGCGCTTTCTATGCTAAACAGACGTACCACTTGTTGTATGTATAGGGTATCCGAACGCTTGTACATAAATAGATTAACGTATGCTACGCTGTACATATTTATAGCCTTACTAGTTCAAGTATGCCAAGTTACAGACGTCATCAGCTTAGACTAATTAATACAGGGTGATTCACTTGGAGGTTTTTATTGTTATTGTTTATTCTGTTCAATCTAATGTGATTCATTTTATTTTAATTCAATATGGTATTTAAATAAACATTATACACCCTTTTCTGGGGGTTAAGTACAGGCAGCCAAAACTTGTTCTCGTTTATTGTTTAAAATTCTCTAGAGAATTTTGTTTTTATGCAGCTAATTGTGCTTGTCAAAAGCCATCAGAAAGTCATTATCTTTTTGTTTTTATATGGCTGGCAGCAACTAAACTGAAATTACCAAAGAGATTATCTGACATATTACAGTAGTTTTATTGCTATTATTTAAAACAATGTAATTGTTTACGTAAACTATTTGCAGCATTTTATAAAGTTTTTTTTAATCCTGTACTTCAAAACCGCTTAAAATGCAGTGCAAATGGAAAATGTTTGTAACAGTCAGAAGGAGGCGTGGCAGACCCTACAAAGTATATCTTATTGATCAGGACGACCAGTTGAGGTGATATAGATATAGTACAGATATAGTACAGACTTGTAATTTGGCATGTGCGTAGTCTACGGCATTCTTCATTGAAGCTATGAATTGCATTATGATTGGATAACAATCAGCGAAGATATGCAACAGACAATTTTGCTTAAATTGGTAGAAAGGGAAGTGGTTTGAAGAGCACACGTTCTACTACTATCGGTTACGTCCGACTGATTTGCTCCGTGCTTAGTGGTTTTTTCAATAAAATCGCTGTCTGATTGGCAATAATTTGCGTATTGATTGGATGCCTATAGAACAGGTCGACGCGTTGTTGTGACACATTTAGGGGCAATTGTAAAGAAAGCTTTATATATATATGGCATAGAAAAAGTGTGTGGAGGTGTATTTAGTTTGTTTATATGTATATGGATGACTAGTCACTTGTATTGTGTTGTTCGACGTATAAGGAGAGGCTTGAAGAAAAGTAAAATGTTTCGAGTTGGTCGTAGATTGCGAATATTTACTATACTATATACCGCATAATAAGTGTGTTATATTTGCTTGAGGCTAACTACAGTTAACAAGCATGCCGACAGATATACCCTGCATACAATCTACACCTCTGTCTGTATATATATTGACTTTTCAGACAGTTAAAAGCTGTTTTACGTCAGCTCTGACTGTACTGCAGTATGTGTAGTATATATAATTAAAGAGTTTCGTGTGACTCAATGCATATCTCGAAACAGCATCTTGATTATTTGATTATTTTTATTTTCAATTCACACATGTTATTAATTTGGCCGGCGTTACATGCAGTAATGTATATTGTACACATTTCACGTCTGGCCAGAATTCGCAAATTGTTTGGATACTTTCCAAAATAAATACTAACCCAAAAAGATAAAATATGTATACATTATTTGTATATTATTTTGAATTTCTTGTTGCTTGTATTTATAGCCGCACAAGAGACCCCCAAAAGCAACAACGACTCTATATGTCTATATATATAGTACATATGCATATATATAGGCCTGTATGGCCTTCTTCTTTGACAGACTCCATGGCATACAATGCGTACTTTATATGTATTATAATTAATATTCCCTTTCAGCATAGCGCATGGCTTGTATTTATAGCTGATTGTTTTTTGGCCTTTGTTGTTCTAATGTCATCTGTAATTACTCGAATCGCCTGCGTACCGCCGCCTGGCATTAAGTCTTTATTAATATTTATGAACGATTTCGGTTCTATTTGGGAGAGGCCTTATTGATATAGTATTCTCTGTAATTTGGTTTCTTTAGCTTCCGCTTTGATAAGCTTTTTCAGCTCATTCCATATGCAACAATATTCGACAAACTTGCGCTAAACTTTGCTCAAGTATTTTTTTAATATTTTCAAGACTGTTGAAAAGTTCCGCTCATTTCATATGTTAATTGAAGTTTTGGCATTTACTTAGTTTCCCTTAATTTGGCAATTACTTCAATTGTACTTTGCTTAGTTTCGGATTACAATTCCGTTACTTTTCAAGTTCAATGCCAAATTTCTTTTATAAATGTTCTCTAGTCATTTTATAACGAACATACGCTTCTGTTGAATGGGTTACATTATATTGAATTGGGCTTGTATCTAATATTGTGTCTTTTTCTTCTCTCTATTTTGTTCAAAAAACATATCTTCTGTCGAGTACTTCCGACTGAACTACATCAAGTTGCCGGTTTCTCTTCTTAGTATACGATTTTTCAGTGCAAGTTTGTTTCTAATCTGTAAAAATCTTCAAAAATTGCAGGTATACAATTAGTTCTCTAATTCCCTTTTGGAATCACTCCCTGAGCTCTAATTATAATTATATTCGAAAAGTTGTTGTTTACTGTGTGGCCAATGCAAACACGCTAACTTGGCATAGCGACACTCACACTCGCACTCATACTCATACTCACACTCACACTCATTTTGGTACTCCCACTCGTAGATGTATTCATGGTATTTGGTTGACACTCGAGCACGCAAATGAAAGTGTTTGCTTATGATTTGTGCAGACAAGTGGAGAATGGTTTATTCCATATAGTTTTTGGTTTTTTTAGCTTCCGTTATTTGCTGTCTATAGGGTATGGAGGTCGTTGACATGTTTACCTAAAGTTTTTCCAACTTTCTTGGTAGGAAAATCAATACAGAACTGAAATGGAATGGAATGTGTGAATAATTAGTCGAAATCAAACAAAGCAATCCAAGGCTAATATTAATAATACACAAAACTAGTCAAAACGTGAAAGTATGTCATGCGAAAGTACGGTCAAAATTCGTGTTAACTGTTGAATGAAAGTGTTTATTGCAAGGTGTACAAATTGGCAAGTAAATACAGCCATAGAATCATGTCAACATGGCAGATTCCAATAAGAATAATAGCCACAACAGCACCAGAAATACCAATGGCAACAACAATCACATCAACCCACCCCAACAGTTGGACAATTCCAATTCCAATCCCAATCCCAATCCGAATCGGAGCTCCAACCGTAATACCCTGCAAGATGCTGCATACCACACATCGAACGCCGTTTCGAACGCCTCGCAGCAGGTGCAAGGATGGTGCAAGCACCTCGTGCGGCGGATGAGGGGCGAGGTGCTGCGGCATACGGCCACAACGGGACCTACACAATTTGCCCCCGACATGGGCACGAGTACAAGGCGACCTGCTGATACAGCCACATCCGAGGACACTGACGATGATCCGTCCGGTTTTCGCACCCCACAAATCAGCAGTTATCACACCACAGAAGTCGATGGCGCCATCAGACCCCAGCGCTTGGAGCCAACAAGGCGGACAACCGATTGCAATGCACCCAAATGGCTAAGGAAGCCTTTTGTGGCAATGCGCAAGAAATTCGACTGCTGTAAAAAGAAGCCCCTCTGTAAAGGTCTCTATGCCATTTTGTATGCCATTTATGCCGTAAGCTATAAGTAGTACATTAATTTAATTCTGAAAGTGTGTTCTGATCACGCTGGATGACAAAGTCTAATGAAACAGTGCTGTAAAGCGCCGAAATATTGTGTTGAGGTTCGGAACATTTTTAAAAATACATATGGTATTCCTTGGTTCTATACAGTAAAATTTAATAGAATTTGGCCAAAGGAAACATTTTAAATAATTAAATAAGAAGGGATAAACTCATGAGGTTAGAGTTGAAAAGTGATTTTTAATGCGATTTTTGTATAGGAAATTTCATAAAATTTAATAAGACTAGAAAACCATATGAAGTATGATAAAATCCCTGTTTAGTCTTGCAAATCGTTGAAAAGTGCTTAAAAGAGTTATAAACGTTTAAGAAATAAAATATTAAATAAAACTCATACAATATTCACAACATTTTACTATAGTAATCATAAAAGAATTGGAAGAATATATTCCTATCACTATATTCCCAAACAAATTACTCTTATTGTTATCTAACAGCTGGTAATTGTTTATCCCAAAAATTTCAAGTGCTTAGTTACTAACAGCTGCATAAACAATCGCTCAAACTAATATATGTATATTTTCAACTGCTTTAAAGGCGTTTCTCATCTGTGAAGTGCCAAGCACGTAGAGTACATTTTCAAATCTTGAAAATTGTTCCCTTGCGCTTAGCTTAGCTGGAAAATGCAGTAGAGGAAGTAAACGTTCTCTTGGGAAAAAGGGCAAAACAGTTGCCCAACATTGAGTCAACAGTTGCCAGAATTTGATATTCAAATACAAGCTAATACATAAGCATTTTCGAGCCATAAAAGAGGGGAACATGGAGAGAGCAAAAAAAGAAACAAAAAAATAATCGACCCTGAGTCGTAGTTCGTCGCAATTTAGTTACCTATTTTGCCACCCTCTTCGTCGGAACACGAGGCTCAGTCGAAACATAAAGCTGCAGGAGAGCACAACACACGCATAAATTACGGCCGTAGAGCTTACGGATAAATAGCCAAACTTTGTGTAATTGTTGCAAAGTTCTAACTATTCATGAATCATAAATCGCAGCAGACATTAAGCTCAATTATTCGTGCATTCTTTCCTGCTTAATTTCCCAATGTATCGAGAGTGCATCACGTGTCTGTAGTCGATAAACGTGCGACAAATCGATAAACGCGCTGGGCGGAAAGTGTTTTTCATACGCAAATCGCAGCAGTTAGTTGCAGCTCAAGTTAACATACATAGCTACAGCTCAAACTATTAACTAAATAGATTTACACAGAGATACAAACATATATACATAAATATATACATACCTACACATATAGTTTTATATGTACGTATGTGGCGTTATGCAAAATGCCAAAGTTGAACAATTCGTTGAAGCCTGGTGAGAGCGCAAGCGCTTGCTCAGTCGTGTTGAACGTACGCCTCTTGCCACGCCCACTTGTGGCTTGCCTCAGCTTGTCGTAAACATTATAGCAACCTGGAGGGCTCGGACAGGCCAGAGAGCATTGCGTTTCAGACCGTCGGCGTGCACGGTGCTGAAACGGACACGCTGGAGGCGCAGGAGGACGCATTGGACAGGGAGAGAGATAGGGATAGAGACTCATTAGAGACGGCTGCAACGGAATTAATTAGCGACATTGACGATACCAATCGTATGCTCAACGCCCCGCAGCGTCGCAATCGCTTGAATCGACGCAGGCGATTCTCATCGAGCCAACAGTGGCATTGGCGCCGCTGGAACAGAATGACCTTTCGCAATGTCTACAAAGCCCTACGTATACGGTGGAGCCGTAAGTCGTTAATGGGTTAAAACGCATGCAGTACCCTGAGAAAAAAGTATCGCTTATCGATAAATGACAGAACTCCCCTTGAACAGGGTTGCCAGCATAGATCTAATATAATCTTAAACATAACGTTCAGTAAATTAATAATAATAAAATAAATATGTATGTTAAATAAAAAACATATTTATTTACTTTGTCTGGTACTTCCGCTTTGAATATGTTCTATGAACATGTCCCCTCACCAATATTTTAGTTTAGCTATCTCTAGGACAGGAATTTAATAGTACGACGTATACTTCAAATTGCTATAGTAAGCTTTGAAAATATCTTTATTCCTTTACTGTAATCAGTCACACGTTCATCACAAAAATGCATTTAATGTGCAAACAGCCAACACCCGTCAACGCATTAGGGCGTTCTTTAATAGAATATAAAATTGTGCCAGATGTGGTATTATGCAGACCCGAAATAGTCATCGATATCTTATATCCCTGCGATACCCAAGTGCAGCCAGGCATAGAATTAAAGCCAATCTTAGTGCGTAATGCGCCCATCATCCGATGGATGTCCGATCCACATAAGTACTATACCTTGATCATGCTGGATCCGGATGCGCCCCAACATCAAACCCCGGTGTATCGACATTGGTTGCATTGGCTGGTCGGCAATATACCCGGTTGCGATGTGGTACGTGGTGAATATCTGGTCCAGTATCGCGGAAGTTATCCATGTAGGGGCACTGGCAAGCATCGCTATGTGTTTATAGTTTTTCGACAGTATTGTCAATTGGATTTCGATGAGACAATTATTCCGGCGGATGCCATCGAGGGTCGCAGCAAATTCGA
Source organism: Hypselothyrea guttata (assembly GCA_035045125.1). Classification (NCBI taxonomy): domain Eukaryota; kingdom Metazoa; phylum Arthropoda; class Insecta; order Diptera; family Drosophilidae; genus Hypselothyrea; species Hypselothyrea guttata. Next base: position 651,911 of record JAWNNJ010002224.1, read on the forward strand.
TTTGAAGAAGTTTGCCAAAAAATATGCTCTGGGTAATCCCATTGCGCTAAATTTCTTCTTTTCCAAGTGGCATGGCGGTGCAGATTTTGAAGATATTAGATCAGTTGCAAATAAAACTTTTGACGACACTGAAGAGAGCGAAGAATAAATGTATTGACAAAAACAAAATTCTTTTAAAATTTTGGCTAAATTCCAATTGTGTTAGATGCTATTGATTAATAATTAGAATAAAAAGCTTTCCACCTAAATATTTTTAATTAAAGACAATTTTGATTGTAAGCAGTACTTTTTAAAGATTCATTTAATATGAAACAGTTATAAAGAATTTCCGTGCAAAATATACAGTAATTTTGTAGCTCCGTTATTTATATATTGAATTTTATTTATCACTTTCAGATGAGGATGATCAGCCACCGTTTATTGAGTCCGATGACGACAGCGAGAAGCGTATCATCGCATTGAACTCACAACAACCGACAAATTATTGTAACAACCGTATATCAACGGCTAAATATAAGTGAGTACCCCTTTCATTAGGGTGGCATTATCATTGGTTTGTTTGATCTGTTCAAATTGTAGGTCTAATGGCCTTTATGGTCTCTCACACTTTGATAAGATAACAAGCACAAGCGTTATGATGAACTCCCCTAATTGATTAATAAAATTCTCACATTTTTTGTATTTCGTATCATTTACTACGTTTTACGCCTCTTTCTCCTCTTTTCTAATCTCTTTTGAACAGTGTTATCAGCTTTTTACCGTCGTTCCTCTTTGAGCAATTTAGACGTTATTCCAATTGCTTTTTCTTACTTATTGCATTACTACAACAAATTCCGGATGTGTCGCCAACGGGTCGTTATACAACACTGGTGCCATTGATATTCATACTCTCCGTGAGCGCAATTAAGGAGATCATTGAAGATATTGTAAGTAAATCTTTGTTGAATCAATCGATATGGAATAATTGATATTACGGCAATATAAGCATACCTCTTAATATTTTTAACACATTTTTATATTATTCTTTTACTTGCAGAAACGTCATCGCGCTGACAATGAGATCAATCATCGCTTAATTGAGCGTCTGGAAAATGGCCAATGGACCACTGTGCGCTGGTCCGAGCTGACAGTCGGTAGTATTATCAAAGTGGTTATCGATACATTTTTCCCCGCTGACCTGGTGCTCTTATCATCCAGGTGCATAGTTTGTCATTTGAATAAGCTATCATATCAATTTACTTAAATAATATGCGTATTACAGTGAACCCCAGGCCATGTGCTTCATTGAGACGGCGAATTTGGATGGGGAGACGAATCTAAAGATACGGCAGGGTGTGCCCACCACGGCCAAACTTCTGGAAACAAAAGACTTGATGCAGCTGCAGGGCAGAATAGAATGTGAGCTACCAAATCGACAGCTATACGATTTTAATGGCGTGCTCAAGGAGCTGGGCAAACCGTAAGTAAATTGAGCTAAGTGTAGATTTCCTTCTAAGCAATCATTTTCGATACTAGAACCGTGCCGCTGGGCAGCGATCAACTGCTGCAACGTGGCGCCATGTTGAGGAACACTGCTTGGGTTTTTGGAGTTGTCATCTACACGGGACACGAGACGAAACTGATGAAGAATTCGACATCGGCTCCCCTCAAACGTTCCACGGTTGATAAGCTGACGAATACACAGATATTGATGCTCTTCATGATACTGATCGGACTCTGCATCACGAGCGGACTGTGCAATTTGTTTTGGACACAGAAACACGCCCACACCGATTGGTATTTGGGCATTGGCGATTTCAAGAGCAAGAGCCTTGGCTACAACCTCCTGACGTTCTTCATTCTGTACAACAATCTGATACCCATATCGCTGCAGGTCACACTGGAGTTGGTGCGGTTCCTGCAGGCGATATTCATCAACTACGACATTGAGATGTATCACGAGGAGTCCAATATGCCGGCAAGTGCCAGAACGTCGAATCTGAACGAGGAACTCGGCCTGATCAAGTACATATTCTCCGATAAAACCGGCACACTAACGCGTAATGTGATGGTCTTCAAGAAGTGCTCGATAGCGCAGTATGTCTATACGCCGGAGAACACGCCGGAAGAATCGGAGTTAGTGCAGAATATATTGCGCAGACATGAGACATACGCAGATATAGAAGAGTTTCTGGTGCTGCTGTCCGTGTGCCATACCGTCATACCCGAGAAGAAAGAGGATGGTAGCATTGTCTATCACGCAGCGAGTCCGGATGAACGTGCATTGGTCGATGGTGCCCGTATGTTTGGCTATATATTCGATACGCGTACGCCGGAGTACGTGGAGATCAATGCATTGGGCGAGCGCAAACGTTTTCAGGTATTAAACGTCATTGAATTCACCTCGACCAGAAAACGTATGTCGGTCATAGTGCGCACTCCAGAGGGTAAAATCAAGCTGTTCATGAAGGGTGCCGATTCGGTAATCTATGAACGTTTGGCGGCCAAGCATCAGGCCTATCGAGGCGCCACCCTACAGCATTTAGAGGAGTTTGCCTCCGAGGGTCTGCGCACTCTCTGTCTGGCAGTGGCCGATATTGATGACGATGTGTACGAGGAATGGAATCAAACGTATCACAAGGCGTCCACATCGTTGCAGCAACGCGAGCGCAAAGTGGACGATGCAGCCAATCTCATCGAGATCAATCTGCGTCTGCTGGGCGCCACGGCCATTGAGGACCGTCTGCAGGATGGCGTGCCCGAGACCATACAGGCGCTGCTCGAGGCGGGCATTTACATCTGGGTGCTGACTGGCGACAAGCAGGAGACAGCCATCAATATCGGATACTCCTGCAAGCTGATAACACACTCCATGGACATCATCATACTCAACGAGGAGAGTCTTGATGTAGGTTGATTTCTTATCTTTAGAACCTACTCAAAACCTGATATATTTCAACTCAAATTTTTGCAGGCAACGCGTGATGTTATCCTGCGTCATGCCGGGGAGTTCAAGAGCTCCACAGCCAAGGACGCCAATGTGGCGCTGGTCATCGATGGCAAGACCCTGAAGTACGCGCTGACCTGTGATCTGCGTGGCGATTTCCAGGAGCTCTGCCTCATCTGTCGCGTCGTCATCTGCTGTCGCGTGTCGCCCATACAGAAGGCCGAGGTGGTCGAATTGGTGACCCAACACACCAAAGCCGTTACCCTGGCCATTGGCGATGGTGCCAACGACGTGGCCATGATCCAGAAGGCAAGCGTGGGCATTGGCATCTCGGGTGTGGAGGGTCTGCAGGCGGCCTGTGCCTCCGACTATTCGATTGCGCAGTTTCGTTATCTGCGTCGCCTGCTGCTGGTGCACGGTGCCTGGAACTATGCCAGGATTAGCAAGTTGATACTGTACAGTTTCTATAAGAACGTCTGCTTGTATGTGATTGAGCTCTGGTTTGCCGTCTACTCCGGTTGGTCGGGTCAGATCTTGTTCGAACGTTGGACGATCGGTTTATACAATGTTGTCTTTACGGCCATGCCACCGTTTGCCATCGGGCTCTTTGAGAAGTTCTGCACAGCGGACACAATGCTGAAGTATCCGCTTCTCTATAAACCATCTCAGAATGCCAAACTCTTCAATGTGAAGGTCTTTTGGATATGGATCTTGAACGCCCTCATGCACTCTGTCTTTCTCTTCTGGCTACCGATGGTGGCGTACAAGAACGAAGCCATCTGGTCAGATGGCAAGACAAGTGATTATCTGCTGCTCGGCAATATAGTGTACACGGTGAGTTGAAAGTTAACGATTTTTATCGTTTAAGGAGTGTTATTCCCCCCATGATTCCAATATTGGCCCTAAGATCTACATTCTTTGACCTAATGCTGTCATGTTTGGTATTTTCTTCATCACTTTGCAATGCAATTTTTGTTTGTCCGCAAATTGTTTTTAAAGGGGTAGGGCGAATCGCGCGAATTTCAATTTTGCACTTCGATCGAGAAAAATCCATACCGCTTGAAAATTTGTTGAGTTATAAAGCTATGCGCATTCAAAGTTCAACAAGAATGGCTTCGTTTAAGGTGTTGCAATCTCCCCAACCTAATGCTAGCTAATCTATGCTATTCTTTTACAGTATGTCATTGTCACCGTCTGCCTGAAGGCGGGTCTCATCACCAGTTCTTGGACTTGGCTGACGCACGCCGCTATTTGGGGCTCCATTCTGCTGTGGTTCTTCTTTGTGCTGACCTATAGCCACTTCTGGCCGGCTCTGAATTTTGCGAGCAATTTCGCTGGCATGGACATACAGCTGCTGTCGACGCCCATCTTCTGGTTCGGTCTGTTCCTGGTGCCCATTGCCAGTCTGCTCATCGATGTGATTTGTAAACTGTAAGCTATACTTGGATGCCAATAAGACATAAACAATAATTCCATTACTTTCCAAATATGTTAGCGTACATAATACCGTTTTTAAGACGCTAACCGATGCTGTACGCGAATCGGAAATACAACGCCATGATCCCTCCCAGGTGATGGAAGAGTCACGATCATCGTAAGTATTAACCCTAGACTCTTTGCATTACTTCTATGGGTTTCCATTTGCAAAAAAAAAAAAAAAAAAAACAATTATAATAATTGGTTAACAATTGGCTTCAACTAAGACAAGAACCAATCAAAAACAACAAAAGATAATGCTACATTTTCAATTTGAATTGTTGCGCAATTTAATTTTATTTATAATTTGTATTAAGTTTGAATAGTTGTAATGTTTTTGTGTTTGATTTATGTTCCTTTTAATTTATTATTGCATTTGTACTTGTTTTGGCACTGTATTTGTTCCGTAGTCATTAGCATTCACTCGAATACTGTTTAATTTATTTCTAATAAACATACTAAGTCACCTTATCTAGCATAAATTGTGTTTGTTTTACTCTCATATGTGTATGTCAATGCTTAACGTACTGTAGACTGGCATCTATTTAACTAAATTAAGCCTCAAAATAGCATCAACTATGTACACCATACAAAACTAATAGCAAACATACAAAACCATAAATTATTTATATTAAACATAGACTTAAAATATTGATATTTAGGATTAGCTGAAGTTGCAACTTTTGGCCTGTTTAGAAGACAGCAAAGTTAGATTATAAATATAGTTAATTTAAACTGTGTTGAGCGCCATGACATATTAGAAGCTTGAATTAAAAATTATATAAATAATACAAATTACACCTGAACATAATACCACAAAATACATAATTAACTGAAATAACATCCCACACTTAAACATAGTTATTACTAGTTTTTTTAAGCATTTTGTGAAGCCCAATTAGGCATTATAATAGGCTATAATATGAACTTGTTAAGCTATTGAATCTTGAGTTTATTTAGCAGTTTATTTAGACAACGAAATTGTATTATTATTGTGATTTGATTTAGCAACATTCATTTTGAATACAAGCTGTAAATTGAACTCGTTTCTCTACCCCCATGCCACAAACAAAACATTGTTATATTCAATATCGAAACGCCTACCTAAAACTTCCCTTGTGCCCCCGTACCGCACCCAGTATCGACATTGATTACAAGCACCTCAAGCGATCCAAATTGAAGCTGCACAAGCCCAGCTTTGCCCATGGCAGTTCCCGGCGGATACAGAGCCGGGGAGCCCGGATGAATCGACAATTGCGCATCGAGAACCTGGAGCTGGAGGAGGAGGCCTGGAGGGAGCAGCAGCCGCAGCAATATCGACGCAGGCGACGATGGAGTGGGAATAATGAAGCTAATGCCAGTGATATTCTGCACATGTAGAAAGTCAATTCTAAGCTAAGCAAATAGTATAATCAAGAATTATAATCGGTGTTGGTATTATGGTAGTTTTAAGCCTATTTTAACTGTATTTTCTAGGCAATTCTGCTAAAATGCATACAATTAATAAACCATACACGATGCGCAGTTGCTCAGGGCATAGTTCGAGTCATATCCATATTGAATTGGCAATTGATCGTTGCTTTAATCTATGCTTTAGTACTAAAATGAAAAATTAATAATTAATTCAATCAACTGTGATATGTATTAACGTAGCATATGAATTGCGTGCAAACAAATGAGACAGGAAATATTTTTGTATTTCAAATATCAAGTCAGAAAATAGCTATACAAATATCTATAACATTGCGTTTTAAGCTAACAGTTTTACTAATTGTTTTATGTATTATTTTAGTCTATGTACACGTTTCTGCATGTGATAAATTATACCAACGTCTATTAGATAAACTTAAATCTCCAATGTACAAACAACAATTGTTTGTTGTGAATTGCAGTTAACAAGAGCATCAAGCTAGTTCCTTAAGTCTATACACATACCACATTAATTTTGTTTTGTTAAATATTTATAGATTGTTGTCAATTTTCTCATATTATTGTATTATTGTATTTAAATGCTAAACAATTCTTCCTGCATATGCATTCCAATTGAATAAATTCCGTACTTGCTCACTGAACAAATACAATTAAATTAAGATACTTAATGTTTGTGTAACCCATAAAACTCCCAAGAATCGTACAGTTAACACGTCAACAGTTTTTGAAATGTCCCATTGCGTTTCACTAAACAAAGCACTCAAATATTATGATAATAATAATAATAAAGTCAACAACAAACGTATACCGTGTCTGTATTAGTTTTCCTTATGTCTATGCCGGCATTAACTGCCACAACTCGCATGAAATCGGCATACCCCATATCAAGAAACGGCACACATTTGACATGCTGAATGTTTTGCACTCGATATTTGCCTTCTTTTTACTTACACGCAACACAAACTGAAAACAAATTAGCAATACAAAACCAAATTTATGCAAATTCTCTGAAATCTGAAATATGTATTTTTATAAAAATATATTTTACTTTCTGTGTGTGCGCAGTACTATGTATGCCTTGGGATCAATTCTTCGGTGTAAGTAATTCCATAAAACGAGAGAAACTCCATTAACAAATTCCACACAATTCAATGTACATAAAATGCATTCATTCTACAATATATGATCCGATTCATAGTCAAACAGTCAACACACTCCATGGTATTTCCCAAGATTGAAGGCAGTCTAGATCAAATCTTAGGTCTTTGGTTGGTTGGGTAGCACAGATCACATTTCAGGTGTGGTGTTTTCGTAATTCCTTTATATAGCGCTAAAGTCTCGTATGTAATGATTGCATGTTTTATTTTCTACATACTGCCCATTACATTTTAAGTTGCCGTTCAATATATGCGTATATATATACTATAATATTGGGAAAATTTGCATGCTACGTACATTCATTTTCCTCACCTAGAACTTACCGCTCTTTCCTCACTCATAATTTTACAACAAGTTTAGATATGCTAACAATTCAAAATGAAAATTATTGAACGAAAGAAATCCATTGAAACCCCCACAAGTCAAACGGTGTAACTGATTACTAAACGTCCCACGTCCCTCCCAAAAACCAAATCCAAATTAATTCTACAGATTCACTGAAACTGCGAGATTGCTACGCAATGTTTTCACCCGTCGTGCCAACACCAGAGCTGAAACGGAACTAGAGTTATCGCGTGAGTAATACCCATTTGCCAATCAGTTCCTGCCAAGGACACATATGGTGGCAGTACTTCATTTTTTTAATGGTTTAGTTATAAATGCATAGAATATATAGCCATAGCCACCTGCCCATGGGTCGCTGGTTCGTTGGGTCGTTGGGTCGCTGGGTAATTGAAGATTTGCCATGATTGCGTTTTGACATTTAGTAAATAACATTTGTGGTTTCCATTCTAATGATAGAGTCGCTTGAACATTATTTTCATATCAGCAAACACGTCATCCCAATACATCCTATATACACGCTTTTCATTTGCTCGAATAAACAAATTTAATCTGATATCGAAACATTTCCATTTCACAGATGGCTATGCATTTTCTCAAGAGGAGGGCGGCGCTGTTCCGCAGTCTATTGTTATACGAGCCTATGACACGAATTTGCCCAAACCGGAGGGCAATTAAAACATTATACTACCATCCAGGAAAATTAGCAACAATTGTATTTATAGCTGGTAGCAACACCTGAAATTTTGGGGCAGCTTAAAATTTGAACTAAGTGTAAAAGGGCCAAAGAATATATTAACAAAGAATTCATGAAAACATTTATTTATATTAAGCATAAAATGAAATCAATGTTAATACTACATAACACTGAAATTTTTGGGAAACACTCTTTCTTGTATTAATGCATTACGTGTGTCTTAAATTACTAATTTTTATAAATAAATTCTAATATGTATTTGTATCTTAACTGTTAATTATTTTATAAGTCGAAAACACTTAAATAAACAAGTTAGAACCAGTTCATTTATCGTTTGACTAATTTATTTTGTAGAAACAAATTAAACGAAAATAGGGGCGAGATTGCTAGCTTGTCCGCTATCAATTCAAATTTCGATAGCTACTATCGATAGTTTCACATACATCCCTGAACATGCACGAACTACAGCAGTGTTGCCAATTTCTTTTGAGAAAAAAGGCGGTAAGAGCACAATAATAAGCAAAATTAAAATTTGCACAACTTCTATTTTGGAATACATTATGTAAATTTAAGAAAAAAAAATTATTTCGAAGCCAAAATGCTCATTAAAAACAGCCAGATCTGGCGGTAAAAAGCGGATTTGGCAACAGTGAGCTACACAAACTTAACCAGGGCTTCAGCGCAATTGCATTTATTGCCGGGCTTTTTAATGCAGCCCTCACGCACACACCCACCCATACACACACGCACACACAAAGACGAACTGTGCATGGCAATGCAACCCTGAAGACGCGGCTTTCCATTTACGCTGATTTTCTTCGTGGTTTTCGCGCACATAAAAGTCCGCCGCGAACCAAAAAACAACAAACATACGCCATGGATGACATGCTGAGTCCGAACTTCTCGATACCCAGCATCGGGCACGCGCCCACGCCCATACATCACAGCCTGGAGGCGGATCAACAAATCGAGGCGCTACCCCATCAGGTTTACCACCCGCCCGCCCCGCCGGAGCCCAGCGCAAGCGCATCTTCGGCCGTGCAGCAGCAGCAATCGGATGGCGCCTCCGCAGGGGGCGGGGACGGCAGTGCCGGCAGCGGTCTCTACGCACACGAGCCCACCCTGCCCCTGGCTCACAAGCAGCTGAGCTATCAGCCCTCCTCGGGCTACCATCAGGCGCAGATCAGCAACACGGGCGGCGCCACGCCCCAATCCCTGATGCAGCCACAGACGCCGCAGAGCATGATGTCCCACATGATGCCCATGTCGGAGCGAGGCGTCGCCGGCGATTCGGGGCTGAGCAACATCCATCAGACCATGGGCCCCTCCACGCCCATGACGCCGGCTACGCCCGGTTCGGCGGATCCGGGCATTGTGCCCCAGCTGCAAAACATCGTCTCCACTGTGAATCTGTGCTGCAAGCTGGACCTGAAGAAGATTGCGCTGCACGCCCGCAACGCCGAGTACAATCCCAAACGTTTTGCGGCCGTAATCATGCGCATACGGGAGCCCCGCACCACGGCGCTGATCTTCAGCTCCGGCAAAATGGTCTGCACGGGCGCCAAAAGCGAGGACGACTCCAGGCTGGCAGCGCGCAAATACGCCCGCATCATACAGAAGCTGGGCTTTCCGGTAAGAACAGGGACCAATCAATTTTTAACTGGATTAATTGGTAAAATACTTGTTGTTCCAGGCAAAGTTTCTTGATTTTAAGATCCAGAACATGGTGGGCTCCTGCGACGTGAAGTTCCCCATTCGACTGGAGGGCCTGGTGCTGACGCATTGCAACTTCAGCAGCTACGAGCCGGAATTGTTTCCGGGCCTTATCTACCGCATGGTGCGACCCCGCATCGTCTTGCTCATCTTCGTGTCCGGCAAGGTGGTGTTAACGGGCGCCAAAGTGCGGCAGGAGATATACGACGCCTTCGACAAGATATTTCCCATATTGAAGAAGTTCAAGAAGCAGTCTTAAGTTCTTAGCTAGTAATTAATCTTAAGCGGAATAGTTGACTAATTGTAAATCGAATTAAGATGTGCGTGAACATCTAAATCGGTTCCGACCAAATACAACTGTAATTAGCTGTACATACAAACAAATATGCATTGCTCTCGTGGCTCTCTTGCAATTGCTCTTGTGGAATGAGCCGCTCGTATATGTGAGCGCTCTTTCTAGTATGCAAAGCAAATTACAAGAACCATTTTGTGTATTTTTTCGCATTTCAGACATTTTCTGTCCATGCAGCGGCCTCACCAGAGCTGGGTGCGATCTTTTTGATCGATTCACATCTAAAAATCGATTACTCAAAATAAAGCTGGTATTATTAATTTGCAGATAGTAAAAATCGAACACCCTGTACAGTGTCTTCCACCCGACTGATCTGCTCCGTCCTTACTAGTTCTTGTTTATTTTTTAAACAATATTAATTTAGTTTTGTATGTATCAATGTTTATGTTTTTCCCACATACTACCTGAAAATATAAATTATTGGTTTTATTTCGATTAACTGATTAAATCGATTTTTAGACGTGATCGAAAAGCTAGATTCTTGAAAATTCAAGATCGAACCCAGCTCTAGTAGCGAGTTCTAATTCTTGCAATCCCATTCATTGTCAAAAAACATGCATTGAGAGAAATCAATTGTTTTTACATTTCGATCAGAATGTTCCGACATCGCAGAACACAATTTCTGAAAATATTCGCTTCATATTTTTTCAGTGCAGTAAATTGCTCGCGCCTATGTATGGATGTTTTTCTTTGAGTTTTGGGCAAATATTATTTAATGTAATTTATTCGTTAGCCAATTTAAAAGTTATCGTAGCTTAAAGACATTGTGCCATCAGCGCCCCCACATTATCGAACTCGATCTTCTCCGTAATGTTCTTGGTCTTGATCTTATCGTCCTGGGTGGCAACGACGACCAAATCGTGTCCCTGGTGCTTCCAGCCGTTGCGCTTGATCCAGTATTCCAGCGTGGAATCCTCGATGCGACCCAGCAGCTCCTTCAGCATTTCCCGCTTGATTGTCTGGAAAGTGGTGCCCACCACATGCGACACAAACTTGCGAATGGAATCGTGGAAGCCCGTGATATGGCGGAACATGGTGCGATTGACATCGGCGCGTTGCCAGAACAGTATGAAATCGGCGCGTTCCAGTATATCGGCCAGATCGATAATAGTCTGAATATTCTCGTCCTTCATCTGCTGTGGCAGCAACAAACACTTGGCCATCACGAAGTCCGTATGCGGCAAGTTCGTCAGGCATTTCAGCAGAATGGTGTAGGTGATTTCGAAGTTCAGCATGTGCGGATTGAACTGGTACAGCTTAAGCACGGCCAGATTGGCCTCCAGGTCGTACGTGTTGTTCTTGGCCTGCTCCTGCACGTAGGACTCCAGTATTTTCAGATGATCCGGATTGTAGCTGGAAATACCAGAAGCGAGGTTATGTTTGTGTGTGTATGTATTTGTTGACTTCCAACGGGAACGGCCACAACTTACCGCTCGATGCAGCCCAACATTTCCTGTATGGTCTGGCTCTGGCCATTTTCCATTTTCACTACGTGCGCCATATTTTAATTTATACGCGATTACAAAATACTTAATTTCTTTTCGTAAAATAAACGAAACAATATTCGCGTGGCGTTGTTGGTTGCTACAATCGAGCCGCACAAATCGATGAGAGACTGCTATCGATAGTTTGCATCTTTGCAACCCTGGCCAAAGCACAACACTCACATGTCAACGTTCCAGCCAGTGGAATGGCTTTGAGGGCGCTCAATTCAAATTTCGTTGCTTTCTCAGAAAAAATCGGTTTAATAGCTCATAAAATGACTCTTTTTTCTTTAAAATGTTTATGTTTAAGTTCACTTAATTGCAAAAGTTTATATAAATACTTGTTTATACACACAGTTATTATAATATATGTACATGTGGAAGTGAATCTCTTTTTTAGCTACGCCACTTTTTACTGGAAGTTTGACGATTTTACTCATTGCCAAGGAAGTAAAACTGGAAGTGTTGATATGTGAATATGGAAGTTAGGTTTATATTGCACCCAATTTCATCGAGACTTCTTGTCCAGGTTCTTAAGTCTTTGCCGGTTCGTTTTCCGTACGAATCGCGCCAGCAGCAGCTGCCAATTCAGCCTGTCGTTGCTCCTCTTCCAGCTCCAGACGCTCCACCTTTTTAATTTTACTCAGTTTCCCTGCAAAAATTAAAGAGTTAACTTACAGTAATTTGATTTGTATTCGATCGAACTTACTAGCACACTTTAGCATTATGGTGCCCCACCAAATAGACCAGCCCCAGCCCACAAAGCAGAAGAGCACACAGAAAAATTGCGCCACGGCGACAATAATATTTATAATAAATGAACCGATGCGAGCACGGGCGCTGTCGAACTGCGAGAATCGCGGTATGCCCACACATAAGCAGAACAATCCAGATAGTAGGGTACCTATATAAAGAACAGTTTAGTCATAGCGTTGTAGGGGCTAAGTTTAAAACTCACCCAATCCGGGAAACACCACGTTACAAAAGGCACAAAACCAGGCTAGATAAAGAGGCAACACGGGTATTGCGCCCTTCATTTTGGACGTGTACTCCACCAGATCATTGTGCAGCTTGCGTCGTGTGTCCTAGAGAATTGGGTAAATAAATGCATATAGTTTTTCTAGTATTTAATGTTAATATAATTGTTATCTTTTTCATTTCAATTATTTTTTTATTTTTATTTCAAGCTTAAATTACATTTTAAAATTGGGCAAAAGTCAACGAGAATCAGAGAGTTAGGGAGAATAGGCTAAGGAGTTTTAAAGAAACAGTAAATGAGAATTTGAGAGTCAGTGAACGAGATTCTGAGAGTCAGTGAATTGAATTCAAAGAGTCCGTAAGCGAGAATCGTTCGTTCGTTTCTGCGGTCGTTCGTCGCTCAATTGATTGGAGTAGGAACGATTCGACTCAACTCTATTGCTTACCTCACTTGCTGGCGGCGCTTTAATGCTCTGCCGGCGCGCATCTGAGGCACGTCGGGGTTTCTTGCGGCAGCAGAGCAGCATGAGCCAGAACCGTCTGCAGCAGCTCCTGAAATAAATATCCAAATAATAAATAAATAAATATTTAATAGGCAAAAATGACACCTACATTTTCGGTGTGTTTAAAGACGGTGCCGCCGTCGAAGGTGCCACCGATGAGCCCTCTAGAATGGCGGCATCTGTTGCCGTTATGCCCACTTCTGGATCCCTCCAGGACACCTTGGGATCTGCAGTGCCTGGAGCTTTCTTACGTCGACAGGGTATGCAGAAGCAACACTTCTTAAGCTCCGTCTCACTGCCAGTTATCGGATCGACTTTGTTCACGGAACGGCAACAGAATATCTTTGTGAGGCACAAACCACATTTGCCCTGTGGCTTTGGTCTCTGCATGGTCGGATGGACGGCTGATTGATGCATTGGCTCCACACTCATGGTGCTGATTTTGGTCTCTTTGTGCTCCAACTGTTTACTCTTTGGCTTCTTCCGGCAGCTTTTGCAGCAATTCGATGAGGGCCAACAACGTGACTTTTTCTTATGCGGCTTGGTCTCGTCGATCATCTCCACGTGGGTTGTAGTCGTCGCACTACTTGTGGCACTCGAGAGCACTGGCTGCTCCTCACTTGAGCCATGCAGGTGATCCTTGCGTTTGTTGCAGCACCGCATGCAACGGGATCTTCGGAAGCGCATGCACAGGTTGCTGCAACAGCGACAGCAGCCCCCCTTGGCCACATCATCCTTGAGAAACTCCTCACTGCCCGTTCTGATGAACAAATTAATAATAATTACGAATTTAGAAATATTACATTTTCATTAATTATATATAATAAATATAGAACACAAATAATATTATTATTCTAATTTAATACATTGATAGATAAGGATAATGGGTATTTCCGAAAAATAATTAGGAAAGGTCGACTTTTTATGTACAATAAAATAAAGTAAAACAGTCAGCATTACGAATTTTAAGATATAAGCTACAGTATTAAAAACAGTTTTTAACTTGCATCTTCTATCTGAAAATCACATGTCATATCCTTAAAATCCAAACGTGTATTTTACGTTTTTATGGATAATTACATGGATACAGTCGGACGAAACAGACAGCACGTTTATAGCACTTTGCAGACTGCACACTTTGCTAAATTTATGGCTCTGAAATTGATTTGCAATTGACATTCAAAGTAGCCATTGAAACCAAATTGGCAGGAACATTAGAATGTCTCGTTTTGCCTTCAAGTGTTGGAAATTATGATATTGTGTGTGGGGTTTACTGTTGCCCATATATCACGCTGAGCAATTGCTGTTGGTAATAACCATGGACCTTGTCCATATTCTTTTTATTGTGATTTCATGGATTACATACACAGAATTTGCATATCAAGGGAAGGGCCAGAGATTGCTTTGCCTTTTGCATGTGAGAGAGGGTCGCCAGAGCCTTACATCTTTCCTTCCTTCTTTCCTTTATTATGCAAATCGATTTCGTGTTCTGCTACGGTGCATTGCTATTATATCCATTAGCATTCTTAATGATTCCCGTATGGCATACGATAAAGATGCAGTGCACGTAACTTCATTTCAATTTCATAGGTCAAAACTTGGGGTATTACAGATTTATATTTTCAATATAGAAAACGCCAACTCGCTTCGGGTGAATAATCCCGCACCTTAAGTTCAAGGTCGACTAAATTACTTTATTACCGTTTGTGACTTCAACCGCTTCGCAACCAACAATTGTATACTGACTAAACTGAGATTTGTAACTGCCCTACGCACTTACGCGGTTTTCCAGTCGAGCACGTGCCGAAAGAAAAGCCCACACGCTAATGGATGTACTACTTGATTTTCTTTGCTTTCCGCTGACTCGAAGCCAACGACCAAACTTATTTTAAAGGTCGAAAACTTGAGCATTGCGGATTGAAGTCGCTATAATTCACTGGCCAACACATTCAACTTTTATACACTATGCGTGCCATGAAGCATAAAAAATGAAGAGTTAACCTTGCTTAAAATTAGCTGTTGTATGTAACTGTATAATAAACACTGGGCTACAAGTTCAAGACTCACTTCTTCCAGTGGAAGCAGTGAGATTTCTTTAATAGTTATTTTAATGTCTTTCCCTGCGATTTGGTGAAATAAAAGCTAAAAAACTTAACAGCTTTAAAGCACATTAATTTATGATTTCTTTACTACCAGCAAAATGGTTCTAACATTTTAAAAGTATACCCAAGAAGGCTAAAGGAATTACGAATTTTATAAAGAAAATCATTTGCTATTCATGGCATGAAAAGTAGGCTTTAGTTTAAACTTAGTTCTTTACATAAAAATCTATATACTTTGTGGGGTTTGCCACGCCTCCTTCTGCCTGTTACATATGTACATTCTGACAAAGTTATTAACTCCATTTTTCTCATTTTTCAATGGGTACAGGGTATAAAAATAGAAAAAGCTGCAGCTCAAATTTTAATCTTATTTTGATAATCATTTCCATCTACGCTTATGTCTCAAGATACATTAATAAGTACACTAAATAACAAATTTCAGTTACTTATTTTGATAACAAATCCTGTTTTCTTTTTAAAAACATTCTAAATTTAATATAAATATTACTAAAATAATAAACTTGAATTTACGTAATAAAACAAAATAATAATTTGTCTAGCTTATTTATATCGAAAACCCAATTTCTAGACTTCAGATATGGAGCTAAATTATATTGTTTACCTAAACAAATATTTCTCAGAATCCGTAAATGAGTTTTGCGGCAAATCCATGTGGAATATCACCGAATTCTTTTTCTTTTTGGTCAACATTGTTAATTTTTATATTTTCTATAGTTAATTTTTGCACTTAATTAAGACACATTGAGTAGGCTTTAAACTAAATATTTTATTTGATAGTTGAAGCTGAGAATTTAGCGTGTTTTGGTGTTGCGCTTGGCGCGATTGTCCGGCAGAAACTGATTTGTTATTGCGGCAAGAAACTTTGGACATGCCACGAAAATAGTTGCCACTTTCACCTGTGATTGTAAGTGTGGTCGGTCACCCGACATAGGGATATATGGATACATATATACGTATATATACTGAAGGACGCCTGACTGTTGAGGACGACAAGCCAGCGAACGGATATCCTTTAAGGCGTTTCATAGGGTCCTGCCCCTTGCCTCGGCAGGGGCGAAAATTTATTGACGCATTTATGAGTGGAGCTAGGCACCCCACACACATACATACAAAGGAGCCTACGATAAGTGTGCACACATACATGTACATGTATACAATAGAAGGGTCTAAAGTTTTGCTTGAT
The DNA here is from genome assembly GCA_035045125.1 of Hypselothyrea guttata. NCBI lineage: Eukaryota > Metazoa > Arthropoda > Insecta > Diptera > Drosophilidae > Hypselothyrea > Hypselothyrea guttata. The sequence goes on from JAWNNJ010002224.1 coordinate 668,277, forward strand.
TCTTGGCTGCGGCAGCTGGTTGTTGTTGCTTTTTGGCTTTTGCTTTTTACTACTGCTGCGGTTCTAGTTAGTTCTTGTTTTTGTTGTTGTTGGGGGTTTCCGGGCATGCAAATTTACTGGCCAAGCGCCGTAAGCTAGGCAATTGTTTTTCTTTGAGAACGTGGCAAAAACGTGCGGTATCGATACTTTTGGCGCACGTTGTACTCACTTCACGTGCTTCAAGAATTTCATTTGCCTAGGCGGAGTTGTTAAAGTTCTACAATAAAGCTATTAGAAAGACTTCAAAGCTGAACTCAACTGTGGTTGGTGATAGGAGTATTTAGATCGCATCGCAATTTAAACTTAAATTAAAGCACTTAGAGAAAAACCCACCCAATAAAAATAAATTTAAAATACGAGAATTTTTAGAATTAAATAACAATATACAAAATATTAAATAAAATAAAATGTTTAAAATGTTTATGTTATAGTCGTAACATTATATTTTAAAGGTATTAATACTTGGCATAGAAAATTCTTCTTATTAATAAAATAAATCGCATCGCAATTTAAATTTAATTTATGGATTAAATCAAAAAATTCAAAATACAAAATGCAAAAATTTCTAACATTATATCTTGGTTCTAATATTAATACTTGCCTGTTCGTATTAAATTATACAAATTATCGCAAACAAGTTCTCCTTTTACTCACTTTGTCATGCCCCCGCTTCCCGCCGTCGAACCACCCTGTCCGTCGGGCGAGAGACGCTTGTCATCCACCTGGAAATCATCTCGACTCCCAGCCGTGGGAGTCACATGCTCAAAATCCACAGTTTTATGCTCCTGTTCCAGTTCCAGCTCTGGTTTAACCAGTACAGTCTGCCCAGAGACAGCATCCGTTTCCGTTGCATTTAACACAGATATGGCCGCTTCGATGGGCTGCGTGGGCGGCAGCGGGGACTTTTGTGGCAACTCTGCAGAGCTACGCAGCGCATTACTGCCATCCGCAGTGCCAAGACGTGAACTGGAGTCATGACCTTTAGCCGGCATTGCCGCATTGCCACTGGGAGTAGGCGAGATGCCGTCCGTGGTTGCTGCAATTCCCGCTTCGTTTTCATGCATTTTGCCGTCCATCAAATTCTCAGTAACCGTTTTGTGTGCCTCGCCGGGCAAGGTGTCGGAACTTGTTGCAACATCGCCGGAGGTCAACTGACCAGCTTTACCTTTGGGCACTGCAAAGGAAATTTACGTTGAAAATTATTAATCAATACAAATTGCTTCGATTTTGTATACAAAACATCTTAACAAATGGGTTAAATAAATAAACAAATATTAATAATAATATATGATACATGTTAGTTAAATAATATGTGATAAGCTGCATTATTTTGTTGGAACATATATTTTATAGGTTAATAAATTTTTAAAAACCAATTCTCTTTACAAATGTGTGATCCGAATTATTATATAATAATAATCAGAAATCATATAAATAAGCATTAAGGAGGAAGTACTAAGAAGGTACCAACAGAAATACCAATTGAGGCAACTTACCCTCAGTTTCGTTGGTCTGTTCCTGCACCGTTGCCACTTTACGATTCTGTGCGGAGTCTCCACGTTTTTTGTTGCTGATCAAGCTGAGCCTGGAGCTCATGCGCACCAACTGCGACATGTTGGAACCTTGTCTTTTGACACCCGCTGTGGCCGTTGCGCTCACCTCGTTCCGCACATCTGGCAACGCTTCGGCTGCTTGCAACACGGCGTTGCCCACATGGGCAGCGAGAGGATTTATTGGAGGACTTTCTGTGGATGCGACTCCGGAACTCTCTTTTGCTTGGTCTACCTTAGTCACCTTCTCTGGAGATGCTTTTCGCTTGGCTTTGGGCGTGGCAGTTTCCTTTTTCGCCAGCTGCTGGGAGCCCGTGCGTGTCAGAGGTTTGGGTAATGCCGAGTTGTCGATGGTTTTGCTTCCAGGTTTATCTGTTTTGCTTGTAACTTTTCCCTGCTCCTTTTGCTTCTCTTTATCCGTTTGAGGTTTCTGTTTTCCGTTCTTATTCTGAGTTTGCGACGTTTTGAGCTGCGTTGTTGTAGGTCTTTTACCATTCACCTTCGATACGGGTTTCGCAGCGGATTTCTTAACGCCCGTCTCCGCTTTGCTCAGCAACGAGCTTTTCTTTTTGGCACTTTCAGCTTTGTTGGATTTATTGTTTGCGTTCCCCTTAGCCGGTGGAACTGCGGGCTTTTTCGGCTTCGGAGATTTATCCGTGGGTTTCGTTGGTTTTTTAGCGGGAGAACCCGACTTTTCCCGCTTGACACCGGTGCTTGTTGGAATGCGGGAACGCGAATCACGCCGTTGACTGGCTAATGTGACGTCTTGGCGCTTCGGTGTGGTCTTCGCAGTGCCCAGCCTTGCCGCCGGACTCAAGGACATTCTGCGTCCAAGCATTATTCTTGGACTGCTGGAAATTGACTTGCGACGATCGGTTGCTACGCTTGTTGTTACTCGACTATTACGCATCATGGTCGCTGGCGAAATGCTTGAGGATCTGACGGATGAACGTACGCTGAGGCGAGAATTAGCTCTAGAATCTTGACGGGAATTGGCTCTAGAATCTGCCCGGGAGTTGGCTCTAGAATCTGCGCGGGAATTGGCCCTAGAATCAGCTCGGGAGTTGGCTCTAGAATCTGCCCGGGAGTTGGCTCGTGAGTTGCTGCGTGAATTTCCCATTAGCTCTTGTGCCTGCGCTTGTCGTGAGCTAGGCCTGGACGTAGGACCTCTGGAAACCGGACGACTGGGATGAAAACGCGTAGGAGACAACCTGAAATCCAATGGATTCCCATGTGCATCGATGCTACTCCTGACAGTGGCCTGCGAAGGTGACCGACTGTTGCTGGTCTGTGAAGTGCGTCCCGACAGTAGAGATAGGCTGCCATAATCCTTTAGGGGCGATGTGGAACGTGAGCTCGGATGCGAGTCCTGACGGCTACGTATTGGTATACGGGAAATTGAATCACGACGCACTGACACCTCGGACGGAGAGTCCCGATGCGCTGCCTCATAGGCCGCACCATGAAGGGGGCTCTGCGGTGTATCCTTGTTCGGTGTTCCAATAATCGGGGACAAGGTGCTCGGTTTAGAAATCTTGGCACGCTTATTTTGTGGCTTCTCGCGACTGGAGAAGGATTGGCGTCTAGGACTCTGGTTAAACCGTCCCATATCCGGCAAATAAATTGATTTGCGACGTTGCGAAGCATTTGTGATAGTTGTGGCTGGCAGTGTGGAGAGCGAGGGTCGGCGGAAACTGAAGTCGGACGTGGTAATGCTGCTCAGATTGGAACTTCTTCGATCCGAGGCAGTTTGCGTAGAGCTACGACGCTCAGGAGAGGTAGAACTAGACCTGCGTCGAACCTGTAACAGGGAAGACTTCGGCACACCTCGACCAACCATTAAATCATCCAGACTCATCCAATTGGAACGTGGAAGTATGCGGGGAGCACTCTCCTGCTTATTTATAACTCCTAGCAGTCCTCGCTGCTTACGCGTGGGGTTCGGATTTGGTTTCAAAGGACGCGGCAGTGTACCCGGTGGTATGACGACGGTTTCCTTATCCAGCTCCATGGCCGAGCGATGGAAACGCGGTATGGCGCTGCGGTATGAATCTGTTATCAATGGCAATGTTTCCAAGCTCTTAATACGCTGGGCAGTAGATCCTGGCTGATGATAAATGGAGCCCCGACGCAGCATTTTCGGCGTGTACGTGTCCACGGAGGAGGTTAACGAATCCCTCTGCTGAAGAATACCCTTGGTGGGCAAGGCCAGCTTGCTCGGGCTGTAACCTCCGCTCATATTGAACTGCACGGAAGGGCGTGGCGAGTCATCCGTGGCAAATTGATTGGATGCAGGCAGTTGAGGCAACTGTGGCAACCGTGTGGCCGTAACAGATTTCCGGCGTGTTCTGACCGGTGGCAGGGCTGGCGTGGACGAGGTAGTTGTGGACTGTATGGAAGCATGCCTGGAAGTGGCAGGGAGACGTGGAGGACGTTGCGCCACCGGCGTAGAGCTGGGACTATGGCTGAGGGAGGAACGCGGCGAGCGCAAGGATAGTATCGTAAAGGCGGACTTCTTATGCAGGCGAGTTTCACCCACGCTAAAGAATAGAGGTAATTAGAGCGAGCATTGGAATAATCTAATCTAGGATTAAGCCTCACCGGTAATCGCCACCCGTTGACACCAAACCCTTGAGCACCACGGGCGACATTTCACCCGCCAAGCCCTGCAAGCGAACATCCTGCTCGAGGTCCAACTCATTGCCAGATTCAGGCACCTGGCTAATGCTTCCTGATCGCACCGATCGGGGAGTGCGTGGGGTTCTTGGTGTGTGAGGTGTGTGGGATGTTATGGGTGTGTGGGGTGCCTCCAGGCCGTAGCTCTCGAGTAGCTGTCGCTGTTGCTGCTGCAAATATTGCTTTGGCGAGAGTATGATATTCATGTCCATGGGATTTGGCAACGGTGATCTCAGTGGCATCGGCGGCTGCTCCATCTGTGGCAAGCCCGTCAGCTCCTCACCACTGGAGCCACTCGAATCGTGCAACATAGTAGCCAGCGGTGAGCGTGGCATTTCTTCGTGCTTCATGGACATAACCATTTTGGAGCTGGGCCGCAGCTTGGGTATGCGACTGAACTCGGAAAAGTGCTCGGCTGTTGGACGGTACCAATCCACCATTCCAGAGCTGGCAAAGGAGCTGGACACGGGTCTGCACGGGATAGAGGGTTAGCTAACAATTTACTCTCTTAGGGTGCTTACCTCTGTCTCTCCGACTCCTCCGCCTGCGCAGTTGAGTCCAACTCACTCTCATAGAGGTTCGGCTTACTGACCACATCCTGCGCTCCAAGCAGCAAAAAGTTCGGTGAGTCCAGCTGCTCGGAACTGGAGCCCCCACTGGAATTGGGCAGTATTTGTATATCAGGTGGTTGCAGGCGTGGAATGGGCAGCAGGGAACGGCTTCCCGTTCTGGTGTAGGGCACATTGGAGAAGAGGCGACGTCCACTCTCATGTTGGCCCATCAGAGTATTGAGTGCCACAGCTGCCAATAGCGTGTCCTCCTCCGAGCTGGGCATGTCCAGGGAACCTGCCCGGATCGTCTCAAATGCAGCTGTGCCAAAATAATCCTCTGGCTGCGGTGGGGGAACAGGATCACCAAATAAACTGCTATAAGGCTGAGAATGTATCGTCGCCTGTTCCACGTACAAAGTCTCCTGGGAACGTGGCTGACTCTGTGCTGATGGCGACATTATCCGACTGGGATCGTAGCTATAGTCCACCGAGATTATGGCTGGCGTCGCTGTTCCCGTGCCTGTGTCTGCCGTGGGTGATCGGGCTGGGATGAGTGTTGGGGATGGCGATGATGAATATGATAATGTCTGCTGCATGATTTCTCATTTGGGCTGCACTCTCTCCTCCTCTGGCTGCTTATATCTCTATAAAAACTCTTCCGTCAAATGCAGAGGGAAAGGAAGCACTCGTTGGAGATTTTTTCTTATATTTGTTAAATGTGTTTCGAACCTATGCCATAGTTATTAGCGAACTATTAGTGAATTATTGAAGAATTTTTAACAAAGAAATTTTATTAGAAATTTATCATCATTTAGTCATTAGTAATATCAGTTAATAATTTGATAATTGTTTGTTTATTCATGGCATTTCTTTCGTATTCCCATAAAACCCTTTAAACAATTCAAACTTTTGCATTGGATATTTATTTATTGATGTCATTTCCTTCGTATTTTATTTAAAAACACTCAAAAAGCCTTCGCCTTACGCTTGATGCGAACTACAGCTAATATTTACAAATGGCACGCTTTTGTTATATTTTGTTGCACTATATATCCAAATTTAGAGTCGAAGAAGTGAGACTGTCAGTTAGACCTTCTGGCCAATGCAATGTCAGTGCACCAAACACGCGAAGCTCCGTCGAGCGACTGAAGACTAGAGACAAGTGAGTGCAGTGGAAACTATAGAGAAAAGAGAGCTTTGATTTTCATTGCCAATGAATACGAAGCTAAAAGTTGCGAAAAATAGTAATTATTATTTACTATTATATTATTTTCTATTGTGTTTTCCAACATCTAGTATATGGCAGTTGCATTTGGCTGGCAGCGCCAAGAGTTGGGCCCGATAAAGCTACAGACAGCTCAATGAAATCGTAGCCGCAGTTAACAGTTCAGCGAGTGTTTATACCCTATGCCACAAGCACGCACAGCGGGGGATTTGGTTTCTATATTTCAGTATACTTCGAATGTGATAAAATGTGTTATTTTTTGAAATTGCTCGTTTGTAATTTGTTAATTCCTCTTGTGATCGATAACTAATCGATCGTTGGCAATCGAGATAGCGTTGCCAGAAGCACAGCATAAAGTGATATTTAAACTGCGTGCATCATTAACATTTTCCGTTAAATATGAATATGCTTGGGTATTCAATAAATGTTGCACTTTTTCTTGTGCTTAAGAGGTATTTGACTGTGCATAATGCTATTATAAGTTAGCTTGAACCGTTCGACTTTATAATGATGTTCGTTAACGAGAGCATAACTTGTGCGTGTCTAGATTATGAGCATAAATTGCATTGCATGTGGCAAATGGCTGCATTAGGCTGTTAGCGTTCCGATTTAAATACTCTGCAGTAAATTTAAGTTTTAAGCAATTCAACAATTGCAAAAGAAATTTACAAATGAAAGCCCACAATTAAACAATTATTAACCAGTAAGGACGCATCAAATCAGTCGGACGTAAGGCCAAAACCAAGCGCTACTTATGGTAAATTGATATTAATCAGAATTTAGATTGTTCTCCTTTTTATCGCACTTCACTTTTGAGGGCTTGCATAAACATGGGCAGCGCTCAATTCGCCGCAAACTGAAAGCGAATTGGCTGCAAGTTTCGTGCGGTTTGTCCACTTGTTTTCATGCCACGCCACCTGTTGGTGGCCAGAGCAAAGCACGCGATGTGCATTTATTTCACATACAAACATACAGACTAATAACATGCTATGTATGTATGTAGTATATTAACATATTTGGGCATGCATGTAGGCCAGGCTGGTGCGTACCTCTGTTATCTTTATCAAAATTCGTTTTAATACACCGTTAAGGTCTAGTTAATGAAATATATTTGAAAAATATGTAAAACAGATATAAATAAATATTACAAATTAAGTGTATAAAGAGCAAGCAATTAAAACCTTGCAAATAAAATGTGATTGATTAAAATTATGTTAAATGCAATATTCCAATACTGGCAGGCTTTTGCTACACTTAGAGAAACAATCAAACCGTTCTTGATTTAATACAGAAGCGGGCAAATAGTAGTTTTATCCAGCATTTACTTGATTTGAGTAAGAACTTATTTATTTAAAGTGTTATCCTTCTCTTGATAAGAAAGATGCTGCCTAATTAAAGTAATTATATTTTAATTAATTTGTATTTATTACTTGAAAAGAGGCATAATTTTCTTGTTTTCGAATGTAAGTGAAATCTTACTTAAATTAAGAAATATTAACCAAAAAACGTTTAGAACGTTAACATGACTTTTCTATGAAAATCAAGCGAGATTTTCTGGCTGTTTTTTTCTGAGTGTGTATGTAGCCGTACGTGTTGTGAATGGGGGGCCTTACACTTTGGGGAGAGCAACGTACGGACTAGGGACTACGGACTACGGACTACGGACGAACTGCCTTCTCCTTGGCTTTGGAACACTATAAAAAGGGGGTCAATACGGTAGCAACAATTGCCGTGTGGCGTTCGCCTTGTGCCTTGCACCGAGACAAGTCAACAACCAGCGGCAGGCACTTGAATGACCAACGACTTGCCATGCCACGGCGCACTGTTGCAACAGCAAAAAATAAAAAAAACTCTGAAAAAACCTAAACCAAAGGCAACAACTACTGAAAAGTCTATTAATGTGCAACAAACACACGCCGAAGGCGTACGAAATAGTGGGCTGGGAAAATCCTTGGCTAGTGTCGTGTCGAGAAAAAGGAAAACCGAACTTAAATTTAGTTTCTTTTTATTGTTTCTAAATTCAAATTTCGGCAGCAGTTTGTTACAAATGACATCAGGCAACAGATATATGCCATTATAGTATTTTCCTTAGTTTTTTTTAAACTTATTTGAATTTGTAACACTTTGAGTTATTGTTAATTGTGGTTCTTAATTAGCCGAAAAGTTAGTATTGTGTACATACTATTATTTAAATCGAGTTGATTGGGCCCGGTTCACACACAACGCGATTTTGCATCGATCCGATGCACCTGCCGTTCGTTGGAAAACTAAACCGCTAAATGAAAATGCCTTCTCAGAGGTTTTCCTTTTAGCTCGACGCCCCTTAGACCCTTAGCCTGTGGCCAGTTGAAGTCCGGTTAGCCGAAGTGTTTGCCATGCAGATTCGGATTCGGCTGCTTCAGTATAGAAGAAATCGTCGTCGTCGTCGTTGAAACGTATACGTGGGTCAGTAAACCTACTTCCGGTTGACATAAATACGCCTTGGACATGAAAACTTGCCCCAGGAGCCGCGCCAATTGTTGTTGTTTCGGTTAGACTGACATTCTATGGTTGTAGATCTGAGTTCGTAGTGTTTTTTTTCAGGAGTCTTTGGATTCGATTGTGACTGCGTGCCTGCCAAATATTTTTATGCCTTTTGTCCGAGTAATAATAATTTGCATATATGTCTTCGGGCAATCAAATCGAATTGTGGGCAATTAAAAACGTATAATTTTTCCTTGGAGGTGTTTTTCTCAATTTTTTTAATGCTCGTCATGGCTTGTAATTTGCCTTTTGGGCTGGGCTTCCTTGCTCCACATAAACATCTTGTTGCTGACCTTAATCAATCCAACCCAGCCCCGAAAAATTCAAATTGCTTTGGCCAAGCTTTCAAATCTAATTTCTATTATTTTGAACTGCGCCCAGTTGCGCTTACAGGGCGAGGCATCCAGCAACAAGCTGATGGTTACTTTCCCTAGATAATTTCACGCGATGCCTGCAGGATTGTCGGACATTTGTGGCAAATTAATATCAATTGCTGGGAAAGTACCGAGCCCAGTGTTGGAGAATCTGTGAAAATATAATTACCGTTTAGGAAAATACGCTTGCACAATTATGGAAAATCCAAATGCTAATCATGCGATATAGGGCGAATGTACTAGAGTAAAGTATGTCGCCTTATAACGCTCATTTAATTTGTTTGCAATTTAACTTAACCTCTTTTTCCTCTTAGGCTGGTCACAGCAAATGGCTAACTCACATTTAATTTAGTTACCAAAAATACACTGCCATTTTTCTTCTTTTGTTCTCCTTTTTTTTTGGCTTAGCAGGTCCGGTTTACCTAATATCCTTGACCCCAATGCTTAGTTCTTTTTGCTTACGCATCGAGTGTTTGCCAAACTGTGGACCAGCCACGTGGTAAGTATGATTTTTGTTCTATTTTTTAGACGGGCTGGGTATATCGATTAAGCGTACAAAATAAAGCATAACGTCTAGCTAATATATACATATATTAATCAAGTAAAGTTCTAAATTTATTTTAAATACATACAAAAATATGCGAAATTAAACTTGAAGCATGTAATATGCGTTAAACTGCTTTGTTCACATTGGAATTGTTTCTGAATTGCTTTTATATAGTATTGACATGCACGCAGTGAACACATCAGCCATTACAATGGTTAGGTTACGCTTTGAAATGTAACAGCTTTATAAAAAATGTATTTTTGAGCTTTTAGCTAATTTATTCAATATGCTTCGCTCAACTCGTATTAACATTTTGAATACGATAGGGCTGCACAAATTAGTTGGCGCCAATGTTTACAGTGTTGGAAAATACAGATATTCGAGAATACTATCGATTGCTAAATAAAAATGCGATAGTTATAACTTATAAGTCAGCCGTTTTATCAAACAAGAAAACTATTTGAATTTGTTATCATTAAAAAACAGCTCAATAAAAAAAATATATTTAACAAATTTTAATTTGAATTCAGCTCTATGTCAAAGATATAAGCACGTTAATATTTACAGTGGACACTGGTCGAAATGTCTAATTTTTTATTTGCATATATTAAACTAAAAAAGCTATAGAGCTGAAATTTAGTAGAAACAACCGTATTTGCAAATAGAATAAGTGGAACTATTCAAAGAAGAATACATTGTAATTAAGTAATTTTTCTTGAGATAAGAGTCTACAAGTCAAAAAAAGGCACTTGACATTATTTTTTGTAGGAAGTTTTCACAATTTTCTTTTTAAAATTGTACGTGTCGTTTAAATCGGTAAAAAAAACATCGCTTAGTTATTATTCGACAAATAGCAAAGTAAAGTAAATATTAAACTAAAAGATTTTATGCACAATATAATTTGAGTATATACATATTTATAAGTCACATTATTATTCTTCTCTATCACTATGTTGATTCTATGTAAAAAAAAAAACTGGACATTTCGAACAGTGCAGTGCAGTGCTAGAAAACTGCCACAAAAGTATGCAAAACGATAGCCGTAAAGCTGTTATGCTATCGATAGTTCCAAATCAGCTGTTTGACGAACAATAACAATTTGAATTTGTTATCAAACTGAAACAAATGCATAAATGCATAGAAAGTGAGTTATTTATTAAATTTAAGTTTTGTTGCTTACAGGATTATGTTAAAAATGTAAGTACAATTGCCCTGGATTCACTGCCCGTCATGTTAACGCCCGTCCCTTCAGCATCCCCAGATTATGGCATCGCACGCTGGCCACGACCTCGGAGCACAATTCATTTCTTACCAAGGGCTTCAAGTGGCAGAAGCCGTGCGGCCCGTACACCGGCATCAGCGTGTACAATCACAGTGTGCGCGACAAGGTGCCGCTGGTGCTGCGTAATCCCTACTTGATCAGCTGGTACACCTGCGGCCCCACCGTCTACGACTCCACGCACTTGGGGCATGCCAGCACCTACGTCAAGGTGGACATACTGCAGCGCATTATGCGGGACTATTTCAAGTATAATCTAGTAACCGCCATGAACATCACCGACGTGGACGATAAGATCATCAAGCGCAGCTCGCAAACCGGCCGCAAGTGGCAGGAGCTGACCCAATCCTTCGAGGCGGAGTTTAAGCAAGATATGCAGCGTCTCAATGTGAAGCCTCCCAATCTGCGGGCTCGCGTGTCGGACAACATGCCGGTCATACTGAGCTTCATTGAGAGACTGCTTGAGGCGCAGCAGGCGTATGTGACGGAGGACAAGTCTGTATACTTCGATATATCCAAGTGCAGCACCTACGGCAAGCTGTCCGCGATGCAGGAGACCATGCTGGAGCAGGAGACATCGACACACAAGCGACATGCCGCAGACTTTGCGCTGTGGAAGGCCAAGAAGCAGGCCAACGAGCCGAGCTGGCCAGCCAGCTGGGGTGGAGAGGGACGTCCCGGCTGGCATATTGAATGCAGCTCCATTGCCGGCATGTTCTTTGGCGGCCAGGTGGACATACATGCTGGAGGCCTGGATCTGCGTTTCCCGCATCACGAGAACGAGGAGGCGCAGTGCTGCGCCCATTACAACACCGAACAGTGGGTCAACTACTGGATGCACACGGGCCAGCTGCACGTGGTGGGTGAGGGGCAGAAGATGTCCAAGTCCCTGGGCAATACCATATCCGTATCGGAGTTCCTCAAGCGTTACACGGCCGATGAGTTCCGCATGGCCTGCCTATTGTCCAACTACCGCAACGCCATGCCCTACAGCGATGAGCTGATGCTGACGGCTAGAAAAACGCTGCAGAAGTTCATCAACTTCCACGCGGATCTGAGCGCCTATATGCAGTTCCAGAAGCCATTGAAGTACCTGGATGAGGGCGCCCTGCGTGCACAGCTGCAGCACATGGTCTCGGAGTTCGATCTGTGTCTGAGAGACGACTTCGACACGGCGCGTGCCGTCGGCGTGCTGATGGACCAAATGAGAAGCATCAGTCGCTGCATCAACGACCAAACCGATCCCGCCCAGCAGGAGCCGGCGCACTGCATCGATCTGCTGCTGGCAGCCGGGAATTTCATCAACGTGGCCATGCAGACATTTGGCCTGCAGCATCCGGGCGAAATCACCCAGCAGCAGCAGCTGCCAGCGGCGGATGCCGTCGGAGCCACTGGAGCGACAGGAGTCGACGTCAATGCCCTGGTGGCCGAGATGTTGACGTTGCGCGGTGAGCTGCGGGAGCAGGCGGTCGGTGGGGGGAGCAAGAACGTGCAACTGCTGGCTGTTTGCGACAAACTGCGGCAGCTGCTGCAGCGTCAGGGCTTTGAGATACGTGACCACAAGGGTGGTACCTCCTGGGTGTACAAGGAACGTAAAGTGCAGAGCGAGAATAAATTTCCCACAGAGCAGTAATCAAGCGTAAATTGGCAGTTGTTATTAAATATTGTAATCGAATTGTTTGGCATTAAACGTTGACCTAACTGTTGCATTTAACTCTAAGCCAGTTATTGTAACTTCTGGTGTACCTCAAGGTAGTCATCTTGGTCCGGTACTATTTACATTATTTATAAATGATTTGCCCTCAATTTTTAAATACTCTTCGGTTCTGATGATGTAAAAATTTGTCTATCCTATTGCGACTCCGAGGCTAGCTGCTTTTTGCACAATGATTTGGATAATTTCCACTTGTGGTGCTCTACAAACCTGCTAAATGTAAATTGTAGTAAATGCAAATTAATGTCTTTTTATAGGGGTACTCCCCATTTGAATTCTTATAAGCTTGCCAATACAGTTCTGGAGCGAGTCGAATTATTTAATGATTTTGTTATTCATGTTGATCCTAAACTTAAGTTTGATAAGCATATCTCGTCAGTCGTTGGTAGGGCCATGGGAGTCATAGGATTCATTAAGCGCTAGTCAAAGGAGTTCAACGATCCGTATACTACTAAAACCCTTAATACTGCTCTAGTTCGCCCTATTCTGGAATATGGATGCTGTGTTTGGGGTCCCCAGTACAAAATCCACCAGGATAGAATTGAGTCGGTGCAGAAACAGTTTCTTCTTTTTGCATTGCGTAATCTTAATTGGGATACTAACACTCGCCTTCCTCCGTATCGAAGTAGACTTTTGTTAATTAATCTGCCTTCTCTTTCTGACTGTAGAATAATGCTTGGTGTCATGTTTATGCACAAGTTAATTAATGGTGAAGTCGACTCTCCAGAGTTGATATCCCAAATTAGATTTACTGTTCCGGTTAGCAATACTAGAAACTTTGTTCCTTTATCTCTTTCTCGCTGTAGTACTAATTATTCTATTCATAACCCATTTAGAGTTCTTTGTAGTGAGTACAAAAGCCTTTTTTTTTAACATTATTTCTAGTGCCACCTCTGTGCCTCTACTAAGATGGACGCTTCTGCAACACCTTTCTCGTAGATAATGCTTAGTTTTGTTTAAATTTGTATATGGTTTGTAGCTTTATTCCGCGATCTATCGTATTTTTTTTTTCCGCTCGATGCGCGGTGCGCCCCTCGGTCGGATGGGCGGGTGGTGGGCTGCGTATTGGCTTGGGTTCGCGCGTTAACAAGCACATGCTTGGTGTCGCTGGACCACTTGAACATGCTGCCGGTAGAATGTCAACGCCCAGAAAAACTCGAGTAAAGTATTTCGTTTTTGAATTTTTTAAGTTTATTATAATTTGGCAGGTGGGTCTAACAATTTTGCCAAGTTTGCAAATCAATTTCAGTTTAAGGTTTCACAAGTATTTAACTTTCAAATTCAAATTATTGAGAAAAAATATATGGACGGGGCTGATCAGCTGTACGGAAGGCTACAGTCGGACGTAACCGCTACCAGCATATGCAAGGCACACCACCCCCTTCTACTTAGTGCGACAAATTCTCTGTAGTATATGTTCGCTGTTTATTATCCGATCAAAATGAAATTCACAGCGTATGAAGAAATGCCATAATCGAGTTCATACCAAATTACAAATAAATGGATTGCAAACTGTGGCTACAGTAGCTTTTTGCGATTTGCTTGGAAAGGGGGGGAAGTATCGATAATCTAAAACAAACTCGTGCTGCTTACTGCATAGGGGAACCGAAAGTCCAAATATGGTGTTTCTAACTCTTGTAGTTGCTGAGATCTAGGTGTTTATACAGACGGACACACGAACATTGCTATATCGACTCGAATATATATACTTTGTGGGGTCTGCCACGCCTTCTTCTGGGTGTTACACACATTTCCTCTTTGCACTAAGTTAATAGACCCTTTTTACTTTTTTAAAGTACAGGGTCCAGTCAATCCACTTGAAAATCGGTTGAGATTAGTCGGAGCTATGCATATTTAAAGTTCAGCAAAGTGAATTTCCTTCCATAACTAGTAAAAACCCTCCTATACCCAATTCCTTGCCCTAAAATGTAAACTTTTCAACCGGATGCAGTAAAGTTTGGTAATGAGTTACAGCCGATGTTTGCTTCGTTTGGTTTCTAATATTTAATTACGTTAAAGTAAACTAATCTTACAAGATATTGTTAGTTGTAAATGACTGCGCACTCCGCCTTGTACAGATGCTTGGTTATCAAATAGTCCCGCACGAGCTTGAAGAAGGCCACCATGCTGGTGAAGGCCACAAAGCTGATCGAGAGCACGAAGTGCCACTCGATGCTGGCGGCGCTCAGGGAGGCGATCTCCACCAGCAACACGGCTGCCTGCAGCGTGGCCAGCGTGGAGTAGATGACAGTGGGATTGTGGAAGAGTTTCTGTGAATTAGGCAAACATTATTGGCTGCTAAGCAATTGGGAATCTGAGCTGCACTTACGTAGAAACGCACATGGCTGAGATTGCCTGGCGTGGCGACTGTGACCAGGCCGTGGCTACGGTAGAGCGCTCCATTGTGCTTGACCACCGTGCCATGGCCATAGACGGTGTATTTGGACCAGGTCTGCGCATTGGCGGCCACGATGAGCTGCGACGGCGCCGCCTGCGTATCGCGATCCATGCGCTGCCAGCTGCCCAGGTGCAGCGTGGCCCGATGCAGTGTGTCACTGTACTTGGCCGGATAGAGGAACACCGCACAGAGACTAAACGCGCCCAGGCAGACGATGATACAGTGCTGGGCGGCTCGTATCACATTGTACTGCACGCCGAGGGCCAGCAGGCAGGGCATGAGCACCAGGTAGGCGTTGAGCATGCAGGTGAAGATCAGCTGCTTGAAACGCTTGTTGAAATCGTGCCGCAGCGTCTCGATCTCGTCCCGTATCTGTGCGGCGTTCGTGGTGCAGCTGTGCACGGGCATATCGTTGATATAGACGCCGGGCAGCTCGAATCTGGTGCGCAGAAACGGCTCCAGTTGAAAGCCAAAGATCAGCAGATAGACCACAACGCTGCAAGAGAAGTTCAATTAATAGATGGCTATGAGCAACCAGAATGCAGACTGTAGAATACCCTGTAACCTCAGCGAGCGAGCCAATGTGGTTTCGTTAATACAGGGTATAGAGAGCGGTACTCACGGATAGCTCAGGTAGAAGAGCAGCATGTAGCTGTGGTTCTGATACAACTTGAGGGCGCAATATCCCAGCCCCAGCTGCACAAGTGCTCCAAATCCGTACTTGATGCCCAGGCGCAGCAGGCGGCGTTCGTTGCTCCTCCATCTGCTCAGCAGCAGGCAGTAGAGCAGGCGGCGTGTGTTCAGTATGAGTATCAAATAGCGCAAGTACGGATCAATCAGCTCAATGTTCTGAGAGAAATCACAAAAGCCTTAGCTCTGTGGCAACTAAGGTATATTGTGGGTCATACTTACCACCATGTGCCTGGACTGAAACTGTGGCAGCCACCAGTTGGTCCTGTATATGTTTATAAACTGCACGATCGCTGCGCCCATCGTAAACGCGCACATTATCAGCTCGTTTAGCCATTCGGACGTGGAGGTGTGCTCCGGAAAGGGAATGTGCTTGGGCATTGTGACCTGCTGGGATCCCGTTTTGGTGGACATGCTGCGCTGATAGCTGTCTTGTGCCTCGCTGGAGCTGCTGCCATCGCTGCGTTCGTCATAGACCATTTTACCGCCGACTTATTGGCAGAACTACATTTAAGCTGGCTTCAATATGAGTGTTGAGAAAGCTAATCGATAATAACATTGCATGCCGGCTATCGATAACTATTGTTTTGCTTTGCACAAATGTCGTTCTGCAACACTGCCGCTGGTCAGCTGTGCTTAGCCGATTTTGTAACAAACTCGAATTTTCTAATAATATTGAGTACAAAATTATCAATTCGCACAAAATGATGCGCTACGAGGGCAATGAGAAGCTGGCAGATGAAACAGCTTGCGCTGGCGTGCGTGCAGACCTGAAAATGTGCCTGCTGGAAAGCGATTGCTGCCGCTTGGAGAAGAAGACGCCGAAGCAATGCCTGCAGGGTAACAACGTTCCTCCAGAGTGCCAGGTGCTGAGGAACACTTTCTACGAATGCAAGCGTTCGCTGGTAAGCAGAGATTACACAGATTATATAGATATATATATATACAGTTTCCCCGATGCATTTCAGCTGGATAACCGGCAGCGATTCCGCGGTCATAAAGGCTACTAAGGCCAGCAAAGTTACAACTTAATTTAAGAGTTTATTAAATATACGGTTTAAAATGAAATATCCCCAATTAATTGCGTCGTCTGCGCACTCGTGATATGCGCCAGGCGTTGGGCTCCTCGTATTTGTTGTAGAGCGGCTCCAGTCGCTGGTTCTTCTTGAACTTGCTGAGCTTGGTGGGATCGGAGAAGCGGAAGAAGGACGGCGCAAACTCCACCAGCCACTTGGGATCTATTGTGGTCACCTCTCGCATATACTCCTTGGTCGTCTGCACCAGCTCATGGTAGATGACCCACTCCGGTTGTCTATTGAACAGCGCACTCGAAGGATGTATATAAACGACCTGCGAATCGACCAAAGTCCGATATCCCTCCTGTGGATCCTTCTTGGCCGCATTCCGAAAGAAGCCCGAACAAATTGCCTTCTGTATGCGCACCGAATTCTTGCCCGCCGACACCACGTCCAGCTTATGGCGATCCATAATGCCCAGCAGCTGTTTGCGCACATCCTGCGACCGCTTCAAGGTGCGAATCTGCACAAAGTTCTCGTAGCACCAGGCATTGGAGAACTTGTTGTTCTTCCAGCTGTTGTACACCGCCAGCAAAGTCAGATGATCACCTGCAAAGAGAGAAGCTATTAGTAAAAGTCTGGAGTTTTTTATTATAGTTACATTCTAGTTAAAATCATTTAGTTCGTCATTTTTAGGTGAGCTGATCGTCCTAAGAGTTGTTATTTGAATCGTTTGGTGAACGAATCGCGTTCAGAGAACGGATTAAGTTCGTTCATTCACTTTAGCGATTCGTTTCTAGATTCAACTCTCGCTCTGACTAACTATCGTTTGTCTTACTCTCATTGGACTAACTCTCGTTGGCCTAACTCTCGCTGGCAGAACTCTCACTGGCCCAACTCTCTCAGAGTCCATTTTTTGTTGGCCTAACTATCGTTAGTCTTACTCTCGTAGGTCTAACTCTTGTTGGCCTAGCTCTCACTGGCCCAACTCGCACAATTCTCGATGGCAGAACTCTCACTGGGGCCAACTCGCAGCTGAATAAAAATGCAAACAGAACTTACCTTCCGCCTGATTGAACTTAGCCTTCTTCTGATCCGCCAGCGCCTGCTTATCCTTGGGCCTGTAGAACACATTCTGCACGCTGAGCATGGAGACGATGGTGAGAATCTCGTCGGAGCACTGCAGTGCCACCGACATGATGAGCATTTTCGACAGATTCGGCTCAAGTGGGAACTCGGCCATGCGACGTCCCAGACGCGTCAGCAGCCCCTCATCATCGAGGGCAGAGAGCGAATGCAGTTGCTCTAGGGCCATCACTAGCGACTCGACTGGCGGCGCATCCATGAAATCGAAATGCAGCAAATCGTTGATGCCCATTGTCTTCAGTTGGAGCACCGTGGTGGCCAGGTTGGTGCGCTGAATCTCGGGCACGGGCGTGGGCAGCATTTCGTCCCGATACGCGCGCTCCGTGTAGAGGCGGTAGCATTTGCCTGGCCCTGTGCGTCCGGCACGACCGGCACGCTGCTTGGCTGCCGCCTGCGAGATGGGCGTGACGACCAGGGAGTCCATGCCTGTCTTGGAGTTGTACACCTTCTGCTTGACGAAGCCGGGATCTACCACATAGAAGATGCCATCGATGGTGAGCGAGGTTTCGGCTATGTTCGTGGCAATCACAACCTTACGACTGCCCGCCGGTGCCGGATCGAAGATGCGTGTCTGCATCTCGGATGGTAGCGCTGAGTACACTGGCAGTATGATGAGCTCGGGCACATCGGGACCCAAGCTCTTCATGCGCTCGTACAGGATCTCGCAGGCAGTGTCGATCTCCTCCTGACCCGTAAGAAAGAGTAGTATGTCGCCCGGTGGCTCGCGCAGATGTATCTGCATAACCGTAATCAATGAGGCATCCAGATAGTCCGTTTCGGGCTCCTTGGTGTACAACACTTCCACTGGAAACGTGCGTCCGGGTATCGTGAAGATCGGAGCCTCGAAAAAGTACTGAGAGAATTTCACAGCGTCCAGGGTAGCTGAGGTGACGATCAGTTTCAATTCCGGTCGCTTCTGTACGGCTGTCTTCAACAGACCGAAGAGCACGTCCGTGTGTATGGTACGCTCGTGCGCCTCGTCCAGCATAATCACCGAATAGGTTTTCAGCTCCGCCTCCATGAGGCACTCGCGTAGCAGCATGCCGTCTGTCATGTACTTGATGACGGTTTCGGGACTGGTGCAGTCCTCGAAACGTATGGTGTAACCAACCTCCTGGCCTAGGCGACATCCAAACTCCTCCGCCACACGCTTCGCCACCGACATGGCAGCGACACGACGCGGTTGGGTGCATCCGATCTTGCCTCTGGCGGTGAAACCGCATTCGCCCAGATATTGGGTAATTTGGGTCGTCTTGCCGGACCCGGTTTCACCGATGACAATCAGAATTTGATTGTCGGTAATGGCCTTGATGAGATCGTCGCGCAGTTTGTAGATGGGCAGCGACTGTCGCTGCTCCACGAGCGTCAGATCTGTCTTCTTGCCAAAGGAGGATTTCTTGCCGCCAATCACATGCTTCTTCCATTCGGGCACCTCTTGGGGGGCAGCGCCCATGCCACGCATATTGGCGGCCAGATGACGCGAGGCGTCGTCCTCTGGCAGCGGATCAATCCAGTTCTTGTTGAGATTGCTGGGCAATGCTTCCATTTCCTGTTCGCGCTGTAGCATCTTCTGTTCGCGTCGCTCCTTCGATAGCGCCGATTGCATCATAGCCGCCTGTGCCAACGATCCGTCTGGATTCTTGACAATGCGCACGGGCGACAAGTCATGGAGGGCACGTCCGTGGCCCGAGAGGAACGGCGGCTCCTCCTCCACAATTTCTATTTCGATGTCCGCCTCGTCATCCTCATCCTTGGGCAGCAAACCGGTCTCCTCATCGAAATCCGGCATCTCACTGCGATCCAGCACCCCAGAGCTGATCATCTGCTTGATCTCCCAACGCTCCGGACTGGAAATGCGCGTCACCCGCTTGCGGGATTCGTGCTCATCGCCGTCGATGTTATTGCCCTGCAGATTGAGCATGGACGAGGTGCTGCTAAAGGGGCCATCGGGATTGCGATCTCGCAACGACATCTCATCGTCATCGGGCGCATGCGACAGCGGATTGAGGTCCCGCCCACTGTCCTGATCCGCCTCCTTCATGGAGAGCGATACCTTCTGGCCTGTCAGCGACATCACCTTCACCTTGACGGTCTGATTGCGGGCCACAACCTCGGTGACATCTGTGACGCGTCCCTCGGCGCGCAGCTGCGAGATGTGCACCAATCCCTCCCAGCGCTTGCGCAGCCCAAACAACTGAACGAAGCAACCAAATGGCACTATATTGGCCACCTTGCCGGAGTAGATCTTGCCCGGCTCAGGATCATCGGTCATGGCAGCTGCTGGCGCCGGAGGCGGCATTTTCTCCTGCTGACGACTGCTGCGCTCTCTATCCCGTTTGCGATCTTGGGAGCGCGAACGGGAGCGGGAACGGGAATGTCGCTTCCGTTGCCGCTCCCGTGAGCTGGAGCGATGTCGGCGACGCCGATCGTCACGATCTTCGCGAGATTTGCTGCGTCGCCGGCGACGCTCTCTATCCCGATCTCGTTCACGTTCCTTGTCTCGCTCTCTATCCCGATCTCGTTCACGCTCTCCATTCCGATCTCGTTCACGCTCCCTATCCTTATCTCTTTCACGTCCTTTGTCTCGCTCCCGCTCCTTATCACGATGCCGTTCTCTGTCACGCTCCCGCTCCCGATCTCTGTCCCTACTCCTCTCCCGCTCTCTGCGCTTGTGCGGCTCTCGTGAGCTAGAGCGGCGCCTACGATTGCTATCGTTTGCTTGCACATGCTCACTGGAACTTCCAGTGGGCGCCAAGGCTTCCAGTTCCAGCATGGCAGCATCCACATCGCTCATTTCAGCCTTCTTGATGCTCTGCTTACTTTCCAGGCTCTCCTGCTTCGTCTTAACATCCTCTTCCAGCTTGCTGTTAAATTTATCATTTGGCAAAGCCAAACCCGGAAACATTTTCATGAGCTGCGACTTTTTATCCGCTTTGTTGTCGCCGAAGTCCACCTTGGCGTCGTGTTCGCCGTTTCTAGATGGTCGCATTAGGTTAATGATGCGCTGCAAGTTCTGCACGAGCGAATCGGGAAACTCGGCTCCATTCTCCTGTAGGGCTCTGCGAAAGGCGTCGTAGGTGCTGTGCTTTTGCTCCAAATCGATTATGAACTCGGCGAGATCCTTGTCGTTGATGCCCAGATGATTGTCCAGCTCTGTGCAGATCTTCGATACCAGCGACAGGTATTCCAGCTGCTGCAGTTCGTCCATGTTGCACGTGCAATGCAACAACTGCAGTTTTCACAAATTCTCTCAAAATAAATGAAACGTTTGTCGCGTTTGTAAAACAAAAACTGCACGCTCGCTAGTGATGAGAAATGCATAGCAGAAAACACGACCAGTGCTGCCACCTTAGCCACTTTATGGCTAGATCTAACCACCTTTAATGCTGATTAGCCACCAATTTATCCATTTTTGTTTGTATTTTGTTTTATTTAGCAACTTTATGCCATTCGGCTTTTTTTCTGTTTTAAAATAAATAGTGTAATTACTGCTAAGCCATTTTTAGCCTCTTTTATTTTAATTTTAATAACGCAAAAAATCTGACATCAAATGGCACGACACGCACACATCTTTGATTGGCATGCTAACAGCTGTTGCAAGCGGTGCTGTAAAACGCAGTTGGCGCACAAAGTGGCAACACTTTGCAAATCTTGACATGTTTTGAGCAAGCTTCGCTCGCATTTCAATGTTTTCTGTTTTGTTTACAATTGTTTATTAGTTGTGCCGCGTTTGCGAGAGAAATTCCGAACTGTGACTATCGAAAATGTCGTCTTTCTTCGAGTGCTTCAACAATTTCGTGCAAAGCGGCGGCAACATCGAACAAAATGTGGCAAACGAAGAGCACGCACAGCAGCAGCAGCTGCAGCAGCAATCACATAATAATAACGAGCCGGCTGCAACGCCTACGCCCAGTGAAACGGTTGGTATACGCTTTTAATTACATTTAATTAAAACACTATTTAGTGGCGCAATTTACAGCTAGTTGAATAATTCATTTAATGTACGACTTTGGCTGCGCTTGGCGTTGCCAGACCGCAGGCAGGGTTACATGCACGTCATGCGCCAGTGTGGCAACGCCAGGCAGCACGCCATGTTTTAATTGCGAAAACGCAAGCAGAGATTTCAACAAAAAAAAAACAAATAAACGAAATTATTAACAAAATAATAATAAAAATTAAACTGAAAGTTGATACCCAAATCAAAAGTGTTAGTGGTGCGTGCAGTTGCAAAGCACAGAACAAACGCCGCTAAGGCAGCAGCTTAAAGAAGAAGAACAAACTGCGAGTAAACTACACAAAAAAAACAACAAAAAAGCAGCGCAATAGGAATACACACACGCACACACACACAGACACAAAATGCTGCATTTGAAAGCGAAAAACGGCAAAAACAACGAAATTGTTGTGGTGGAGAAGAAACCAAAGATGCAGCCGTCCACAGCAGGCGCCTCCAGCTCCATTATTACATATAGCCCCAGCAAATTCATTGCCAGGGCTGGCACGCCATACACAAAACCCCAACTGCACACACACACAAAGCTGGCGCACACCAACACACACCTAGCCAGGGCTGCAACGGTGACAGCGACAGTTCCAGCAGCAGCAACAACAACAAACCCAGCCAAATTATCTACGGCCTTAACATCCGCGTCCACATCCGCAGCCGCATCCGCATCCGCAACGAATGCAAACACCTCCATTTCGTACTATGTGGTTAAGGCGGGGCAACTGGGCAGCGCCGCCTCCATTCTAAACTCGCCGCCCAAAACAGCGACAGCGATTCCAACAGAGAGTGTAATAAAATCTTTTCCAGCCCCAATCTCTTTCCCCTCTCGCCGCTTCCCCAGCCATCTCATTACTAGCCCCCTCATTACTAGCCCCTTCTTATCTGCATTCTGGCTTTATACTAAACCTCTGCTTTTCCTCTGCAGTCTAGCACTATTTCGGTGCCAAGCGAATCCTCCATGGAGCACGCCTATATGCGTGACGCTTCACGTGCGGACAGCTGCGTGAACAATGGCCTGGCTCCGGCACGCAGCGTTCTGGTGCGCCATCCTCCACAGTGCCCCAGCTGCCACACGTATCCAGCGCATGAGGATGCCTCTTTGGATGCACAGCAGACGGCTCAGGTGCCTGCTTATGATGAGATCGCGGCCAAGGAGCTGATGAACGAATGCGCACGAATCGCCAAATATGTGAGGAACAACAATCCCGATGAGCATGATTGGCAGGCGCGCATTAATCGGTAAATTCCAGCAGACTTTGCTTATTGCTCTGCCCATACTAACAGCACTCTTTACAGCTTTGGCTGGACGCTGGCGCAGGAGGCGTTCTTTGATAAGGTCGCTGCTATCTTGGATCAAGATCAATTGGCCCGTCTGGCCAACGACAAACGCCAGCATGAGCCCATATATCGTCGTGTTTCTGTCGATAAGTCCGCCTCCCGCATGCGTCGCGCCTTGGCTGCCGTTGCCTGGGAGCCACGTCTCACTCAGTGGCTGCATGCTCTGCTTATGGAGTATCTGTCGCCCGCCTACATGGCCTCCTATCTGGACATCATGCAGACGCTGAAGACCAAGCTGCCAACGCTCACTGACAAAATGCTCTTTAGTCGTCCGCTGAACAACAGCCAGGAGTTGTTGGCGCCCGTCATGAAGAAGCGCTGGGAACCAGAAATTCTCAGCAAATCGCGTCACCTGGTGCACAATGCCATACTGGTGACCATACCAACAATGCCCGCCAGCGGCAACGTGCCAGAACGCATGCAGAATTGGTATCAGGCGCTGGCCAGCATCACGCAAGTCGTACAAATCACGCTGCCCAATACGAGTAAGTAGTGCAGTAGTTAGCATTACATATACATATATAACTAACTATTGGCGATCTTTCTGCCGCTATAGATGATCGCATCGGACGCCAGAATCTGGATCAGGTGGCCGAGACAATTGTCTCGCTGACACGCGTGCGCATACACGAACTGCGCACCGAGAATCCCAATCGTGGCATAATCCTGATTGGCTTTAATGCCGGCTCTGCCCTGGCCCTGCAGGTGGCCATGTCGGAGAGTGTGGCCTGTGTTATCTGCATGGGATTCGCTTATAATACGCTGCGTGGTCCACGCGGTGCTCCAGACGATCGGCTGCTGGACATCAAGGCGCCCATACTGTTTGTGGTGGGGCAGAATTCGGCACGCACCAGTCAGGAGGAAATGGAGGGATTGCGGGAGCGCATGCAATCGGAATCCTCGCTGGTTGTGGTCGGCAGTGCAGACGATGCTCTGCGCGTGCCCAAAACGAAGCGTCGCATCGAGGGCGTCACACAGGCCATGGTGGACGCCATGGTCGTGGATGAAGTCTATGAGTTTATCAACAAAACGCTCAGCAGTCCGCCAGGTCCACGCATGCCCACCTCGCTGCTGGGCAGCAGTACCTCCCAGCGAGCCCCCAAGCACCAGCTAGGCGTCGTCGAAGGCTACGTCAACAAGGCGCAGTTGACACAGGCGCGCAAGCGCAAAGCTGCCGATGGCCAAGAGGACGGCTTGCTGCCGGCTAAAACCAAATACGTGCCGCACAGTGAGTTTTGTTTGTCTGTAGCTTGTTATGTTTTCACTATTCCATGAATTAACTTATTGTAAACATCATAATGATCATTGCATGTTGCACGCTAATCCCCCATATGCACCAATCCACTAATCCAAACAATACCAGAACCACGTGCTCCCAAAATAACCAAACCCAAGCCACCTCGCCTCGTTGATCCATTTGCGGTGAAGCGCAAGGGTAACGCTAATGAAAATAACCGAAATCTAATCATTTGGGGCTAACAAAATCCAGGATTAGCTGAATTATGGGATGTGAGAAATCTTGAAATATCGGATAAGGCTAGGGATTTTAATTTATTTTATTAAAGCAAAAAAAAAAATGAAAATATTTATTTTTATAAATGTTTTTGGTTTGCTTCAAGCTTTGGTTTCAAGCATAACAAATTTGAGAATTCCCTTTTATCCTCACTAAATTTTACTTTGTGGTTTGTTGGTTTTGTATACAGCCCTATTTTTAATGTAAAACTAGACTAGTATTAGTGCTCATGCTCATAATTCTCGTATTTCCGATCCTTGTTTTTGTACGCTCGTCTACCGCTCGCCCCGTTTCATCGACTAACAGTTTACCTTTCCCTAGTTGGTCGACCGCGCACCCGTCCGCTGCCCAGCGTTGGACCCCCCCTTGTCGTGGGCAAGCCCAACGACAAGCATAACATGCTCAACAACGAGGAGATCACGCAGTCCATTGAGTCCATACTGGAGGAGACCCTCGAATTCGACGACCCGGCGGGCAAGGCGGTGGCAAGTACTCCCATCAAGCAGCAGGCAACCACTGTGCCCATGGGAAAGATCAAGATGCTGCCGCACAATCAGTTCGTGCAGCTCAAGACGCTGCCCGCACAGAGCAAGGTCATCAACTACACCATCAGCAAGGGCAGCAACAATGCGATAGCGACAACAATAACTGCAGCTGCAGCCGGGGCAGGAACGGGCGCAGTTGCAGTCACAACGGCAGCGGCGACAGGAACAGCAACAGGAGCCACAGGCAGCATTGGCAGCATTGTAAAGACGCTGCCCCCAACGACTGGACAGCATGTGTTTACGCTCAAGGCGCCAACGGGACAAACGACACAGTTCCAGACAGCGGCACCTCCAACAGCAGCTCCGGGTTCTGCTTCCTCCTCCACATCCACATCCCCGACGCAGCAGAAGTACACGGTTATCAAGAATTCGCACGGCATGACCATGCTGCAGCTGAGCAAGAGCGGAAGCGGAAGCGGCTCATCACTGGATCTGTCCAACATCATCGATATGCCCATCGTGTTTGCGGACAACGAGGGCAACATCAGCGATCAGCAGCAGCAGCAACAGCAGCAGTCGGAGCAGCCGAAAACCAAAAGTAAGCTTATTTACAAACAAATATATTCTTATTACTGTTAATTGATATCTGGAGATATCTGGAGAGATAGAAGCTCCGTCATCCAAGAGCAAAGAATTAACAAGCTTATGCTTTTCTGTTGCAGCCGCCTCCGGATCCGGTCCCTTGATCATCAGCCAGAAGATCATCAAGGAAGCGGGCAAATCCTCCAGCATTATTGCCAGCGGCAAGGCCGGCGGCAGCGGAGGCAATGTGGTCGTCAACAAGGGCATTCAGCAGCTGTTCACCACGACGGGCAGCGGAGTCGCCGCAGGTGGCAACAAGGTGCTCTATCTGAATCGCAGCAGCATCAAGACGATGACTGCCACGACAGCGGCTGGCGCCACGATCACCCGGCTGCCCAGTGGAGCGACAACGCTGCCCATACGCATCGTGAACAATCCGAGGGGAGCGGCCACGGGCAATCAGCTGCTGTTGGATGCCGGCAACATGAAGACACTGAATCTGCAGACCCTCAAGAAGGGCACCACAATTGGAGCGGGCGCCCTGCGTCAGGCTGGCAGCGTTCTCAGCATGGGCAACAAGACGTACTCCCAGTTTCAGGTCATCAACAACGCGACTGTCGCCGGAGACATCAAGCAGCAGCCGCTGCGCAACATCTTCTTGAAATCCGCCACGGGCCTCAAGCCACTGCAGGTCGTGGCAAATCGCTCGACCGTCGTGCCTGCCACAACTCCCAGCAGTGCTGCAGTGCGTCGTGTCCTGAACCTAGGAAGCATGCCCAAGCCAGCGACCCTCACAGCGACCCATGGCACTCAGCATGCCAAGGAGCCGAAGATCATCAGGACGCCGGCAGGCACAACGCAGAGCAAGCAGCCAGACCAGCTGCAATAAATACGCATTGTTTCCGTTTGTTATCAAGTATTTTAGATTGTCGAGTCTTTGGAGTCCTCAGTTGGCACTGCTAAAGCTTCTCTTATGTATATAATTAATTAAACAAATGTTGATCTTTAAATACATATATAAATGACTGAACAACATACGGTTTATTTATTCCAAATGCACATCTTCCCAGAGCAGCTGCAAATCATGCTCTGCTCTGTAATAGACGACGATTTATGTTTTATTTCATTCACCGGTCAAGTTTGTTTTAAATACTGGATGCCGCGCCTTTGCGCAGCAATAGATAAAACAGAAGCGTATTATCAAATAAAGGTGGCAGAGCGCGGGAGATATTTTCATCTACATAAACAGTTTTAGAACAATACACTGAGACAAATATGCTTAAACTTATCCAAACCTATAACTTCTAAATGCCTTCCAGACCTCGCGCTGTTTGCACCCCGCAACGATTCCTCACGCACTGGTTGAAACTGCATTGCAAGCCGACTTACCTATGTAAGTATATACAAGAGCTGATTACGATCCGATTTAATTTATTTTTTTGTCGGCGATTAAATCGATGCTTTTTTTGCGAATCGATTTTTTCGCGCAATGTAATTTTGCTGTTTTTTGTGAAATTCAGGGTCTACTACAGTCGGCTACGTCCGACTGTAATGTTCCTCCCGACGGATCTGCTCCGTCCATAGTTCTTTTTATTTGTTTTGTCAAACAAATTTAATTTATTTCAATTAATCGATTAAATCGATTTTTAGACGTGAATCGATTGAAAAGATCGATTCTACAAAATCAACGATTCTACAAAATCAAAGATCGAACCCAGCTCTTATATATGTATACCCTTCTGATCCGTGACTCTCTTTCTCTTCCTTTAAATGTCCGCTCTCTGAGCTTAAGAACCAACAGCAACGA
Organism: Hypselothyrea guttata; assembly: GCA_035045125.1. Taxonomy (NCBI): domain Eukaryota; kingdom Metazoa; phylum Arthropoda; class Insecta; order Diptera; family Drosophilidae; genus Hypselothyrea; species Hypselothyrea guttata. The sequence continues at coordinate 695,736 of JAWNNJ010002224.1, forward strand.
CGATGTACAGTTAGCATACACCAATACATGCATACGGCTAAAGCCTAATCAAAGTAAGCTTTCTCTCTTTCTCTAAGCTTTCTTTCTACACCAACCCATGATTTTTAATATTTTTAGTAAATACGTAATATAATAAAATTATACAATATATTTATTTGAAACTATAAAACTTGATAAGGTTATAGAATTAGAAGAAAATGGACAAACTGATCAATATTGTTTTTATGCCAACCTATATATATATATGTACATATATGCTTGGTCAGGGAGATGAGCTGAGTCGATATAGCCCTGTCTGTCTGTCCGTCTGTATGAACGCTGAGATCTCGAAAAAAACAATAAGAGCAAAAGCAGATCAAGTTTATTTTAAATCTTTGATGCCACGCTCCCCTTACGCCCAATAATAATAAAACCCACATAGTAGCATCGTATTTTTCAACATAAAAAGTTGAATAACAAACGTAATATTAAACGGATAATGTTGTTATTTGTTGTTATTTGGAATATATACTCTCTTTTACTATATTTTACTAACGCATTGAAATCGGTTAATACACGTGTTAATAACTCGTGTGAGCTATTAACGAAACAATATTGCAGGCGTTTCCTCGGCAGCGCGGCCGTTAAGGCTAGTACACATGAAGAGTAAGAAGAAAATGCATTGCTGCTTCGCTTTTTGTATGACAGTATAGGACAATATAGGGAACGGGGTATTCTACAATCGGGCCCGTCCAAATTTTTAAAATTGTGTAAAGCCTGCAAAACAGTTTCAAAATGAATTTCAACGGAAATTACAAAAAAATATAAGGCACAAGAACTTGCAAATTTTTAACTTTAAAGCGAGAGGCCGTAGGAATTTGGAAGCCCCGTAGAAGAAAAACCTACCCGACATTCCTAACAAAAGTGTGTGCTCTCGATGTGTGTGTGTGTGTGGCATCATCTGTATCTGCTGCTGCTACTGCGTGGCATGCCTCCTCCTGACTCCCCTGCCCCTTCCGCTGCCCCCCACTCAAAGTGCGCGTTCTCTAGCTACGCCTTTGGCAGCTGCCTCAACTTTCGCACGCTTCGCAAATAAATTACAAATTGTTTCGTTCCAGCATCGCTGCCTTGCCTTGCCTTGCCACTGCCTCCTGCCTTCTGCCCCACCCCCTGCCACACACAGCCCCCCAACAGAAACACACTCACACACACACACACACACTCACACACACACACAATTCGTTTCAGTCGACGCTGACATTCGAAAATTTTCTCGTTCGCTTTTCTCTAAAATGTTAAAATTCACAAGTCCCTCCATGGAGCGAGCAACTCCGTCCGTCCGTCCCCCCTCTGTCTGTCTATTCCTCAGGCAGCACAGTTGTTGGAGGGGGGCGGGGCAGTGGGTGGGAGTGGGAGTGGGAGCTGGCACACAAGTCCTGCTTGCCGGCTAGCTGTAGCAACTTGCGTTATCAGCGACGGGCTCTCGCTCTCTGTGCGCTTATCTTTTTCATGTACGTTCTCTGTTCTATTCGTTGCGTTTGCGTTTGCGTTTGCTTTACGTTTTTCGCTCGTTTCGTGCACTGAGAGAAAATAAAGGCATTTTTTAAATTTATATATTTTATTACAAGCTCAAAATAAACAGGAAACCCTACAGTCGGACTTTAACGACTGTAAATACCCTTTAGACTTCCTTTCAACATCATACGAACTGTTTTATTTTGGATTCAACATATACATTTGTATTCATAATATGAAAACATTGTATAACCCTGTGGTATAAGTTACTACAGACAGCAACAGCCATATATGTATATATTTGTAATACTTTTAATTTTTTCTGTAGCACGTTTTTATAAAATTGATAAAATGTTTTTATACCCTGTGCCCATTTGAAAAATGGGAAAAACAGGGTTAATAACTTTGTCAGAATGTATGTAACAGGCAGAAGGAGGCGTGGCAGACCGCACAAAGTATATATATTGTTGATCAGGGTGACGAGCTGAGTCGATTTAGCGATGTCCGTCTGTCTGTCTGTCTGTCCGTCTGTCTGTCTGTCTGTCCGTCTGTCTGTCTGTCCGATGTCCTAGAGATGCCGTTGTGGTTGCTATAGATAGGTAGTTATCTTACGCAGATCAAGTTTATTTCGAAAATTGGATGCCACGCCTCCTTTACGCCCAAAAATCAATAAAACTCACATAACCTCGAATTTTTAACACAAAAAGTTGAATAACAAGCGTAATATTAAACATAGAAGGTTGTTATTTGGAACATAAGCTCTCTTGTATTATATTTAACTATCCTGAGAAGCGCATTGAAATCGGTTAAGAAACACAGGAGATATAAGCTTCAGAATAGTTGAACTTAAAAGTTCAGAAACAAGCGTAATATTAAGCATAGAATGTTGTTATTATAGAATATATATTCTCTTATATTTATATTATATTTAACTGTCCTGAAAAGCGCATTGAAATCGGTTGATAAACAAACGAGATATAAGCGACGTAATATAGCATGCATTGCAAGCGCAGCCGCTATACGTATGGGAATAGCGTGCGAGAGGGATAGCAATACCAAGCATGTTGCTTGGCGCTTGAATTGTGCGTGTGTTTGAATATTTGACGTTAGTTAGTTAAATAGCAAGCGTAATATTGAACATAGTAACATAGAATGTTGTAATTTGGAACACAAACTCTCTTCTATTATATTTAACTATCTCGAAAAGCGCATTGAAATCGGTTAATCAACACAAAATATAAATAAATTCAGTTATACGTAAAATATTTAAATACATTTTATACTTTATTTGCGAGCGCGCAGCGCGAGCTTTGGCACAGGGTATAAGACAGTCGGGCCCGTCCGACTAATCTGCTCCGCCCATTCTGGTTATTATATCTTTAGTTTTATTAATTTTAATAGTTCTTGAATAACAGACATACATATATGTATGTATGGGATGTGCCACGCCTGCTTTTGCCCGTTACATGCATTTGCACAAAGATATCAGCCCTCTTTTTACCCATTTTATTTTTACGTGGTATAACTAGCTAAACTGGCAATCACAGCCAATCGCTTTAAAGAAATTTTTAACTTCTTGGGTTCATTTATCGTAAGAAATTTGTACTTTGTTATTGTATTATTATTAATTATTTATAAACATAATTAAATAAATAATACACACAAATTTCACTAAAAAATAAAAAACACCTTATTAAGAAGAACTTTTATTAATTTTGTGTTTTGTTAAGTTGCACTTTATTTCTGTCAGTGTATATGGCGTTTTGTGTTTCGTCCTTGCCGCTGCTTTGGCTGCTGCTACTGCTGCCTTTGCCTTTGCCTCTGCCTTTGCCTTCTTATCCGTTTGTTTGTCCGTGCTTCCGACTCGTCTGTGCGACCGTCCGCACATCCTGCTCCATCCCCAAAGCTGTTACTGCTGCCTCTGCCTCTGTCTCTGCCACTGCCTCTGCCTCTGCTGCTGCTGCTGGCGCTGCTGCCTTTTGTTACACTTGCCCCCCTAAGCACGTGTGTGTGTGTGTGTGTGTGTGTGTGTGTGTGTGTAGTTGTATTTGTGCCGTAGTCAGCAACAAAAATGTGCAGCATTTGGAGAATGTAGCATAGAGACCGCCCCTCTCTCTGCCCCCTCTGATTTTTGGGCTCTAAAGTTTTTACATGACGCATACGCCGCATTGGACGCTGTCCAGCAGCGGCAGCTGGTGGGTAGGGGAAGGGGGTGAGGGGGCAAGCAGCACAGCGCGATCGTCAAGCCGGACAACACTCCCAAATGGCAGCCTTTAGTTTTATGTAGAATAAGTTTATTTGTATTTTTGCTGGCCTTTTTTCTCACTCCGAGGCATGTGTAATCCCAGCAAGTAACTTGAGCGCTTTATGGCACGTGTAGCCAAAGCACTCATAGAGAGAGGGGGAAGGGGGGAGAGTGGAAGAGGCAAGGGGACAACTTAAAGCTCTGCTGCTTAAGGCTTAAAGCTTGCCGTAGACGCTTTAAAGTCGTAGCGATTGCGCGTTTTTGGCATTATCCGTTTTAATTACATTAAAAGTTTTTGGCATTAAATAAATTGAAGCTGAACTTATGTCACTTTGATCCCAGTTACAGTTTGTGGAGCGGCAGGGCGGGGGGTGCGAATGGGGATGGGGACGGGAATGGGGAGAGGCAGCGGGAAAGTAAAGCAGAAGTAACTTTTGCTGTTCATGCGAGAAAAACGAAAGACAATAGAGACAAACAGACAGAGCGACGGCCAGACAGACAGACAGTAAGTTAACCCCCCTCCTCTTAAAACTACCCCCAGCTCTGCCTCTCTCTCTCTCTCTTTTCCTCTCTCTATCTCTCTCTCACACTATCTCGCTCGCTGCTCAGTGAGTCGCGCTGTAATCAAGTTTAGTGTTTTAAGGCTTTAAATTGAAAATTCCGGCATTAGTCGACAGGAATGCGCTCGCACTGTTATCTCTTCAGCGAAAGGGTTGAGGGTTGTAGGGTTGTAGGGTTGTAGGGTTGTGGGGGTGTGCTTTTGGCTTTGTAGAGGGGGGCAGCAGGGGTATCTGGCGTTGCACGGCTCCAAAGTTGCAACAAATGAGCAGCAAATTGCACGCATAAAGCGCCACCTAGCGGCTCATAAATCAATTATTGGGCCAGGGTTGTAGCGGTGCGTGTGAGCCTAGGGTTGCCCCTAATTAAATCATTATCAGCAGCAGGCAAAGTGTCGATATGGCAAAAACTAGCAACTAACAACGACTAACAAACTGAACTCTAACCCCCTCCCCACCCTTGTAGCTACCCCCTGCCACGCCCACTGTAAGGCTAAGCATGCTGCCGACGTCGTAGTCGACGTCATTGTATTTATTTCTCATGTTAAAATCAAATTCCCGCGTGTGCAATTTTTCATTTTGGCCTGGAAAAATGAAAAGGAAGTGGAAAAATGTGTTAAGGTGCGTGTGAGAGAGGGGGAAGGGGGGAGGAAGAGGCGTTGGGCGCTCTTCCGGCGTGCTGTCCTTGTGCTGACATCAGGTAATGTCAGAGGCAACCTTAAAGCCAGCTGCAAAGCTGCCAAAACTTTAAAGAGCGCTGCATGCAGCGCACAAGCCGACGCTGGCAGCGATGCCGACAGGTAGCCAGAGACATGCCGCATGAGGCAGGCTGCCGCTGCCTCAAAGCGCTGCTCCAACGCCCACACACGGCTCTAAACAAAACAAAATGCGTTGGCCCAAGTGGAGCTCAGGCAGCGGCAGAGGGAAGCGATGCAGAGCAGCGGCAGCGACGGCGACGGCGGCAGAGCTGCTGGCAGCGGGCACAACGTCAGTTTTTTTCTCTTTTTGTAAGGACGAGCAACGGGGCAGACACGACACCAAGTGTACAATAGCTTTAAGCTTAAACTCTTGCACACTCACTCACACACACATACACGCGCACACACACTCACACAGAGACGCACTTATGCGCTGCGTATATTCAACAAATACAGGGTGCCCTTCATTTATTTATTTAATGTCGCCTAAGAACAGCCTGACCAATTTAGCTAAATTGTATTTATTAATTTATTTCATAAATACTATATATTTCAAAGCATACATTTTTTTTATACTCTATATTGATTTAATTTTAATTATTATTAATTATTTTGCATAATTGTATTACAATATTTATGTTATCATATTTTTTTTATATATTCTGTAATTATAGCCAGATTACGGCTATTTCCAGCAGGCCGACAGACAAAATTAACATATATTTATAAATTTCGCCTAAAATGAAGCTAAATCATCAAATAAAATGAAAAGAATTTAAATTTATACTATAAACATCCCAAATGCAGCTAGTTTCAAAACCTCGATCTTTAAACAAAATATCGTAAGAGTAGTAACTTCTGTTAACAAACAGAAATTTTCGATTTGTGGAATAATAATATCGAATTTGAAAAGATATAAAAAAATGTCTCACAATAAACAAAAAAATTAAGCAAAGTAAATAAAACAATGAAATAAAAATTGAAAATAAATATATATTTTAAAATCTATTTTTGGTAAACATGAACAGAATTAAGAAACTAAGAAGTTCAGCAACGCTGCCTCAAATCTCTTGAGCGACTTTTTAAATTCTGCTGCAGAATTGTCTTGCAGCTGCCACACCAAATGGAACGCCCTGTACTTCGTGCTAGGGCAGCTTAGGGGGCGGCGGCGGCGGGAGAATTCACGGACGAACGCTATATGTCCAAGTCCAAGAAAGAAAAATACTTTGCCATGCGACAACATAGAGCCAAAAAGACCAGGGCTGCACAGCGCCAATAAAATGTTTCAGCTTCGCCATAAAAATGTTGCAAAAATAATACAAAGTATTATTAAACACAGCTGTATCAACGGGGAAACGACAGCAACTGCTACTTATGTCATAACTTTTTATTGATTTAATTATTTTTATTTGTATATATTGTATAAAAGTTACTGTGTAGCTTTTATATTTTTAGCAAATTACTGGAAGTCTAAGCGACTCGAGATCTCTATCGAATGCCTGCCTTGTTGAGTGTTTAATAAATTATTTATTATCTCTGATATAGATACTATAACATGCTGTAGTCTTATTACTTGGACTATCGACTAGTTTTAGGTAAACAGAAGAAAAAAACAAAAACAAAATAAAGAAAACGGGGAAAACAAAATAATCAACTACAAGCAAATTGTGCCGAAAAATAAGTGAACTTTCTTATCAGCTAACAAAACTTAAATGATATTTTGGTTTGTACAGCTGACAAGCTGATAAGCAGCTTTACACTGAGAAAAATGGCGAACTAAGTACGCATGAACCCAAAATGAACAAAATTTCAATATCACACAAATATTAAATAAAAACTGGAAAACTTACTCCGATAAACAGCAATTTTTGGAGTCAAAATTGCTTAAAATTGTCAGTCAGTTTTTTAGAAGCTCAACGAATTCTATAAATTCCCATAAAAGCTGTCTTCGAAATTCTAATTTATTATTATTAAGATTGAAGTTCTACATAAATTTTGACTTTATTTGATTTTTCATTGCATTTTATTCTGTTCTAAATATTGAATGTTTATCTGAAGTTTAAATATATTTAAATTTTTTAAATAAATGTGATATTTGGAACTTTTTTATTCAAAAGCTAGCGCGTTCTTCAAATTCTTAATTCGATTTGTATGAACTTTTAAGAATAAAATAAGTTGCAATTCGTACTTAATTTAACCTATAATTAATTACCTATTGATTAATTTTTATTTGTATTCCTTGCACCTATCGAAAATGGGCAAAAACAGGGATATTAATTTCAATTTATTTTGAATTTATTGTTGATTCTATTTGAATTTGTAGAAAACAGGTTGCATTTTAACGCATTATTTTGCAAAACTCATCACCCTTTATTTTCCTGTGTTGAGTATTTTTCAATACTTTATGAAAATGAAAAATCGGTGAAGAAATCGCTAACTATATAAATAACGCCCGAAGTTTTCTAAGCAATATTTAGCTGCTGTTCCGCAGCCCTGGCAACCCAGGCAAGGCACAGCAAAGGCAAAGGCAACGGCAACGGCGATGGCGACGGCAACGGCGACGGCAAAGGCAAGGCGACCAGGCAGCCAGCCAGCTCCAGCAACAACAACAGCAACAACAACAACAACAACAACAGCAACAACAATGCCAAAAGCAGCAACAGCAATGGCTACGACGTCGACGGCGCAGCGAGCTGGAGCTCGAGCAGAGCTGAGGGGCTGCGGGGCTGGCAGCGCCCATTTGAGGGAGCCATCAAGTGGCGCATTCGTCGGCGCAGCGCGCAGCGTTTGACATTTCTCGATACTTGGTGGGGCGGCGCGCCAGCAAGTTGCGGGCGAGCGAGCAGCTGAAAATAAGATAAAAGAATCGGTTACTTTATGGTGCGAACGCCACCAAAATGTCTCCAGTTGTTGGCAATGCGACGAACGCCGGCAGCAAACTCGATACTTGATGGCGCGCTGCGCCCCAGCAGTTATCGAGTTTGTGAGATGCCGCAGCCCTGGGCTGAGCAATCGCATACTTGCTCGCTCGCACTGGCTGCGCCCCCCACCGCCGTGCGTTGTCGACGTCGTCGACGCTTCGCCAGTGGTGGGTAGAGTTGTTGGCGTTGGCAGCGGCAGGGCGGGGGCTGCTTGGGAGCGCGCGCTCTCTCGCTCTGGCTCTCGCAAGAGCGCGCGTGTGTGTGTGTGAGAGCGCTGAATACTGTCGAACTCTCTCTGAGAGCGCGCTGAATGTGTCTTTTGAAATACAACGGACTTTGGGGCACAGTAAATTTCCTAGTGGGAATGCGGCTGCAACTGCAGCAACAATTACAAATGCAAAAAAATAAAAATAAAAATAAATAAATATTCACACACACACACACACACACACTGACGCTCAGCTGCAGCTGTAATTTGTTGTGCTATTGTCTGATTAAAAAAATAATGCATTGCCTACTTTGTAGCGCTTAAAGCTGCTCTGGCGATAATCAAACGACGCGTCACAGTTGCAATTATCTATGCGTATGCAATTCACACACACACATGCACACGCACACAGAGTTGCATTTGCATGCAGTGCACTGCAGTTGCCTGCCCCTGCCCTTGCTGCAACAGTCGCTTTTCATGTTGCACATTTCATGCATTTCCTTTGTGCTGCCAACTTATCAAGCTTCCTGTGCCCCTGCTGCCGCGCCCCCAACCTGGCCCACAGTGACCACTGACCCGCCCTCACACACGCCACCTAGGCCACTGTCCGTCCGTCCGCCCGTCCGCCCGTCCGCCCTCTGTCCGTCCATTAAGCATATACAATAATATATTTCCCATTTTTCGCATTTGGTTTAATGTTGTATATGACATGATTCTGCATTTTTTGTTCGCTGTATTTCGCAGCACGCACAATCGTTTTTTGCCATTATTTTTGGTTTTCTAGTGCAGCATTTTATTTCGAAAGGCATACTCTTTAAAACATATAAATTCTTGCTGCTAACAAGCAAACGGAATGCCTATAAATACTATACAAACTCCGCAATAATATCAGACCCACAGAAAAGCACTTTAAAACCATACTGAACGTGCTTATAATATGTGAAACGTTCTCATAAAATCAAGAAATTCCGGATTGCCTGAGGATTACTTGAATTAAATAAGTTCTTACTCAGATCATTCCTTATTCTGCATAACACGACTATTGAACAGTTTCTGGATATAATCTATAAAGAAAGGTTTATTGCTCTAGAAATCATAAGAGAAATCGTACAGGATGCAAATAAATAACTTTAGCTCGAAATTATATGGCTAAAATATATATTTATCCACAGAGGACTTTGTCCTAATTTTAGCTACATCGAATTTTAATATAAATAAATAGATGAAATGTTTGCTCTCTGTGCTATCGTAAATGCTGTCTAGTGTATCTTGTCCATCGGCATTTAGCTGATTATGTTTAGTTTATGCCCTTTGCATGTTTTATCATAATGCAGCGACGCCATTTTGTGGGCGCAGCGGAAGTGCACGACGCCATGTTGTTGCGGTTGCTGGCATTTTATTTATACTTATTTATTAATGCATTTTATGCATTTATCGCACATGCAAAATATTCTTTAAATTTCTGCGCACTTTATTTGCATTTATGCATAAATTTTTTTCGGGGCGTGGCAGAAATTGCAGCAAAAATTGCAATTAGGTTGCCGCATTGCCAATGCTGCGGGCAACAAATTGTAGTTGTTGTCGTTGCTGTTGTTGGAAGCCCGAAAAAATAAAAAAATAGTAATAAACAAAACAAGTCGAAGTAGACATAAGATCCTAAGGCCATGCTGGTTGATCGAGGCAGGTGGCTGACGCTGGGGCTGACACAGAAACCAGACAAGCGACAGCACAACAGCAACAGCAACAGGCCGTGGCAACAACAACAACAACAACAAATTGCAACAAAGTCGACAACAATAACAACAACAACTGCAACTGCAAGTTGTGGGCAGGGGAAGCTCTTGACATGCATATGCAAAGGTCTTTCCCAGGTTTCTCTTGAGAGAGCAGAGACCTTCAGCGGATTCCCAAGCTACACTGTGAGAATTTAATGCTGACAAGCAGTTGCTAAATGTTCACAACATGCAGAGTAATGTTTTGTTATATTTTTGTTAATTTTTTAGACCCTTTAAAAATATACAAAAGGGCCTATTAAGTAAGTGCAAATAAGAAACGCGTGTGACTCCCAGAAGTAGGCGTGGTAAGCCCCACAAACCATTAATATATATATGGTCTGCATGAGAATGACGAGTTGAGTCGATACAGTAATCATGTCTGTCTGTCCTTCGGTCTGTCCGTATGAAAACCTAAGAGCTAGAAACACCATTTTTGGTAAGTAGGTTTTCCTTTACAGTAAGCAGATCTAGTTAGTTTTAGATTTTTGAAATTTCTCTTTCATTTTTATCCCCAGAAGCCCTTAGCATAAAATAAATACATTCTAATCTTTTGATACCTCTAACCATAAAAAAATAAAAAAATAACTTTTCAGCCAATTATTTTGCAGTTGAAATTTGGAAATTTTGTATTCACTACTGCATTTTGCGCAGTGTGGCCAAAATGCAAATGCTGAGAACTTCTTTTTGTTCATTGCTTGAAGCCTTTGATGTGCACCGCTGCTGCAGCACCAGCGCCCGCACCACCAACTCCAACAGCACCAGCAGCTCCACTTGCCACAGTTTAAACTTCAGCATATGCCTGCTTGCAACGCACGCAATGTCCAAAAAACTTGTAATCAATCGACTTTGGCTTGGCTTAGTTATTGACGATAGCGGGGGAAGTGGAGAGAGATAAGCGAAGAGAGAGAGAGAGAGAGAGAGAGAGAGACTGAGCTGTGTGTAGAAATAAACTGAATGCTCGCAGCGGAAGTTGTTGTCAAAGCGACAATAAGCACTTCCGCCGTGCTGCAACTAGAGCAAGCAGTGCCGGCGACAAGCAGTGCAAGCAGTGCGAAGATCTGAGCAAGCAGCGCAGAAGTAGGCTGGGAAGATAGGTAAGGGCAGGGAAGTATAGGGAAGGATAGGGAAGTACTGGGAAGGGCAGGATGCCAGAGCTGGGCATCAACAAAAAGTGTAGATTTCCAAGCAGCTGACATTTGACAGGCCGAGTTATGTTGAGCGGGCTTCTGAGAGGCAGGGGTGGAGAGAGGGGCAGCTGAGGAGAGGGAGAGGGGAAGCGTGTGCGAATTGAGCTTATGCAGCTTTACCTTAGCGTGGCTTGGGCTTGGGGTTCACATGGCACGCAGATAAACCCTTATCTAAGACAAGGGCTTTCGGAATGTGGATTGTCTGTCTGTCTGTGAGACATGTTTGTGTGTCTGTATATATAGCATATATATATTTGTATGTATCTGTGTGTGCATGTCAAGTTGCCATATTCCACGTTGCTGTTGTTGCTGCTCTGCTGTTGATCGCCGTCTACGCTTTGTGCATTCTTTCAGTTACGCTTTGCGCTCGCATTCGCTTGGCGAACTGAGCTGCGTCTCCTCCGACGTCCCCTCCTCCGACGTCTCTCCCATTTCACGTTCTATGGTCTCCGGTCTTCAACGAGGCATGCAGTCATCGTTGTTGTTGTTGCTGTTGTTGTTGCTGAAATTTCAAGCAAACGGTGATTCATCGAAAATTATAAATAAAGTATAAAGTATTTGTATCTCGCTTTATCGCTATCTCGCTATCGTGCTGCCTCGCTCTGCGTATCTCAGCGCTTGTTTTTTCGCATTATTCTCAGTTATTCTCGTTATTCTGTAGCTGCTCGCATTTCCTGAGCTCTTCAACTCGCATTAGATGAGTTCCGATTTGACCCTGAACATAGGCATCGACATACACACAGATACAGATACAGATACAGATACAGATACAGATACAGACACAGATATGTTCAGGTATCGGGCTCAACTAATGGCATTTAATGGTATTTCTGCAAGAGACTTCAGCGCTTTTTAATCAACAACTACTACAATAAGATACTACGTAAACACCATTATTACTTCCAGGAAATCATGCTCTAACTGATCTTTGCTCAGCTCAAATTCCTCGATTCGCTCTCAAGGGCTTTCCCTCATTTAGAATGCAACGGAAAATGTAACTTCAAGTACTACAAATTAATTGTAACATTATCTCAAATCAAAACAAAACTTAAACCAACGTTATCTGCAATCAAGAACAAGTCTTATAGCGTAAGTAGATCACTTACGAGTTACGTAAGCTCGTCTTCAAAATACCTAAAATTTGTAATTGAAATTCAAACAGAAGTTACATAAATTTTAAGCAAAATTATATAAACATTGGTTTTAAATTACTTAAAAATAATTATTAATTTATAACAAAATTATAACAATTTAAGCAGTTCTACGATTTGTACTTCAACAAATATAAAGACAATATTTAAATGGAAGCAGTTCTAGTAATAGAGAATGCATTTTATTTAATTTCTTTAAATTGAAACAAAATATTTAATACAATTTGATAGGTAGTTAATATGTAACAATTTGTACAAAAATTCATTTTAACTTTGTTGTTCAAAAATAGGTTTGAAACTTATTATATGAATTTTATTACCTAAAAGAGAATTAATAATTATAATATAATTTAAAGTAAAAGTAATTTTTAATAGAGCTGTAGGCCAGCACGCTAGTTAATCGATTTACTATTAGAATGTATTAAAATTAATAGATTTCGTTTTGCAATGTATTGAGTAGAGAATATTATCAATTCCCTAATCGGATTGGGTATGGTCTAATAAATTTTTATTCGCTTGACACGCACGTATCTAGTCTCGATTCTAGCACGGAAACTATTTGTAATCTCAGTCGCAATTCGGACACCTGTTTCAATATTGCAGTCTGGCGAGGAACGAAGAAAAGGAAAAGCGAAACAAAGAAATCTTGACATTTCTACATGTCGCTGATCCTTGACAAGCGGCGGGGGTAGCGGACAGAGGGGAAAGTTGGCTGCATTGTACAACATCCGGTTAGACACAGAGCGCGCTGAGTGGGGGGTTCAGGTAGAAGATAGAAGGTAGAAGGTAGAGCTAGAAGGCAGGATGGGAATTCCTGCTGCCGTGATAACCTTGCCGCTCGGTGGTGCTTTATCAAATACTTGGTCACCTTGGGCGGCATTTACAGAATGTGTGTGTATCCACGCACACACACACACGCACACACATTTATATGTATACACACATATATATATATATATATATAGGTATATATTGTAGAGAGTACACGTAAGGGCATATAGGGTACCGCATTTTGGATTAAAATTTCTTTTCGTTTCGTTTCGTTTTCTTTTATTTTTTTAATGTTGAATGCATTTCGCTCTGCACGGCGAAAGCAGGGGACAGGAGACAGGAGACAGGGGGGCAGGGGCAGGGGGCAACGGCAACGGCAACGGGGCACAAGGGACAGCAGGCATTTTATTTTCGGCATTTGAAGTTGGTCCTTTTTTATAAAGAAGAGAACCCGGGGGTTCGAAATTCAAAGCGCTAGACCGAACGTGCGAAGGGTTGTTCCACGCTCACGAGCTGTCTGTGTGTGTGTGTGTGTATATATGTATAAGTGTGTGTTTATGTGTACAAGTATGCGTGTGTAGCTGTGTGTGTAAGGAACACATTTGGATGCCAGACTGCGTCTCAGTTTCGACGCCCTGTGTGACATTATGCGCCAGCAGCAGCAGCAGCAGCAGCAGCAGCAGCAGCAGCAGCAGCAGCAGCAAAAGCAACGCCAAGTGTAAGCAGCGAATCGATTTTAGGAATTCGTCTCATGCGAAATGTGTGGAAAATGCTGATAAATGCCGGAGACTGAGCGGAGACTGAGGGGAGGTAGGGAAGACAGAGGAGGCTGAGGGTCAGGGGGGACAGGCAGACAGCAGTTGGCACAACAAGCGCCTGGACAAGCACTAGAAACATCATCAGGACTACGACTAGGACTAGGAGCAGGACCAGAATCAGGACCAGCAACACTGCCAATGCCCATGCCCCCATCCTCTCCCCTCCCCTTGACACTAAGAACCCCGCATTAGAATCCTTTTTGGCCCGACAGCAGCTCTTATTGCCATGCTAATGAGACAGCTTCAAAGCTCCTACACAGCCGGCAGACGACAGTCGAGTATGCTCCGACAGCTGCAGCAACAGAGCGCCAAAAGAGCTTAACGAACTTGTACACTGCTCAAAAAACATGCACACCTGCATTTTATCCTCTCGCTTTCTCAAACTATTTGTTATAAAATTATATTTTAAATAAATTGTAATATATTTTGCAAGAATTTTTCAATAATTTAGAGATAAAAAACATCTTACAAAATATTTTTACTTTAAAAATATAATTTTTATTTGATTGATTATAATTCAATTTATAGTACAATATTATAAAACCAATTCTTCCTATTGAATAATATTGTATACTAAATATTTGAATTTGTACTTTACTAGGTATCAGTTTTTATTCCCAGATTATCATTAACTTCTTAATGCTTAAATTTAATTTTATACTTATTTGTTTTTGTTTTGTTAATAATATAAAAAAAAATAAATCTGATTCAGTAATAATATAAAACAAAATAACTCCTTTAAATAATAATAATAATTAAAAGAGACTTTTTTATTCATATTATACTGTTTAAAACAAATTAGTTTTGTTTGATTTTGGTTGGGAAGTTCCTAAAAATTATGAGAAGCAAGCCCAAAGCTCTTATTTTCTGTTGAGCTCTTAGCACACCAACTAAGCTCTCCTGCTACAAAACTACCCTATTTGGGGTGTCTGTAGGGTAGCATTGTTGCAACTGCAGCACACCTCGCACTGTAACCGATAAGCCCCCTAGCCTAGGGGCAACGACTGTGCCTCCATTGGACGCATTTGGCTGGCCTTTCTGTTTGCTCAATATAGAGACGTTGCGACTGATAAGATATGGCGCAAGCATTATTCCACGGGGTGGCCTGGGCCGTAGCGCTGCTCGGGAGTTTCGAAAGCACATTCGGGCTAACAGTTGTTGGTCTAACGGGCCCAAAGCTTCGGTTTTGTTTGTGCCTTGCGTGAAGTTGCCATGACTCCAAGTCGGGTTTTTGTTTAGCTCTAACTGAAACCGAAACTGAAACTCGATCTAGAGAATTGTAAACAGAGCGACGACTTTTTAGTCGCTGTTGTGGTTGTTGTTGTTGCTGTTGTTATTTTTGTTGATTTGCCGCCTTAAAACTTCAACTGTGATTTGCAAAGCGGAATTATTATTATTAGAGTTGCCAGGTTTTCCGCGCCTACAAGAAAACGTCGGAAATAATAATAATAAATAAATAAATGTACTTTTAAATATATTTCCATTTTATTTTTATTAAAGCTTTGCAATTAAACAACACATAAATTGAGAAATATTTAAAAGTTAAAGAAAAACTTGGAATTTGGAAAACAAAAATTAGATATGGAAAAATATTTTAAAGCTAGAATAAAAGTATAATTTTGACAATAAAAACTACTGCAATATTAGCTAAATTGTCAGCACCTTTTGGAGATGTATCAACTTAAGCGTTGTCTTAATCATTCTAGCTAAAATGTCAGCACTTGGTGGGGATATTTAAACATAGGCTCTGTCTGTAATATTCTGATTTAGACTTGGCTATAATTGCAATAATATTTGTAGATGCAAAAGTCTTTTCGCAGAAGCTAAATGCGCTTATGCAGGCAGCTTCAAGAGCTTTAGCTAGCTTAAGCTGCTTTAAAGCTTGACTTTGCCTGTGCTTGAGTGTGTGTGTGAGCTTGGGTGTCTGTATGCGTCTGCAGCAGAAGCTGCTTAAAGCTCTTGGCACTGGCAGCTGCGGACAAGGGCCTGAATGCTGCAATTGATTGCATAGCATTAAGGCAAAATTTCCAATTGGGTGGGCTTTTATGTACAAAATACGACGCACACGCGTGTACATACATATATACATATATATTTATTATGTATATAAAGCTGTGGGGCCTACAGAGCGAGAAAGAGACAGAAAGAGAGAGAGAGAATGAGAGAGAGAGTGAGATGGAGAGAGCGAGATGCGTAAGCACGCACACGCACATTTAATGCAAATTTAAGCAGTTAGCAGGCAAAGTAAAAGCGCTGTGTGTGTGTGTGTGTGTGTGTGTGTAATAGGCATGCAAGTGTGTGTGCGTGTGTGTGTGTGTGTCTGCTACATAATGCAGAGCAATATAAATAATTGCAATACATATATAAATTGCAGCTTTGTGCCTGTGTGCGTGCTGTTGCATAACCACATTTTGCTTTTACATATGCCACAAATACTTATACAGACACACATACTTATATATACAGACATACATATATCCTATATACATTCATATATATTTACACATGTATTTAAAATGCATCGATGTTGCTGCTGCGTTGCCACATTGCAATGGCAATTGCATTAGTGTTTGCCAGCTTTTGTTCCTTTGCACGCACAAAATGCTTGCATCAAATAAATTTACAGCAAAATACTCGAATGCATTTGTTAAATGAGTGGCAGATTGCAGATTGCCGGTTGGAGAGGGGACAGGGGAGGAAGGGGGGCCTTGCGCCTGCTGAGAAAGCGGCGAAGGAGAGTGGGGAGCTCTGCAGCTGCTAATTGCGGCAGAATCGGGCAGCAGTACCTTCAACACACTGCAAAAAATACTAGCTGCTTTTATTTAAATATTCAAATTATTCAATATATTCAAATAATAAATTAAATGTTAAATACTTACGTTTGTGTATGATCTGAGCCACGTGAAAACGTGGTTAGTAACTTTTTACGTAGAAGAAGGCGTGGCAAGTATGTATACACATACATACATATATTCTTGATTAAGGCGACTAGCTTAGTTGACACCACGCCACCCATACTCACTAATCACCTCTAGCATTATATTTATCTATCCTGAAAAGCGCAGAAGATATTGCAGGCTTTGCCTTGCTTAGCTTTATTATTGTTTTTTTATAATTATAATTATTATTTATTCATTATATTTTATCGTTGTTATTATTATTTTGAATGCTATGCCCACGAATACCATTCAGATTGTAGCCTGCCCCAAAACTCAATAAAACTTGTTTTAATATATATTTTTTACATATTGAATTTTATTTCGTTTTTCTTTTTCTTTCATGTTTTGTTTGTTGTTTTGTGTGTTTGAGTTTTGTATGGTTTTTTATACGCCTGAAACTACAACAGAAATATCCATAATCAAATTATATAAACTTAATGCTAGCTTGTATACAGTGTACACTCGAAGAAATAAACAGTACAGTTCCAACAGTGTTACTCAAATAAGGCATACATAAATATTGCAGTGGATGCTGAACCTGATCTCTGATTCTGATACGGATCGAAAAAACACAACAAAAACGCTTGGAACAGAGCTGAAACGAGACTTAATTTGATTTGTTTTTACAATATACATAATTGCTATACATTTAACATAGTTAAGGTAGTTTTATATTTAATTTATATAAGTGTTTTTTGTCTTTGCTTAGATCGAAAATAAAATTACGTAATTGTTGTTGTTTTTTTAATTTTAATATATAATTGTTGTTTTTGCTTTCTTGTTTTATACATATACAATATTTTATATCACAATAGAAAAAAGAATTAATTCGCATATTCTTTTCGATCGTTATAGTTTTTTGTGTTTTTAGTGTTTTTCTTACTTATAAATTAACCAATAAAAAATGTACAGAATTTTCATAGAACGTTCTTGGCGTTCTGTGCCTTTTACTAATAATTATTTATGTTTTTATTTTGAAGGTTTTTCGAGTTATTTGACTAATTGTTGTTTGACCAATTTTAAGAACTAGAAATAAAAATAAAAACTAAATGTATATTTATTAAATTGCGTTAAGTGTCTACTATTAACATTTTTTCATTTATCATTTTTCATTGTGTTTTTTGTCTCTTTTGTTTTGTATTTAATTTTAATTTTAATCATCAACTAAATTAAACGGCATAACTAACGACGCTGCACTAAACAAATTCGAAACAAACGCAGAGTAAAAACAACAAAAACAACAACAACAACACAAAGAATCTCGCTGGGCCGAAAACAAAAACAAAAACAAACGCAACAACAACAAAATATATTTCTAACAAAAGACATCGGCAGAGAGGGAGGGCAGGCAGCGACGAAGCAGCGAGGCAAAGAGACAGCGGAAGAGCGCCAACAAAGAGCAAAACTTTTTTCGTCGTTGTTGTTGCTGCGAGGCAAGCTTAAAGCGCTGCTGGCGTCGCAGTCGCCGCCATTGCTGCGACGCTTGGAGGACGCTGGCTTTTGTTGTTGTTGCTGCTGCTGCTGCTGCTGCCGAAGCGTGAATTAAAATAAACTATTTAAATTTATTTGCATCTGTTTAACTGCGGCCTGCATTACACACACACACACGCACACACAAGACTCACGCATGCATATGCATTTGCATGTATGTGTGTATGTTTGTGTGCTTTTGCTCTGCCCGCTCTCTTGCTGCCGCTGTCGCTGCCTCTGCCTCTGCCGCCTGCGCTGCTGCGCTCTCTGCCTGCTTATCGCGCGTCTCCATCGCCATGCACTTTGTTGCTGCCGTCGGCCATAGCTGCAGCCGTATTATTTTTTCTCTTTTTTTTTTTCGTTTTTTTGTTTTTTTTTTTGTTTTATTTTATTTATTGCCAGCGCCGCGCTGCGTGCGTGTAAGCTGACGCGGCTGCCCCCCTGCGACCCCCTCTAGCGCTGCAGCCACTGAGCCCACAAGTGCGCCGCTGCCAGCCCCTTAGGAACCTGCGGCAGCAACAGCAACAACGGCAGCAACAACAAAACAAACCAGACCAGAGCGAGCTTCAGCTTTGACGTCGCTGTCGCTGCCGCTGCCGTCGTCGTCGTCGTCATCGCTGTGTCTGTGTGTGTGCATGTGTGTGTGTGTGTTTTGTTCATTGTTTGCTTTTTGTTGTTGGCGTTTGTTGTTGTCCGCTTGTGGCCCCGCTCTGGCTCTCTGCTGCTGCTGCGCTGCTGCGCTACTGCTGTCAGTGTTGCCAATTTTCATCGGAAGAAAAAAGCTGTTTTTGAAGGCAAGCACAATCGAATAAAGCTTTAAGTTTTGTACAAGTAAAAATATGGCAAAGTTATTCTTAAGTTTTTCCATGATTTCCTAAACAATTAAGATCGCAATTTCATATGTCTCCCAAGTTATTTGCCAATATTTACTTTTAATAAATCTTATATTATTTTCCGCTTGCATTATACAAAGAAATATCTATAGATTTGGACTCGAGCTGTCGCCAATAGCCAAACAAAACTGTTGGAAGTTAAGGTATTCCAGAGATCTAATTCTTGTGAGTTTTTTTATGGAGCAAGGGCGCAAAACGGGATCGCAAATAAAGGAAAAATAAATATATTTGTTTTTCTGTTATGCAGGATTTTACAGAGTAAAGACGGAAAAATCGAGCAAAAAATAATATATTGTTCTGTTCTGCAGATTCTTGAACGACTACGTCCGAACAGCTTTTTAATGGCATTACAATCTATGTAATTATTTTACTCTGCAAATCGCAATTTCCATGTTTAATATTTAACTGTTTAAATGATACTAAAATTGTCGAATGTTCATTTAAATGAATTAATTAAATTAAATTTGCTTTAAATTAATAATTAATAATGTATTTTCTGCAAAATAAGAAAAAAGCGGAAAATAACTGAATGTAAATCTAAAATTTGATACAATACAGAAAAAGCTGAATACCTTTTACCGTCGCAGTTTTTTAACTTTTCTATTTTAATTGCTCTTAAAAAACAGCTAGTTTTGACTTAAAAAAAGCATATTGGGCAACACTGGCTGCTGCTGTCGCTGCTGCTGCTCTGTCGCTGTCTGTGTGTTTCTGTTTCTGTTTCTACTCGCTTCGTATGAAAAAATTTAGTACAGCGTGTGGTATGGCAAACGAAAGCTATGAGTTTTCAGTGTATCTTGTTTTTCTCCTCTCTTCTTCTCTTCGCTTCTCCTCTCCTCTACTGTATCTGCTGCTTCTCTGTCTGTCTGTGTGTGTGTGTGAGTGTGAGTGTGTGTGTGTGTGTTTGCTGGTGTGTGTAATTACGTGCCTTGCCTTCAGACGTCAGACATGCAACACGGGCGGGTTGGCAGCGGGGGGCAGGCGAAGGAGCAGACCAAGTGGAAGACGCCGAAAGTCAAAAGAGAAGACGAGACACACTCTCCCTCTCTCTCTTGCTCCCTCCCTCCTACACCCCTCTCGGCTGCTCCTGCGCCGCCTCCTCCGCCTTCTGCGCCTCCGCCGCCGCACAGGCGTTGCAGTCGTGGTGGACGCATCATCTGACCAGCCAGAGGCCCAGATTGAGCTTCTGCAGTTTGGGCAGCTTCATGATGATGTCGATGCCCTTGGAGCTCAGCTGGGTGCAGCCGTAGAGATCGATGGTCTTCAGATTGGTGAGATCCTCGGCCAGCGTCTGCAGGCCCTTGTCCGTTATCCGGCTGCACTGTCCGATGTTGAGGTTCTCCAGCTCGTGCAGCGACTTGGCGATCTTGAGCATGCCCTGATCCGTGATCTGGCACTGATTGAGGCTGAGGGAGCGCAGCCGGTACAGTCCCTGGGCGATGTGGGTGAGCGCCTGGTCGCTGATCTTGTCGCAGAAGCTCACGTCGAGGGAGTTGATGCCGCTGCCCCCCTCCGTGAGGTAGGCCATGCCGATGTCCGAGATGTTGTCGCAGGAGCGCAGGTTCAGCTGTTCCAGCTTGGGCATGCGGGCCAGATGCTTCAACCCGCTGTCCGTCACCGAGACGCAGAAGCTCAGATTGATGGACTTGAGGGAGGTGAGGCCCTGCGCTATGTGCCCCAAGGCCTCGTCGCTGAGCCGCTGGCAATCCTGCAGTCCCAGATACTCCAGCTGCAGATTGCCCTCCGCCGTCTCCCGGCTGAATCCGGCCAGATGGCCAATGCCCTGGTCGCTGATGTGCCAGCAGGAGCGCAGGTTCAGATGACGCAGCTTCTTGAGGCCCCACGCGATCAGCAGCAGTCCGGTGTTCGTGATGTTGCAACAGCCGCCCAGCTCCAGCGTCTCCAGGTTCTTCAGATGCTGCGCAATCCGGCCCAGACTGGTGTCCGTGATCTGCTTGCACAACGATAGATCCAGCGTCTTCAGATTGGGCAGATCCACGCTGAAGGCGTGCCCCAGATTCATGTCTGCCACGTTGAAGCAGCCGCTGAGGTTGAGCGACGTCAGCGCCGGCACGCCCAGCACCAGATCCTTGAGAGAGCGCCGCAGCGAGAGTATCTGCACCTTCTTGATGCCACGACGCACCAGGCAGTTGAAGAGGCTGGGGCTGGAGCGCTTGAGGTGCAGCTTCGCCTCCACGCCCTTCCACACGCTCTTCGCGTACGCCGCGTCCCGCCACGCGCTGCACACCTGCGCCGCCCGCCCCAGATCCCGCACCGGCAAATGCTCGAAGATCTGCTCCAGGAGCTCCGGGAACAGGTTGCTTATGTGCGTGCCCTCCACGGGCGCCGGACTCTCCGGCGACGCCGCGCGATGCTGCTGAAGATGATGATGGTGATGATGATGCTGTGCATGCGCAGCGGCGGCGGCTGCGGCAGCGGCAGCAGCGGCGGCTGCCGCATGTTGCAAGTAGAGCGCTGGCGGCAGCGTCTGCAGCTGTGGCCGATGGTGCAGCGCGTAGGGCGTGAAGCGGTGCAGCAGGTGGTGGGCGTTGCGGGTCAGGCCGGGCAGTTCAGTCTGTTGATAGAGCTCGTCCATGTTCCAGGCGGCGGCGGCGGCGGCAGCGGCCGAGCCAGCTGCGGCGCCAGCTGCGCTGCTAGCAGCGCTTCCCCCTCCCCCTCCACCACCTCCTGCTCCGCCGCTGCCACCGCCGCCATGGTAGTTGGTCAGCGCAGCGGCCGTCTGCAGCGAGATGGTGGTCTGATGGTGGAAGGGCAGCAGCTCCGTGTTGGTGGCCATCTGCTGCTCGTGCTGAAATCTCTTTCGCTTGTTCCTGCTCTTGAATATTTCTCTTAACTTATTGTTTCTTAGCTGCAACAATTCAAACTGCTTCACGGACTATTTCGAGGGTCGCATTTTCTGAGCAGGAAGAACGACTAGACGGGAATACGGAACACGAAGCACGGTCACACTGTTTGGCATTTATTTATTGTTGTTGTTGTTATTGTTATGGTTGTTGCTGTTGATCGTCAGACACTCGCGAGCTTTAAACTGCGTCTGAGTCTCTGGGGCGGACCACGACTACGACACTGAGACTTAGACGAGGCACGGAGAGCACTTGGCGAGCGAGAGTTTCCGCGGCGACGTCCGTACGCTTCGACAACGAGTCACAGAATGAGCGACGAGCAGCGGCGCAGCGACAAACTGAGGGAGAGCCAACGCAGGCGCACGCACACATGCACACACGCGTACGCGGGAGCGCGTATTCAGCAATAGGCAAACTCTCTCTCTGCGTTGCGCTGCGTGCGTGTGTGTGTGTGAGTGTTGAGCGAAGCGCGCTCTTTGACAGTGCTGAACAGGCAGAAATACCATCCGATGCAAAAACAGCTAGAATAAAATATGATATTACAGAGAGAATAAACTAAATAAAATAAATGTCGAATAAATAAATAATTATCTCATATCGAATATCGAAAATATATATCGAATAAAATAAAATAGCAATCGAAAATAAATAAATACAGTGAGAGTAAATATAATATATTTGTTATGCTGTAATAAATAATTATGGGGTTTCAATTACATGTCTGTGTTACTTACAAAAAGTACAGAAGTAAAATAGATTAAACTGAAATCCGCTAAATTCGCAACGCTGCTGCGCTCTGTGCTGTGCGCAATTTCAGCTTGTTTTCGCTTGATTTTTAGCTTGAAATGTAGAATTTGTTAAAAAAAATGTAATAAAGGAACTTAGCTAATGATGATGTTCTTAAATGCAAAGTTTGCGCAATTTTTAGCTAGATAATATAAATGTAATACATATAATACAAATATTATAAATTAATAAATTTAAATTAATGAATATTAAATATGTATTTGAATATTATGTTCGATGTTAAGTTGGCGTTCTTTATATAGGTAAATTATAACATAAATCAAGCAAATGTATAAATATGAATTATATATACAAATATAAATTAAATTGAATTAAAATAATGCTCTTAACTTATTTCTTTGGTTATTGATTTTGTATGTCGTTTATGTTGTTACTAAAATACCATACAAAATAATAGTATAAATAAATAAAGGATGTAATTATAAACAACATATTAAAATACAAATTACAATATTAGTTGTTAACTGAATTTTGTATGCATTTTTTAGTTATTGAATTACTGTATACTTGGAAATTGAGCTTGAACATCTTTGTAATTTTAAATCATATGCTTTAGTCAGCTGTAGATAAATTTGTAAATATTGTATTTAGCATATTTTTGTACATTTTGCAGTCGAAAGCTAACTTGGCCTGACTAAACCAAGCCAAGCTCTGCTGTTGGCCAAAAACTCAGTCGCTGCGATGCACATTCCGAGCACGATCTGAGCGGAGCAGGTACCTGTCTTGCCTTTGACTTTGTCTTCTTCAGCCTTCTCTGCTCTGCTCTCTGCTCTCTGCTCCGGCTGTATCTTTATCTATTGCTGTGTGTATCTTTGGTTTCATTTTGTTGCTACCTGCGCCTCAGCCAGACACAGACACAGATACAGATACAGATGCAGATACATATGCAGAGACTGCGACGCACAGCAATCCCGGTTTCCAAGAAAATATTAACGATATCTCCCAAAACAACAGAGGCAGCTCGAGTTGCAGAGAGTCTCTCGGAGAGAAAGACCGAGAGAGAGGGAGAGAGAGAGTCTCTCAGAGCAACCCGCTGGGATGCACAAAAGACGAGCCATGCCACAATAGAGCAGGCAGCACGCATTGTTATTGATACCAGGAAAGAAATACGCACACACATGTTGTATAAAACTCTCGATCCCGTAGGCCCTTTTAAAAAATAGCAGGAAAATGCCGCCGCTTGCCTTTGAACAAAAAATACAAGAAAACTCTACCCTAGAAGGGACTGAGAATTGGGAAAATGGGAAAAATCTGCGCTACCTGCTAGGCAAACACCCGCACACGGCGCAGGGATTTCTCAGGCCCCTCAGAGAGCAGGGCAAGGCTCTCTCTCCCTCTCCCTCTATCTCTCTCTCTCTCTCTGTGTCTCTCTCTCTCTGTCTCTGCTGTACAGTCATTATCCTGGCCGAGGCGTGTGCAGCGCAGGAATTTCTTTCGATCTTTCTTCTCCTCGGTGGCTACCTGCCAAACCGGTTAGCGAAAAGGGCCAGATCTTTGGGCATGAACCTGAACCTCGACGGGCACATGAACGTGTCAAGGCGTCGCTGGGGCAGCAAAAGAAGCTGAAAAAATGAATATAATCTGTTCGCTGGAACCCGATAGGTGTTTCGCTCTGCTCCCTGCCACAAATATAGAGTGCAGCACAGATAATAATCGATTGGTTTTCGGGCCGACTCTTTGTGCGTTTTGCACACAGACTATGATCATCATTAGCGCTGCAGGTAGACACCAGCAGCAGCAGCAGCAGCAGCAGCAGCGGCAGCCGTTGAAGGTGCAACACGCATAGAGAGCCAGAGACAAGATCCAAAATATAAAAAATATATAACTTTTTTTATAAAAGTGGCTGTGGGCGAGGAGCCCGCGGTGCCCACGCAACAAGTGCAGATCTGGCGACCGCGACCCCATTGCGAACACACAATCGAGCCAAAAAATAAACTGGAAACTACAAGTTACCAGTACATATATATGTATATATATATATATATACTATATGTACATATATTTGGAGCATGTACATTTTGATACAGCTCACGTACATCATTAACATCGTTTTTAGCATTATAGCGTACATTATCAATAATGCTATTGATATGCATTACGAAGAGTGAAAGAGTAATCACTTTATTTTTATTAATATATATAATCATGTAATATAGATTAATAAACAGCGAAAGAGTAGTTTTTGTTGCTGGTTTTGGATGAAATAATCTTTATGTTCTGATTTAAACTGATAAACATAAAATAAATTGATATGTATATATGGATATAAGAATATTACAGAATTCAGATGGGAAAATTGTAATATTTGAATATACCTAAGTATATTAAAATGAGTTCGGATGGGATAGCTAATAGGGGTACCATAGATCTTTTATGGACAACAAATGCATACAAGCTGGGTTACGCCATTTGAGAATTAAAAAAAGCTTTAAAAAGGTTGAAATCGAGCTAAAATGAAGTTTATATTCAATTGCAAAAGAATTGAAAGCTGCAGGTTATTTCACTCCAAATCTTGTGTAATCTGATAATAATACACCAATATAATCTAATGAGTTCATTGGTATATTCGTAATTAAACAATTGATACACAAATTGTGACAGATCTAACGAACTGTGGGATTCTGGCATGTCGATGCCCCTAATTGATTGTAATCTCTGATTTCAATTTGTATTCCCGCATAACGCAGCGATTTCCAGTTCATGCCGATCTATAGACTGTCAGTTGTAAGGGTTAGCCGATCTTGATAAGAAATTCGTTGATATTGTGAAGCAATTTCAGCTAAGGGCGATAGTTTATATTGCTTAAAACAGCGAACATAGATCAGCAAAGTGATGCTTCTAGGAACGTTTTGATAACCCAAAAGAAACAATTATTTATCATATCTCTGGGAAGAGCGCACTCACTTCTAAGTAAACTATAAAAAATAGGCAGGATCTGCCACTTAAAAAACTACTTGACTAAGGGTAAAATCTGTAAACTGTAAACCGAAACTCAACTCAAGTGACGAGTTCCGCAATTGCCTGGATACTTTTCTGGCGAAAAAGGGCGTTCACACGCTCAGAGTATGGATTAGATTGGAATGCATTGGCTCTTAGTACTTTTAAGAATATATTCCTCGAAAATACCCTGCTGCTAAATACGATTTTAGATAAAAGAGCATCTAGCAAAAAGTGAACTTAGCATTAAAAAGGAACTCGAGAGGATTCATATGCTATAATAATCTGTGTCCTGACTGAATTACTTGCTTTAGAAAAATTTAAAATAAATCGATATTAAATAAAATATTACATGGTGATTTTTACAGTCGGTGACCTCTTTATTCTTTAAAGAATATTACCTCCACAAGAATACAGAGTCATATTCATATTCTTACTCGTATCGCAGAACACATTCAAATTTCTACGATTTATTCCAACCCAATATGCAAGCAATAAAATGCACGATTTTTCCACATATATATATATGTAAAATGTTCCTTTATTGTTTATATAATTTTAAATGCTATATATTGTATTGTATATTATTATTTTTATATATGTTAAGTAGAGTTACGTCAGTTTTCCATTGGGTTGTTCAAAAATTTCGTTTACATATGGCAAATATACGCACTAAAAATTAATGTTGATTTTCGTATATCGTAAATCTTAAAATTCGTTTATGCTATGACTTTAAAATACTCTCTCGTACGTTACGCTAATCATCGTTATTGTAATCGTAGTTATTATTATTACTATGATAATATTAAAACGCAAATAGAACCAACCATGCTTTCATTACCATGCTACGGAAGGGGCAGTTCAACACAAAGCAAAGTTGGCTTCAAATAAACTAGATGGCTATATGCTAGACTATATGTATGGCAGGGGGTAATATAAATATGCATGTTGAGTGTAATGCTTCTATATATATGTACATGCCTGTATATATATATTGAGGATACAGTTCATAGGGAAGTAGGGGTTTCTTCTGTCTCCTGATGCTTAGGCATTCTTTTGATTTTTCCTTTATTTAATATTTATTTTATTTTGATACATGCGCGTTTCTATGTGCTATATGCTATAATGAACTATATAATTTCGTGTAACGTTTAGGTTTATGCATTGGGTTTTCCGTTGAATTTATTCCGAATGGATACACCTATTAATTCCTAATCATTTCGAACGCTCCCGGATTGTTGAAAATCCAAGCACGCATTCTTTATAACTGAGAAGTGTGCGATTGCTTTTCACTGGAGTTTTTAGTTTTAGTTTTTCTTCTGCTTTGATATTATTTTCTATCTTATATCGTTTTGCATTTCTAATGTCTCGTACGTGCCTAAGTTTCTGAATTATGCTAAGGAATTTCTTTTTAAAAAACGCCCAAAAATTTCAATGTTTTTTCGTTGCTTCAAAGAGTTGAACAAAGTGCAGACAAGACGAAATACAAAATACAAAAAGAATAGAAAACGAAAAGAAATCAATAATGATAATGTTTATAATAATAATGTTAAAAATACTCGTTAAATGGGGTTGTTATATATCACAGGTACATTTTCGACTTCCTTTCCTCTCGGTATTCAAATGCAAGTATGGTAAAAAATGTATATAGAGTTAAGCCCCTCCTCAGCAGTACGAAACATTACGGAACGGAGTCGTGTGCCTTGAAGTTGGCTGCGATGGCACCTAATACTACAACTGTTTCTGCTGCTTCTCTACTTGTTGTTCTTGTCGTTGGCTTTAGCTAATTGTTTTAATATTGTTTATGCGTAAATAATAGTTGTAAGTATTACTATTCACTAGTTCAAGTCGTTATTCATGAAGTATTCGTTTTAATATAGAAAAGCACTAACCATTAAACATTGCAACTGCCGTTATTTGTTCTCATCTCTTCTTCTTCTTCTTCGTCTTCTATTTATATCTATAATAGTATATAGTTTAAATGCATAATTCAGGGAACATAGGATAATTGCTCGATTGTGATCGTAGATATGAAAAAGTTATTCGTTTCGTTTGTATTTCGTAATTTGTTGATTTGAGAGTTGTTGTAAACTAGCTTTATCCAAGCCTATGACTAGGGCCAGCAATCCAATCCAATACATATACTATATATAAATATCTGTATATATCTATATCTGTGTGTATATGCTCTAACTAACCGTAATTATCAAGACTGACTTTGTTTTTACTTTGCTGCGCGTACGTATTTCATGTTGATTTCCTCTAAATATATCGGACCCTGGGGTCTATTGGGTTAGGGGGGATGGTAAGCAGTTTATACAGCATATATATATAGTATAGCTTAAGTACATCATTTGCTGGGGCTGACTGGGTGTGTGTGTGTGTGTGCGTGTGCGAGGGTGTGTAAGACGAAGCATCAATCGTTTGATCAATCGCTTCAATCATTACTTTTATAGTATTGACAATCTCAGTTTCTGCTTTTTTTCACTCTGTAGTTTCTCTTTCGCCTTATGCATCGAATTGCTATAGTTATGTTTTGTTTGTAGTTGCGATTACGTTACGAGCTGTGCCATTTGTAGTTCTACTGTAGGACTATGCGCTTGGAAATGACAATTGCAGTTCGATATGAATGAAAGTGTTACGACTAGATGCTAGTTGATTAATACTACGCAGATCCATTCAACCGATCATCCGCTGATCCGTTCCTTCGCAGCTGTTTGCAGTGTGTTCTTAAGTATTCTTAGCAGTCATCAGTCGGCTGGGCAGGGGTCCCGTGGGATCCCCAGCCTCCGCATAGAGGCAGGAGCCCTCGCTGCAGGAGCAGGTGTCGCCGTCCCTTGAGCTGTTACAGCAGTCGCTCGTCGTGTAGTTGCGCTGACGATGCAGCTCGTAGTTGGGCAGCATGTTCTCATTCTCGCTCTCTGCACAGGAATTCTGTTGCTGCTGCTGCTGTTGTTGCTGCTGCTTCTGCTGCCTGGCAGCTCGTCGCTGGTGGGAGCGTTTGTTCTCCGCTCCGCTGCTGTCGGAGTGCAGCTGCTGGCGCTTGCTGTGCGTGTGGGAGGCTCGCGAGTTGTCCGAGCACTCGGAGGAGCATTGGTAGATCTGATGGCTGGAGGCAGCCGAGGGCATGCCCACGGGCTGATACCAGCCCTCTGTGGGCGGGGGCAGCGGTGGCGGCGGTTGCATGGGCGAGGCCAGCGCATCACAGCTGTTGCAGGCTCTGTTGTTGTTGGAGCAGCGTGTGGCAGCCAGCCCTGCCTGATACTCGCTGACCGCATGCCGCTGCGTCGGATAATGGATATGTATGTTGCGGGCAGCCAAGTCGTTGCCTGCTAATCCACCGCCCGTTCCTCCGCCTGCAAAGTAGGGCGGCAAGGGCGGCGGATGCTGGCTGGTGGGCGTGATCTGGTAGCGGTTCTGGGTGCCGCCCATGCCGCTCAAGGGATTGCTGTAGAGATTCTCCTGGTTGCAGCTCACAGCGCACTGCGGCGACACGCCCCAAGCCGAGAAGCCGCCCGACGAGCTGCTGTGTATGGATGCGTTCAATATGCTGCAAGCAGAGCAGAGTTAAGTAATTTACCAAAATATAATTGTTTGGTTTACCTCTGGTTGGTGGATATGCCGGAGCCGCCGCTTTTGGAGCTCTTGCGTGAGGATTCGGGCGATCCCTGCGCGTAGCCATAGTTGGAGGACAGCGGCGGCGGATGCTCCGGTGGCGGTGGCAAGAACTCCGACCAGTTGATGGTCTCCGTGGGATACTGCAAGTAGTTCGATTTATTGCCAACAGCAGCGGCCACAGCCGCAGCGCCTTGTGCCGTAAACGCGTCCGCATAGGGAGAATGCGTGCCCGAATCCTTGTCAGCGCTGAGGGATGTCGCCTTGGTGCAGGTCTCGCTGGAGGAGGTGCCAATGATCATGGTGGTGGCATAGGGCGTGGGGTTGTCGGGGCTCTGTGGGAGAGAGATTTGTGAGTTGACGTATTTGCTTACTCAAACAAACCCAACTCACCTTGCGACAGTTGTAGAACGTGGTCAGATTGCGAGTGTCCACCTCCGCATAGTCCGTGCCCCCGTCCGAGTTGTTGTAGTTCGACTGGCTGCTGTTCACGTGGGAGAGCAGCTTGGACTCGCTCAGGCCGGAGTCCTTGTCCGTGTCCGTAGTGCGCCAGCCGCGATCTATCCAGAGGCTCTCCTTGCTGTTGATGTTGACTGCGGTTATCTCATTGGCGCTCACAACTACGGGGAGAATAAAAATAGAGAATAAATATTTATAAAACAATATTTCTTATTTATCTACCAAAAGGCAACTTTGTAAACCAAATTTAATTTATATTAATTTCAATCTAATTTAATTTAATTTTATAGTGACCTATGCCATAATTTATAGGAATACATATCTTAAAGAAAGCAATAAAAATTAAATAAAATGCAGAGATAGGCTAAAATATTCAAATAGGTTTTAAAATTGTCACGATAATAATGTTCGACACCCTGTACTTTCTGTTTCATATATGGGCGTATTAGCTGCAATCACGCCTCAACTCTTTTTGCCTCCCGTTTTAACTGTTATTCCGATCTGTACTTAGTTAAACACACACAAGGGGGAAAACGGGCAAGTGCTGCATATGAGCGTCTTTCTTTTGGCGGGAGCTGATCAAGAGACAGCGACAGCGCACTATAAATACTGCTGCTGCAGTGATGCTAATCACAATGCGTGGCAGCAGTCGTGTGGTGCAGACGTGTAGTGGGTGTCCAAGTGGTAGTTGGGCATATTATAATAAATATTATTTATCTATTATAATTTCAGCAAGTGCTTAAAGTTCGCAATTTGCAGTGCCGGCAGTTTGTGTAGATCTGGTATAACTCTTGCTGACTCAACTTTAAAGGCCACACTTACCACTGAGATGTCCCAGTTCTTTGGTCATTTGATGCCGTCTCTTAAAGTAAACCATCGCCGTGGCTGTGCACACGACGACGGCCAAGAGGATGATGATGACGAGCACCATTTGCCAGGTGTCGTGCAGAAAGTTGGTGGTCTTGCGGTGTGTGGTGGGATTGTTGGGCTCCGTGTTGACCATGCCGTTCGTCTGGTACGTGAAATCATTGCCCGTCTCATGGCGACCGTCGTGGGTGCCGCTGGGATGCGCACGCGGCGGATGCACATGATAAGTGGGATCCATGTACAGCGATTTCTGCACAAAAATTAACATTGAAAGACGTCTAAGAATCACATAAGGCGTTAGAGCTTACGGGTTTGGAGTAGGGTCCATCGCCAGCCTTGGTGAAAGCATTCAGGCGAACGCTATAAACCGCCGTTGTGGTAAGGTTGTTGAGCAGAACCGATGTGGTTGTGGCATTCAGCGTCATGTTGGCCAACACCTTCATGGTGTTGCCAGCGCTAACCTCGATCTTATAGCCATAAAGATTGCCATTGTGATGCTGTGTGGGAGGCGGCGTCCAACGCACCCAACCAGCAGTTAGATTATACATGCCAATCTGTATGTTATCCGGCGGAGCGGATGGAACTACGAAAAAGGGAATTCCTGTTAATATATAGAGTACTTTACAGGATATGCCAACTGCCTACCATCTTCGTAGGTCGTGACCAGCTTGGCATTGCTGGGTTGACCCTCAATCGACTCGTAGTAGGGCGTCAAGAAGAACTCATATTTGGTGTATTTGCGCAGATTGGGGACGACGTGAGACTCCGTCGAGGCATCCGTTACGGTAAGCACGCTGTATTGCGTCGCTGATGAACTTGCATCTCGATAGCGTATATGCAGACCCTGCATGAGAATAGGCAGGATTTTAGATTCAGTTAAGCTTGGGGTATTTAGTAGGGACTCACCTCAACCAGCTTCTCGTTGGCGCTCACATGCAGCATCCAGTCGAGGCGCACAGCGCTGGCATTAATGGCCGAGGCATCGATAAGCTCTACCATCTAAAGTAAAAATACATAATGCATAAGAATATATTTCATATTTTACTTTATCATAGCTTTTTGTATTTATTACTGATTCTACTAACCTTGCCCGTCAGCAGCTGGCGTGCAGCGGAGAGCTCGTTGTTGGGCACGCCATCGAAGTCCTCTCCTAGCGTTTTGATCGCATTCGATAGACCCGAGGGCGCCGACACGCCCTGCGCGTTCTCAGCGCGCACCAGAAACACATACGATGTGGCCGAGGTTAAATCGGAGATCTGAAAAGGACAGTTTTACTTAGCAACTATCAAGGGGAGAGAGCTTAAGCTAATACAGACCGTAACTTGCGTGTCGGGCACACGATGGGCTGCAACGATCCAACCAGTTTGCAGATCGGGGCTGAAATACTCCACGGCATAGCTGAAAGTGGGCAGAGTTTCAGTTATAGTCTCTCTCTCTCTCTCTGGACTCCTTGTCTTACCCTATAATAGGTCCAATTGCTCCTGGTTTCTCCTGACTCTTGGCCCAGCGCAGCGAGATGCTGGTGCGCGTAACGTTTATGACTTTGGGTGCGCCTGGAGGCGCGGGATAGCTGCTGGGATCTGCGGTGCGCTGTTGGCCACCATTGCTGCCCTTCTCCACCAACAGAGCCGCCGACCATGAGGATTCACCGCGCTCCGAGGAGGCGGTGCACGTATAGAGACCAGTATCGCTTAGCTGCAGATCTGGAAGAGTAAAAATAAAATATTTAAATGACATTTCCATTTAATTTCTGCTCGGGCATACCGTCTACTCTGAGCGAGCTGCCTTGTACGATGCTGTGGCGATTGTCCGTCTGCACGGCGTCGCCATCGTGAAACCATTTGACGCGTGGCGTGGGATTGCCCGTGGCGCGACAGGGCAGGGTGGCCACTGAGCCCTTGGACAGCGTCTGATTGCTGGGTCCAATCTGTATGAGCGGCGGAGGACGTTCGTCGACCGTGCTGACCTGCAGAAAGACGCGCGCCGTGGCGGAGTCGACGACACTGAAGGCGGAGCACACGTAGAAGCCCTCATCGTCCTGCTGTATGTCAGTGATCTGCAGCGTGCCATCCGCTAGTATCTGCTGGCGTCCGTGCGAGCTGTTGGGAAACATCAGCGTGGAGACTCCCTCTTTGGTCCAGTAGACCGACGGAGGCGGATTGCCAATGGCAACGCAGGGCAGCTGCAGCTGCTTGCCGAGGCTAATCTTGCGATTGGTGGGCCTCTTGGAGAAACTTGGCGGAGCTGTGCAAAAAATACGCATAAGAAAGGTTTGTAATTTGTGATTCCACGACAACTTACCGTGCACCGTGAGCGTGGCTCTGGCGCTGATCTGACCCACGTTGTTGTGCGCCTCACAGACGTAGGTGCCCTCGTCGTTGGGCGTGATGCTGGACAGCTCCAAGCTCTTCTCGTCGTGCAGTATGCGTGCGCGGGAGACGGGAATGTTGCCCTCCTCCTTCTTCCACAGCACCTTGGGAGGCGGATCCCCGCCCACCGAGCAGTGGAAAGTGGCCGTTTGTCCATAGACCAGCGTGAGGTCCTTGGGCTCCTTCATGAAGAACGGTTTGATCTGCACGATCAGCTTGGCATAGCTGGACTCGCGGGAGCCCAGCAGATTCTGCGCAAAGCACTTGTAGTTGCCCTCATCGATGGGCTCCACATTGCTGATCAGCAGATTGCCCCCGTCCACAACGCGTATGCGTGAATTGGCGCCAAATGGCTTCGTGGTTAGGTCATCCAGTGGAACGCCATTCTAAAAGGCAGACACAGAGACAGATGGAGTGTTAGATAAATAGCTGGCGAATTGGATCAGACAGACATATGTATGTAAGCATTGCACAATTTGCTGCTCGACTTGCCTTCATCCAGATAATCGTCGGCTCCGGTATGCCTTTGGGCGGCCCACACTCCAGCAGCGCCGTCTCGCCTTTGGCCACGCGTGTGTCTTTCGGCTCCACGCGAAAATCGTCGCGCAACACTGCGAGAAAAATTAAGTCATTGATATTTAATTTATGTTTTGTTCAGATTTGCATTCGAAAAGCTACAAAGAGTAGAAACTGGTAAATTCATGAGACATCTTAGGAGTTGTAGCTTTATTCTCCAAGTTAGGAAATTATAGCTTCAGTTTGGATTTTCACAATAAAAAGTAAAATATTCTGCGTATTTCTCGCTGTGCATCTCAGAGTTGCATAAATATTAGAGTTGTGCTTTATAGTTCAGTATGAGGATTTAGTTGAACAACAGATTTGAGCGAACTGTTCAGTGAATCGTTTAAAAAACGAATTATTCAGAGTTGTTTACTGAGAATCGGTTAAAGAACACCTAAATAGATGGTCAGATAAACAACGTGTGGAAATGAGGTTAAAAATCCCGTGAACCAGAATCCGAGAGTCAGCGAATGAAATTCAGAGAGATAGTTAACTGGATTGGAAGTAAAGCTGATTTCATCGAAATAAAATCGGTAATTTAAATTAGCAGGTAGTATGTGGGAAAAACTCAAAAATCGATGCATACAAAATTAAATTATTATTGTTTGAGAATCAAACCAAAACAGGTAAGGACGAAGCAGATCAATCGGGTGGAAGATAATGTAATTTTTGCTACAGATACACTTAGCGTACGACAATTGTACAAATCTTGTTCATTTGGAGCGCGTTCCATTGAGTTTCACAAGGAATCCGAAGATCGAGTCCCAAATAAAAAGAATTGATTTAATCGCGGAGAAAAAAATCTATTAAAACGAATTGAAATCGAATCGAAGCCCAGCTCTACTAAATAGATGGTCAGAAAACGATAAACAAGGTGAGGGAATGCGGTTCAAACAGCCCGTGAGCCAGAGGGCGAGTCAGTGAATAAGATTCAAAAAGATAATGAACTGGATTGGAAGAGTAAATTAAGATTCAGAGAGAATTGGGAAGCTGGTTAGTTAGTTCAATTGAACCTATTTGGACAGCTCTAACTCGAAGGTGTCGAACATGGCATAAAACAGTTGTAGTTGCAGTTGCAGTTTTGGGAGTGGGAAAACAAGTTGTGTTGTGACTTACCAGCAATCTGGAGCGTGGCATGCCGACTGACGGCTTTGCCCACGTGGTTTTTGGCGACACACCAGTACTCCCCTCCGTCCTGCTCCTTCTTGCTCTGCATGGTGCGGTAGAAGAAGAGGGCGCCGTCTTTGAACAAAACACGATGCGATTTCTTCTCATTGGTATTGACAGGTTCGCCATCCTACGAGATAAACCAGAGTCGCGAGTTAGGGATTATTAAATTAAATATTATATAGACGGGAGTGAAGGGGAGTGAACCCACCTTGAACCACTCCACAGTGGGTTCGGGCTTTCCCTCCACCTTGCAGTTGAGCGTGGCGGGTTCATTTTTCTTAACCACCAGATCCGTGGGATGCTCGATGATGCGAGGCGACAGATATTGTGCTGGATATATGGATATAATTAGATGATTAGTTGAAGGGGATGGATGGAGAGGGGGAGAGGGGTTACCTTGAGCTAGGGCCGGCAGGAGCAGCAGCAGAAGCAGCAGCTGCCAGGCCATGGTGTCTATGAATGATGATAGTAGTTAGGTAGCTTCCCGATGTGAGGCGACAGGCGTAGAATGTTGGATGTGGGATATATACGCATATATATCGGATGTGTGAATATTTATATGGCTGTTGTTGTTGTTGTTGTGGCAAACATGTTGTCGCAGCTAATGTGAGGGGCGAGAGAGAGGGGCGGAGAGGGGAGCATGTGGGCAGCTGTTAGTTCAAGTAGGAAGCCTCAGAATGAAGTGCAGCGCACGCACACACACGCACGCAGACCCGCACACACATACGCAGCCAAAGAGCGAGAGAGGCAGAGAGTGAGAGAGCGCTGTATGCTTATGCGGGGGAGGCGTGGCATGTGCACGTACTTAAGACAAAGACTTGACATTATACAAACCTTGCGGCGTTGCACGTTTTTTACTGTCTTGTTTTCAGTTCTCAGTTCTTTATCAGTTTAGTGAGTTTAGTGGGAAATGGAGTTTCCTCGTCTGCTCCAGTTAGCGCTGGAGCTTCATGACGTACGACTCTACGGCGACAATCAGCGCGTATGTGGAGATATACACGAGACACAGATACACGAGCGAACGCAGACAATCGTAAAATTTTTCCATTATGTTATTTCTGTATTTATCTTTATCGCTGTCTCTTTGGGTTTATCTGCCGTCTGCACACACACAATTTACAAACCAAATGCGGCGACAAACAAATTTTTATTTCTCTTTTTGTTTTCTCACACTTTCTTTTATTTTGGCTTTTTATTTTTTTATATGCATGTATTTTGTATTGCCTTTTATTAGTTCTCTTATTTTGTTTTTGCTGGCGTTTTGCTCGTCTTTATGTACATATTTCAAATTGCTTTTTCGGGGTTGTTTCTCTTTGGGCTCATTTCCGCATTTCCCGAATGAAATTTCTTTTTGGTAATTTTACAAGAACAAGAACACACACACACTTTCACACACACACACAGTCTCTCACTCCTGCTGCTGCTCACCGCAACCGTTACCGTTGCCTTTCCCGTTTCCTTTCTCTCGTTCCTGTTCGGCTCTCTCTCTCTCTCTCTCTCTGTATCTGCGATTGCCTGGCTTGTTGTTGTATCTATAACAGTGCGTAGCGTACTTACAAATTTACACGCACACACACGCTCACGCTCATGCACATACACACATACACTTTCGGTAGATACAGATGTTAAAGAAAACAGAGAGAGACACACACAGCAAGCAGGCTTTTAAACGCAAATTCTTCGCTTTTATTTGTCACATTTGGTGTCTCTAACTATGCATTTGTTTAATTTATTTGTTAATTCAATAAACTGCAATTATTTGGCTTTTAATCGGATTTTGTTGTAAGCGACGTTCTGTTCGTGGGTTGTGTCTGCGGAAAACTGAGCGGAACGCCGTGGCAGCGGAACGTGTAATCAACCCGACCATGTAAAAGATACCAGCAAAAATACCAAATTCAATCGTTTGCAGCTGTACGGCAACGCTGCCAAGCTGAACGCCAACTTTTTGCACAGGTCCGGCCACTTGCGCGCTCAATATTTGAAATAGTATACTCTTGATAAGAGCGTGAAACGCTTTTAATTATTTTAGGTGCGCTTAGCCCTTACTGTTAAATGTTGTATGCGTACTTTTTTGTAAATGCTGGACAATGCTTTTCTAGGCTGTGTGGATGGCATCTCAATCGGGTGAGTGTCGTTGCTCGCAAGTTGAGAGCTGGGAATTCCCTTAATTTCGCTAGCCGATTTGGTGCCTAAAAGCGAGCGCTTTGTTGTTGGCTTTAACTTTTGAGAAGGGTTAATTTGCGGGAGATTTGATTGACTTAGAATGGCTAAAGCCTTGTTTGTTCTGCAACCTGCAAGTTGCTGTTTTTTTTATTTTTAGCGTGGATCGGGTCTGGCAATCGGAATTCTCATCCAGGCTGTAGGCCAGAACAATCCACTTCAGATAAAGCTTTTGAAATATCGAGGCTGTTGGTAAGGCGGATAAATGGTTGATGCATTTGATAATGTGCCGATAGCTCTGCATCTTGGTTTATTGAAATTAATTTAAAATTTTTAAAATTTATGTTGACATTTCAAAAAAGTAAACAAATTCATTTGATTTGAATCTTTGCCAGCTGAGGCTTGTCTCTGAGCAGTGCACGTGATCGAATTGTGTTCGAGAAGTTTGCCTCATTGCTCGGTGCATAGTTGACGCCCAAACGAGGCAGATGACGCCGATTCCCCGCACTCTTCACCTGCTTGGGCTGGGGGCGCAGCTGGGTGACGCGATCCACGGACATGCTCTTGGGCCGACGAGAGAGATAGTCATGTATGTGGCTATTGGAGCCGTTGCTGATGTTCAGATTGATCAGATATTCCTGCACTTCAGCCTTCAGCTGCGCATTGTCGGCCTCCAGGTTGCGTTTCTGCTGCTTCAGGCAGGCGACATCAACTGCCACATTGTTGACGCGTCGCCAGAAGGTTTCCATCTGAGGCAACGTGGCCACTTCCTCCTGCAAGAAAATGGAAAATGATAAAGCCAATATTACTAAGCTCGAATATACACAGTGCGCAAAATGGGGTTATAAAATTAGATTCAAATAAACTAAACTTAAGGCTATAAAAAAAAAACATATTAAAACTTTTTAATCGGAAAGTTTTAAACAATAAAATTAATTAAAAAACTCATAATTTATAGTAGAAATTTTATTGTATTTTATTTATTTAAATTCATTTTGCAATTTGCATAAATCGGAAACTAGAATTTTTATTAAGTTGTTGGAAGTTGTCTTTCCAACTATGGCACTTTTATACTCGATATTCTAGATTTTTTTCTCTCTGTGTAGCTGCTTCACCTACCTTGAGCGGATCGTTGGCCACCTCAGCTGCTGCCGGCAGCTCCAGCTCGCGTATCTCTATAATTTCTCTAGAGAGTTGGGGCAGCAGAAACATCTTCTCCCGCTGAGTCTCCATCTTGGCACAAATGCGCGCCAGCTGCCGCAGCGTGTCTCCTTTGCCCAAGATGCTTTTAAGGTTCTGCGAGAGTTGAGGTATTAAATCATAGATCACAGAGACTGCTAAATTTAGAAAAGTTAAGAATTCAAGTACAAGTCTGGATTGAATCGTAAATGAATCTAGATTCATGTTCACCCTGTACCATTTCTCTATACATCACGTATCTGCAGCTCGCGCTTCGCGCTCTCTCGTACAGTATGCAATTAACTAACATAAAAATATTTATAAACATCATCAGATTTGTCGCTCACCTCCATGGCATTATGGCTCTCCACAGACATTTGCTTGAAGAGCCGCTGCTGCTGCTCCATCTCCCTGTCCACGCACTGACGCAGCTCTCGGAACCTCTCGGTGAGCTGTTGCTTGACGGACTGCATGTGCGCCAGCTGGGCCTGCTGCTTGATCTGTTGCTCCTCGGCCAGGAGACGCAGATTGGACAGCTGCTCAATCAAATGCTCGATCTCGTGGCTCTGCTGGCTGATGAGCTGGGCGCTCTCCTCATCCCGCTGCTTCAGATCCACGTACTCCGAGTAGAAGCCCTCGATATGCTTGCCATAGCCGGCTAGCACCGACTGGTACTCCTCCCACAGCGCCTCCAGCTTGGCCTCCCCGCTGCCCGTGATCTGTTCCAGTCGCAATTGCATCTGTTGACAAATGCAATTAGATTTATTACTTCCATTAGGCTGTCTGTCAGTCAGCAGCTATTAGCCTGTCAGTGGCTGGAGTATAAAGCAGACGTGGCATGCAACATCCACAACAATGAGTCCACTGCTGTTGATCATAGTCTGCGCACTTTGCTGTGCCGTGGAGAGTCTCAAGTGCCGCTCCCAGGAGGCGAGCAGCGAGGCGGAGTTCAAGCGAATTGTCAGGAGTTGCATGCAACGCGCTGGTCACAATCAGCAGGAGGACGTTGCAGACAGACGCTACAACAAGCCGCCCTATCACTTTGACAATCCCTACGGCAATCAGGACTACGGACAGGGAGGCGATCAACGTGAGCATCGATGGCAGCGCAGCCTCCGGCAATCCGACCAGAATCCGAGAAACAACATAAACATGACCTCGGAGATGGGCGGCTGTGTGGCCCAGTGCTTCTTCGAGGAGCTCAATATGGTAAGTACAAGTTAAACTACACTCAGAAAAATTAAGACTAGTCATTCCACAAAATTAGCTAGCACTTTGAATGAAAAACATACTACTTTTTGGAGAATCGCAATTGTAAATCGTGCAAAAAACAAGAGTTGTATTTTTCATTTTCAGGAACTTTTTGGTTAAAAACAAGATATATTTCATTGTGCTTAGGTTTAACATTTTCTTCTCTTTCATGACATCCGTTATTTGCCTAAATTAATATTTATTTATTCACGATTCTGTCTATTAGTGTTCTGGAACAAAATAAGATTAATTTAGTAGGTTTATTTTGTAGTACGACTTGTTCTTCTTTTTTCAGAGTGAATTGTATCTTATTTTAAGCTCAAAATATCTCAAATAAAGCTCAACAGCGCCCAACGGTCTTGTTTGAAAACGCTCTTAAATGTGGAATTACATTCTTGTTTCAAGAGCCAAAATTATGGCTTGAAGTACGAAAACTCTTGATTTTTCTGTCCGCAGGTGGATGGCTCTGGTCAGCCGGATCGTCGCAAGGTCAGCTACATGCTCACCAAGGATCTGAGGGATCGCGATCTGCGCAACTTCTACATGGACACGGTGCAGCAATGCTTTCAGTATCTGGAGCATGCCCGAACCAACAACAAATGCGGCCAATCCCGGGAACTGATCAAGTGCATGTCGGAGTATGCCAAGGCACAGTGCGATGACTGGGAGGAGTTCAGTAATCTTTTGTTCAATTAATGCACTTTGCTTACGCCACTTTTGAGATCCTCCACACGGTCCAGATAGCGCTCGTGATTGTCCTTGACGTGCTGATCGCTGGTGCCCTCCATCTGATAGAAAACGCACTCCAGCTGCTGCTGCTGCTGCTGTTGCATGCCACGGAAAACATTAGAGTCCTGTTCCCATTCCTTGAGCACAGCGCACTTGTCCTGCTCGTAGATGCACCTGAAGAACTCGATGCGGCTTTTGTGCAGTTCTAATAGACACAACAAATATTTCTTTCAATAAAACCTATTCCTGCGCACTTACCAATGATGTTGTTTATGTTCTCCATGTGCGATTGCTGCAGATTGGCATACATATCTTCCGTAGAGCCAATATCCCCAATGAGACGCTGTATAACCTGATCCTTGCGCTTTAGCGCCTCCCGAAAGAATTGCGCCACATCCACAATTTCACGGCGTAAGTCCTGTATTTTGACCTGTCTCAAAACACTGCGCCATTCCTGATTGATTTTGGCCATGTTAAGGCGACAAAAGGCATCTTCACGCTTCAGCTTGTTCTGCAAATCAAGAAAGTATCTTATAGATACAGTTGTTGTAAATACTTTATCTGCACCTTCATATAGAGCGCAATGAGCTGCATTTTTCGTCGTCTTGTCTCCTCCTCCATGTCGGCACGCATCTGCAGATATCGGGCTCGCTCCTCCTCCGACATCTTGGCCAATTTGTTGCCTTTTCCTTTGCCCTTTTTACCCATCTTGAGTTAACTACGCTCAATTGTGATTGCTACAAGAAGAAAGCCGCTTAACAATTTTCAAAGGTTCGCAGACGACTAATTAAGTGTAAAACAAAAATTGAACAACAACCCAGGGCTGCCATGACGACTCACCTCGACCTGAAGGGTTTCATGTCCTCCTCCCGGCTAACAACAATAGGTTGCCAGGCTTTTGACACTGCGAGAACTTTGTGCGATTTCAAACTAATATACACAAGCAGAAAAAATCAAGAATTACATAGTTTTTGGCTCTGAAATCTACATTTTTGCATCAAATTCATTTTTGATAGGCTTTTTATGCATTATTTTGCTTTACAAATCATTTGGGATCAAAATACTTAAGAGAAATACCCCAGTAAAATAGCTATACATATGTGCAACTTTTTCCTGTTGTTTTTGTTTAAACTATTACGTGACAAATTTAACTTATTATAGCAAGTTAAACATTTTTGATATTTATGATGGCTAACAGAACTTTTTGTCAAGGGCTAAAAAAAAAATTAAAAATGGAAAAATATTACAATGAATAAGTGAATAATCGTGTATACTCAAAATATTGAAATGTCTTTCAAAATAACGGGAATAGTAAAAGCAAATTTTGCACATATAGGTTAAAGACATTTAATAATTTGTACACCAGTAAAAAAGCTATATGTGCAAAATTTGCTTCATAAACGACGCACAGTGGCTCAATAGCTAGATTTGGCGTGCCAAAAATGATTTCCCGCTAAACGAGTTTCTGGATAAAATTAATGTCATCTGATAGATATATATTTAAAACTGGGGAAACCGAATTTTTAGTGAATTTGGATTACTGGTTTGGTAGTTACAGATTCTCAAATTTGAACAAAAAATTTCATTTTGGTAAAACGGCCCTTTTGACGTGCAATTTGTCCAACTTTAGTGGCGATAAACAAAAATTGGACAATTTTTGCGGAATTATTTTGCGAACTACCTGTTTTTAGACATATTTTTCAACTTTAGGTGGAGGCCAAAAACGTTGTCCGGATTTGTCCAGGCTGCCGCATCTTTCATCGTATTCTTCAAATATTTCTGAACATGTTTCCAAAAATCTCTTTTCCGGGAAATGCCGGGAACATCAGTTAAAGTCGAAAAAACCTAAGCAACCTAGTGCAAAATGCATGTGATTCAGGGTGTAAGAAGAAGAAAATGTACCGCATGCAGCTTGTCTGTTACATGCATATTCGACTGTTTTTATGTGAAATTTATTGTTTTACGTTAAAGATGACAAAATATATCAATATATTAATATTTTATGTAAGCTAAAATTAGTGAATTATACAATATGATATATATCTACTCGTTTTATGTCTCAAAAATACAAATTTTATGTAGATTTTGTGGATTTTCACTTATATACTATAATCTTTGAATACGCTGCCTCTACTAGCAAATTATTGCAAAATTGATGATATTCAAAGAAATGAATAAAAATAATACGTATATTGTTCAACATTCTTTTGCTGTAAACAGCTTAATAATATATTAGTCAACATAAATAAATTTATCTTTATTATATAAATTCAGTATTTTATGGAAAAACAAGGAGAAAAAATTTAGCTTTTTTGCCGCTAAATTTGATGTTAAATTTGCAACAAAACTCAACTTTGACCGCGTATAGCGCAGCTTCTATAAGTCACAGTATAATAAAGTTTAGTTTCTATGAAAATTGAACATTTTTCTGTAAAACGCAATTTGTTTCATGAAGATATGTCCACCCGTTTAGGAGCTATGATTTTTGACCCCCAAATTCGCCGATTGGTCCACTGTGCGACGTACATACCATATCCTAAATCGTTAGCTTTAAAACTGTAGCGGAGGAAGGGGAGGAGTTATCAAAAAACCAATCAAACTTGCTCTGATTGCTCCATAGGAAAACATAAATACCAAAAAATGGTACAATTGCCAATTACAAATAGTTAATTGTGATATGACGAAAGATTTATTATCTGTTATATTTGAACCTATCACAATTTTTCGCTATGTGTAGACACTGACAATTTCTGACAGCGCAGGCATTAAATTAACATCTCCACATTTCATAGCTCATTAAAGTTTTTGACAATTTAATGTGGGTTACGAGTCGACATGCTATAAATGCCACAGCTCCAGCTCCGGAGAGGGAGTAGCGCTGACAAATTGAAGCAAAATGCGGTATTCAATAACATTTATACTGGTAGCGCTGATGGTGAGTCGACTGATTGCTCTGCAATAATATTTGACTGGACATTACATTCATCCACAGTCGACGGTTTCGGCCAATGTCCAAGCCAATTGCCGTGATGCGAGCCGGGTGCATGAGGATCATATACACAAGTGCTGCAAGCATCCAGACGGACATAATGACGTTACGGAATTGTGCGCCAAGAAAACCAACTTTGAGATGCCCTCACGCAAGGAGGAGGCCATCGAGGATGTCACCGTGGAGCAGGTCATGTCCGGCATCTGCTGGGCCAAGTGTGTGTTCGATCAGTACCATTTCATGGACAAGGGCAAGGACACGCTGAATATGACCGCCGTCAGGGAACACTATAAGACCGTACACAAAGAGGACCCGGAGTATGAGACTGAAATGCTGGCGGCATTCGATCTATGCCACTCCAAGTGTAAGTAATCACAGCCAATATTGTAGTACTTTTACAAGAAATAACTATCCTCTATCCTCTAGCTGAGGCTGCCACCGCTCAGTTCCTATCGACGCCCATTATACGCAGCTTTAGCGGCTCCGCAAACAATTGCAAACCGATGCCAGGTGTCATTTTGTCCTGTGTCATACACAAGTTTTTCCATAATTGCCCCAGAAGTCGTTGGTCCAACACCACAGAGTGCGCGGAAACTCTGGCGTTTTCCAAGAGGTGCAAGGATACCCTAACCACGATGTGAAAGAAACCTTCTGTATACAACTTAAGAGTAAACGGAAATATATGCACAAAATTACCATCAACGAATTTAAAAAGAAAATCGCTCCTTAATTCGAGTGGTATTTGTAGCCTTATAGCGCTTGTGGGGCTGGGCAGTAAAAGCAAGTTAATCA
Organism: Hypselothyrea guttata; assembly: GCA_035045125.1. NCBI lineage: Eukaryota > Metazoa > Arthropoda > Insecta > Diptera > Drosophilidae > Hypselothyrea > Hypselothyrea guttata. The sequence continues at coordinate 739,609 of JAWNNJ010002224.1, forward strand.
GTCAGAAAAAATAGTTTTTTTTTTTTTCAAACAAATGTAAGTAAATTCAGCAAAGTAAATAGCGATTTTTTGTATACTTTAGCCATGTTTATTATGAAAAAAATTACAGTTCTTCGAAACGATTTGTGCTAAATTGTTTTTAGATATTTTTATAATGAAATTCACAGACTAAAATCTAAGTAAAATTCAATAAAATTTCAAGTTCACATAAATATTTTAATCCACCACAAAATATACTCTTTACAAAGAGGTCAAAGAATCTTTACAGCTTTTGCTGAACTCCAGGGCAGTCTGACATTCCGGTGAATTAGACCAACGATTGCTGGGACAATTGTGAAAGAATTTGCGTATCACGCAGCTCAATATAATACTAGATTTTATATCGCAAGGAGCACGTAAATGGAACATATTTTGCCTAAAGAGCTGTTCTGCACGTTTCTCCGCTGGGAAACAAAGCACAATAATAAAACTATTCTATATCATAATATCAAAACTTACAAACTCCATGGCATTGATCGAACGCATTGATCATTTCCTTAGCATACTCTGAATCACCTTTATGTTCTTTTTTAAAGTATTCGTAAACCGCCTGCATATCTAGGTTGCTGTCCTTCAGAAAATTGAGTTCCTTGAAAATGCACTGGGAGAAGCAAGTGGAAAAAAGCATCTGATCTGCTGTGAAATCCAGCAGAGCCTCTTCCTGTTTATTGGCCAGCTTGAATCCCGTTTTGTTGGCACATCTCTCGATAATTCCGTTATAACCATCGGGATGCGCACAGCAAGTATGTATATAGGCTTCATTAATACTCTCCGGCTTGTTGCAGTCCACTCCGGCCTTAACAACTGAGAACTGTAAGTAAAGTTTATTGGAAATCTTGTTTTTGATTATCTGCTTTCTTACCCAGCTGAGATATATAGATATGACAATGTAACTGCGCATTGTTTCTACTATATTTGGCTAACTGATTAGTTCTTTATATAGAAAAATTTCCACTGCATTCAAACTTAAATGAGCCATACGAATTTGCACGTATCATTAAACAATTGGATCTGCTACATTTAATTAAGCAAGAATTAAATCAAATTTAATTACAGCTCTGGCTATAAAGCCCAGCTGCATTTTGAGCTTTAATTCATTGGATATAAATCATGTCTAGTCTAAACAGTGTACTTGTTTTAATTACAATTGGTTTAGTCCTGGCAGAGGTTAGCGGAGAGACTGATCTAGATGCACTAACTGAGGAAACCTGTAGCAGAGGGGTAAGTAGGGATATTTCCGTAGTCTAAGGAGATCTAACCTCGCTTACCTAACGACATTGCTAGCGCAGTGGATGTTGCTCAGAATTCCATTTGGGTGATCATCCAAATATGCTTAAATGTCTGTCCATACATTCAACCAAAATTCCCGATGTGGAAAAGGCGGATCTTATGCAATTGATGAAATTTTTGTCGGTAGGTGGATGGCATAATTTGTATTGACAATTTGATATCAATCAGTACTAAAGATATTTCACTTAATAGTGTTTTATTGAGTGCTATTTTAAGAAGAGCAAGTACATTGGCAAAAGCGATGCGCTGAATATGAAGATGGTGAAGCTGGATGCGGAGCATTTGTATGCCGATAGGCCCAAGGAAAAGGAGTATTACATAAAGGTCTTTGAATTTTGTCAGAAGAAAGGTCAGTTTGCCCTTGTCCACTTAATTTAAATTGTTTAGCGAAACTAAATTGTATTCTTCAACATATTTTTAGTTAATTCGGAGTATGGCATAATCAAGAATGCGGCGCCTCTGAAGGCTGTCTTGAAGAATGCTTGCCGACCGTACTTTACATTCATATTCATATGCTTTGCGGACTATCACCAAAAGAACGAATGTCCTTACTTCCGTTGGGACGATGCCATATCTTCCGGCACTGCTCACGATTGTAAAGACGCCTCGGCCAAGTGTTATGAGCTCGATGGGCTGGAGAAGCCCCAAAGTCCGATGATGTAGAAAAAAGTGTTTTCTGATTTATACATCAAAAATGATGGAAAAGAAAAAAATTTAATAACAACAAAATACACACAGTTATTGCTACACTACACACAATAATTACAGATACACGAATACACATAGATACATCGTTTGGCTTTACACAATGTCAGGGGAATATCAGGTGCGCAGGGCTTTTCCTGAGGATTTGGACTCACTTGAATCATTCATACACAATGCAAATGTCAACTGGTTTGGCAACAGGCGTCCCAAATATCAGGCTAAGGCGACACTCTTTACAACCTACCAGACACATCGTTTAATTGTCCTACACGCCACAAAGATTGTCGCCTATGGCGAGTTTCGAAATTTTCCAGCGATTAGCGGCTTGGCCACAGACAGCTGGCTAGAATGGATATACCATAGATATTGGTATGAGTATAATATTTATTTATTTTTGTTCTTCAGTGCTAAGTTAGCTATCCCAGCATTGACATACCTCTGAGCTGGATAAATGCATTGTTTTTCAACTTTTGCATCTTCAAAGTTGATCATCCGAATACAATTCATGCTTTACTGCGTGAAATGTTCTACATGGAGGCCCAATTGAGCTATGTGATCACAGTCCAAGTGCCCGTAATCAAGGCACACTACACCGAAAACTTTGGTGATCTGCCAAAGCTGGCCAAAGTCTATTATCCCAAGGAATTTCAATTCGGTGTCAATACGATTACCCAGTCTTTGTATATCGTGGATCGTTTTAGTGTGCTCCCACCAATAACCTATCGCAGGGCTTTGTAAGTTAACGGCTATAAATCTTTCCAAATATTGTAAATAATTTTCAGATCTATGGATAATGATGATATCGTTGAAATGCATGAATTCGAATTACCAGAGATGCGAGCTGAACATGGCGATTATTATATAGCTGAAGAATTAATGCGTCCCGATGAGAACGCTAAACATAATGAACTAATTGTGGCCGAATTGGAGAACAACTTTAAGGAGATCAGTCCGGCAGGATTTTTTTGGCTTGAATCAGACGTTGATATCAGATATTATGTGAAAAGCTATGAGCTGGAGAGTTTTGGCAATCTCATAAAGTTTGTAGACACAAAACCTTATAAGTACGAGAGAATCAGGGTGCTGTAAGTAAGCGCACCATTGATTGATATATCTGTAGTTGTAATGTACATATCGATCAGATCTTTGGAAACCAAATTGGAGCCAAATTTATTCACTAAAGAAGCCATGGATGATCTGGAGAGCATGACCATACTAGGTGGCTTGCAGGGCTTGGATAGTTGCATGACGTACGTATGATATCAAGGATATAAAAAATATTAGCATCAGTAGTTGGTTAGATCGACTCTGATTGTCATCCTGATGAAGAAAATATATAGTATAAACACTAGTTTTAATCATGCCCTCACCATAGTGTAGCCAGTTACAGCAAGAACAGGGTGCAATCTATAAATGGCACGATAATCAATGTGGACACCACCAAGAATAAATTTTATTCGCAAGAATCGCTTTACTTGAAATTTTTGCATATTTTTGAGAGTGAGTGATATTTTAAATCTGAACTAAACTCAAGTTATGTTTCCGTCTCTACTTAGAACTAAACCTAATTGAATATTACATTAGTCAGCAGGAGAAACAAATTAAATTGTTTTATAACACCGAGAATCTCAAGCAGGGAATGGATCCTATTCAGGAGTCTTCAAATGTAATTCGATTGAAATACATTTGTGTTGTCAAGGACTTTCCAATTGATCGCTTATTCAGCTTTATGATTGCCTTATTTTCCGTGTTTCCGGATCGGGACTACTGCATTATGACTATACCAAAGAGTTCGAAAACTGTAAGAAGTCACGTAGAGGTGCTCAGATATTTCATGGCAAGTTTCTAGCTGAAGTATGCTTAAAATTGGTTTGATAAGTTGTATTTCTTATCTAGCCTTTAGCCCGTCGTCCCAGCGAGGAGCGCAATTTGGAGGAGCTGTATTTGACACATCGGAGCAGAATATTTGGCGAAGTCAGGTACATCAATTGATGATCGAATGCATAATTTATAACCTACAAATTTCAGCCTACATCGGTTGCAACGTGAGGATACACAATCCATTCTAAGTATACTAGTCAGATTCAATGACAGTCGATCCACACTGAGCAGTGTCTCGTACAGTCCCACTGTAGCATTTCATGTCCATGCTTTGAATGAAAGGAATGTTGTAGATATGATTATGGATGATGTGCTGGAAAATCCTTTCAGTGAATTCGATGTATTTACCATACGTTGTGGCAATAGCACACAACCGGCTCAACAGAATACCATCATAGGTTTTGTGATCATCAAACGATTTTATAATTATCAGCAATTGCATCATCATTATCTATTGCCGAAGGACGATGATCATTTGAACCAAGAGCGTGCTGAGATATTAACATTGAAAATACATCCTCTGTTTCAAAACTCGTGCGATGTTATATTTCGCAGCTTAGCTGGAAAAACGAACTATTACGATTTCTTTTTTATTTTAGCGAAAAGGGTAACAATACATTTCGTTAAACCTTACGAAATTTCATAGTTTTAATTTGTCTTGTCGCAGAATTTAATTTTCTCCAACGATCTAATGGGAGTCATGATGCCTATTGAACCGAATCCGAGAAAGAAGCATATGTTTAATAAGATGTATGCACACAAGCCAAAAACTACGATTCCGGGCCAACCTTTTTATGATTTTCTAACGGACCCTCTAATGATCTTTCGCCATAAGCTGAACCCCAGCAAATGGTTTGGCAATTCCAATCGTTTGGTCATCATAGGTTTCACATCCGAAACAAAGTCATTTTTACGACAAATGGCCTTCAGTTGGAACAGCAAGAAGTAGGTGCAAGTATCAAGTTCTCTTCAAAATATAAAACGATCTCTTCCGCAGTCACAAAAACTCGGATAGCTACACATGCTTGCCACGTCTTCATGTTACAGTCATCGCCGAACCAGGCATTGTGGATGCTGAATACGATACCATGTTTAATTGTAGTTATTGCGATACGCAGGACAACCAGGGTTGCTACATGTTCCATGCCAATTATTCCGCCTACGTACGGGATGTATTTCTACGCATGGATCTGCGACATTGGGTGGAATTTGTGGCAGGCAATGTAAACTTTGTGGATAGGTAAGAAACGATGTACATGCGATGACCAATATGTATTTGTTATTAACTTTAAACACGTTCACACAGGCAAAATAAATTCGTGAAGATTAATAAAAGTTGCGAAGTTGCTTACGATACTTTGCTGCTTATGAACAGTACAAAATTTTGCCTCAATGGCGCTGAAAATTCACAGTTCAAAAAACCCAGCAACCTGATTGAGATCAATGATCGTATCGATAAATTCATTTTGTACTATAAGCTGAAATTATTGCTAGATATGCATAAACAAAGCTACCATATACTCGTCTATGGCGACAATCTATATGTACATGAATGTATTGCCTATATGCTAAAACATGGAGTTTCTGGAAGACGGATTACATTGATAATACCTCGTTTTACTTTAGGAACTCAGTTTGAACAGAAATTCAAGAAACCCTTTTACGATCAAAGGATTCAGTTTATACTCGAAGATATGCTGGAAGAACAGGGTGTGAATATAAAACGTGATTTAAACTTTTGCTGTTGCAATAAATTTGGCCAGGCTAATTTCATTGTAGACATGACCTTTGTGAACTTAAAGGAAGAGAAGGTCGTCATTACAGCTGATATATACATAAGCTTCATTGAAGGTTACATGAATGAGAATGTTAGGCAATGTCAGTATACAAATCAATGAAGAAAAACCATTTATTGTGTATTCACTCTGTTATTTTCCTATAGGGTTAAATGTGTCCAAAATTTCAGTGAAAGGTTATCAAATTTTAGTGAATCAGAACTTTCAAACTACGGATCCAGATATCTATGCAGTGGGAAATTTTATCAAAATCACCGAGAAAGTAAATCATCAATATCAGTACACAAACGAAATGGAATCAGCTGAAAAGGTATCGTATGCACAGATTTCTTATATGAATGCTTTTATAACTATGTGTATTGTGGTTTCCTACAGTTAATGCACATTCTGGGATACCGCAAAAGTGAGAAGATCTTTGAGTTCAAATATGCCATGCCCACATACTTTCAAGCCAATCTACCACTTGATTATTATATCGTAAAGGTGAATTTGCCTTGTCGATATCTGCACAGTTATATAATTGGAATGGACATTTCCATGAGCACCTATAATGACATGACATTTTGTCGTATTGGCTCAACGGTTATGGCAATTGTGAATGAAATCGTAGTGGTTACAAATAAAGTAAGATCAGAAAGCGAATTAGCTCCTAGTATTTTATAGTAATTTATGTATGTGTTTCAGAAAATGAATTTCGATTTCTTAGAGCACTTTTGTGGCAAGCATGTGAACCTGTTGAATAATATGAAAGCGCAGTTTAAACTTGGAAATATCAAATGCTTTCTAGAGTTTATGCAACAACCATGGACAGAGTTGTTAATGCATGAGAGCTTTGAAGACTTTCAACTAGAGAATAGAAAAATTTTAAAGCCCATGATAGCAATTAATTTTGCAGTAAGTCGAGGGTTATGGTATTCTATAATCCTGTAACTTGTAATTTTCCCCTAATTTTAAAATAGCACAACGACGTTAAGGAAACGTGTTTTCGTGAGCTGCATCAACATATTCTGGAACAAAATTTGCTTGACTTTGTAAGAGAGCACCGTAGAGAATTCGAAAACGAATTCGCGTTGCCTGAGGACTATGCATCTGTAGAACAAACTGTCAATGACAAAACAGATTTTTTATAAAAATTTTACAATATGTACCTTAATGTCACATTTATTTAAACACTACATAAATAAAATATAGGACAAATTTGTCACACAAAAATCGTTCACATTTTTCACTATTCCGTAAGATGGAATCCGAATACGTAGTACGCAATGCCGAGCGCAACGATCTACACCCCATTGAGGATTTATTCAGTCTTGATAAAGCACTGTACTTTGGCCAGAAACCAGATCCACCTTTGGTTACGCTCTTTCAGGAATATCAATCTCATCGCTTGATTGTTTACCGCAAAGATGAACCAAAGATTCCTCTTGCATATTCGGAATTCTGTATGTATCCAAATATACCTGTGCTAGCCAATTATTTATGGGTTGAGTGGTTGAAAACGCGTTTTTGGTAAGCTTACATTAAAACATTATTTGTTTATTTGGTTCCATGTATTTTGTTTACTGGCAGCGTTGATCAACCCATCTCACTGATGAACACCCTCTTTTTGAATTTCTTCATATGCAAGTTGAAGTCAGACAAGATGTTGCATCTGGTGCTAATGGAAGTCTTTTATCGGGAACATAAACTCAACTATATAATAGTCACTCGACCACCAAACTTTTCGCCGAAACAGTATGATTTTTTAGAAAAACTTGGTAAAATCTACTTTCCCATCGAGTACGATATATTTGCCCGAAAGCACCTGCCGACAATTGTACTTTTCACTCGCGAGAGTTTGATGCCATTGATATCATTTCGGAAAGCTCTGTAGGTATACGAGCATTGTTAATTTGTAGTGTTTACTCTCTAACTGACTATTTTTAGGCCTGAGGATAACGATGATGTTGTTGAAATTATTGATGCTGAAGACCCACAAATGCGTAAAGAACACGGCGATTACTTCATTGCCGAGTTACTGCTCGGAACTTCTGGAAGCATTGATAGGGATCAAATTATTGTTACTGAGGTGCGATCAAACAAAATCATAAACTATTTACCAGTACTAAATTAATATTTTAGGATCCTACGGGTGGTGGCAGCACTGGCATGATGTGGCTCACGGAGGCAGTAAACATTGAGGAGTTGAACAAAAATTTCGATCTGGGAGTTGTGGGTAACTTGGTTATCTGCACACCCGATGCCCCACACGCAACCATAGGTCTATACGTGCTGTGAGTTGAATCCCAATTAATCGTAATTCAACAAAAAGTATCTAAAAATAATCTGCAGCGAAACCGAGCATATCAAGTCCTGTAATATTGACACAAGTTTTGTTGTCGTTGATACGCGTACGTCTCGAGCCCGTGGAACAGTGCTGGTTCCGGGTAAAGGCAAGAACGCCATAGCGGAACATCGACGATTGTATGCGATATTCAAATATATAACCGATGGTATGGTAGTTATATTTACAAGAAATTGTAGTATTTACATGTTATTAATATAGAATTGAAGGATGGCGGCAATTATCTGCATCGTATACCAAAATTACTGGAAATCAAATTTGATACTCATCATTCTCGATCTTCAGCTAGACAAAGCACACTAAGAAGATCCAAGAAATATACCCTAGATAGTGTTGGCAAAGCCTTTATGCTTAAGAAGTTTATAATGCATCCCAAACTTAGAGTAGAGTACACTTATTATTATCTTTGTGCCATGTTCAATGCATACCCAGATCGCGATTATTGTGTTCTGCCTCTACCAGCCGGAAAATCATACTCTGCCAATCTATATGCATTGCTACGATTCTTCACGGTATGTAAATTCTCATTTTACATTTATTACTCGGTCTAAAAACTGTATTCATTTTCTCATATTGTTCCAGCGTATGCCACGTCGTCCCGAAAGCGTCATTCCGGAAGAAATCTTCGTCGCCCATCGTAACTCAATATATACAGAGTTAAGCATTTATCCGCTCGAAGAGAGCGATATAAGGATTATTCATGATGTGTTTCAAGCTCAACCTGTTAACGCTGATGCCAGTATGCTATCTGTTAAAAACGAGTTTTATATAATGAATGTTATTAATGATATTATTGATGAAATCTCTTCCGACGTGCTTCAAAATGAGAAATCGGAGTACAAATTCTGGACTGTGCGCAGCGGTCGTTTGGCTCGGGATCGTAGCACAATTATCGGATTTGCTATACTGCGGTGAGTATGCATTAGTCTATATTATTTTCCAATATTTACTTTTAATTACTCCGTTATAGTCCTTTTGCCAATTACGATACGATATATAGACAATTTAATTTACCATTCGATGATAATTCCATAGTATTTAATCGGGGTGAAATTGTGTTACTTCGATTACATCCATTATTTACCATGTGGTCGGATGAGATAATTCGCGCAGTGACAATAAGTTCAGGCTTTCGGGAAGTCTACTACTTTCAGCCGGGATCGGTAAGATCTCTTTCTATCTCTATTGATAATAAAATAGCACTAAAAACCTGATTTCATACTGTAAAGGGCCCCGTTCTTCCCAATGATTTGGCCTTAAGAATGATGCCAGTGGAGCCGCGTCGTATGAAAAGAAATTGGTTTACTAACATAAGGAAGTCGAATACCTTTAAGCCGCCATATACGGTTCATTCACAGCAGACGCTTAATTTGGTGGAGGATCAATTCTATCTATTCCGTCATAACCTATTTCCGTCCAGACCTATAGGCAATTTAAACAGTCTGGTTATCATTGGATTTTCGGATATATGCAAAGCACTGCTACGTCTCATGGTGTTTGGATGGAACACATCAGAGTAAGAACGTCTAAGATTAAGTAAAACACATTTGAAAATATTCGGGAAGCCTACAGTCGGACGCAACCGACATTAGAATACCCAGAATTCTAATTGTATACATTTTACAGCTTTCGAAACGTTAGTACTTCGAATTGCTTGCCCGTGCTGGATGTAACGGTTATTGCCGATTATGGAGTGGTTGAAGCAGAATTTGATCGTGAATGCATCTGTTCGCGATGTGATAATGATGATTGTTATGTGAATATCTCCAATGCCTGTCCATTTGTGCAGGAAGCGACGCAACGTCTAGACTTACGCAATTGGATACACTTTGTGCCTGGCCAAATAGAACATATCGATCGGTAAGTATTTGCTAATGGTATTAATCAAAATTAACATATAAAATTCGAAACGGTATATGTATTCAGTAAGGAAAAGGCTATTCGCTTGGATAATAGCTGTAACATCTATTATGATAAGTTGCTGCTACTTTGTGATACAAAGTTTGGACTTACGGCCAGTGAACAGGTCAATATACCGAAACATAGGCATGTCATGCCCTATAACTATTGCACAGTAAACGAACGTATTGATAAGATAGCTCTCTATCATAAAATCGATGAAATGCTGACTTCTAAATTGTCGAACAAGAACATTATTGTCTATGGCCTTGGTTTGTCCGTCTTTGAATGTATTAATTTTCTGCTAACGCACGGACTTGAGCCCAAGGATATTATCTATGTTCAGCCCTATACCAAGGTGGAAAGCGAAGTATTTAATATTGCCAACACTGACAGAAATGTGGAAGATATCTTAGTCGATATGGTAATGGATCTTGGTATCCAAGTTTACGAATCCACAGATTTTGTTAATTTTACGCTATACGACTCAACATTTTTTATCAAGTCTGTCGAATTCAAACAGTCTGGCAATAAGCCAGAACTATCCTTACCATGCAATCTATACATTAATTTTCAGCAGAACTATTTATCAGCGCCAATGGATCGCAGTGAGTACCAGAATTTAAAGTCCGTTTTACTCTGTATCTATTGCGGTTTGCCTTTATGTTCTAGTGCTACACAAGAGCCGCATTCGTGTTCAGAACAGAAAGATACTAGTTGATGATAAATTTCGCACAAATGATGCGCATATTTACGCGGCTGGCAAAAACGTTACCATTATTTGGCAAGTATTCTACCAATATACAAACATCAACGAACTGGAAATGGCTGAGAAGGTAATATAGAATATATATTAATTCTTAGAGAAAATTGTCATAAATGTGGCTCCTTCATTAGTTACTGGACCTGCTGCAGTTGAGCCCTGAGAAATACAGCGATGGCTACAGATTCGGAAAACCCCACATGTTTACCGCCATGCTGCCCATGAATCACAAGATCTTGAAAGTAACGGCGCCTAAGCGATATATGTTGAATAAGCTGGGCAATGCATATGGCCATATTATGTCCACCTATAACAATGGCGAGTTTTGCCGTATACGCATCGGAGATAATCTTATGTTAGAGGAAATTACCTGTGTTACACGAAAAGTGAGTTTAACATGAATATTACGATATTTATATTTATTATACAAATTTCACTTTCAGCCAAAAACTTGCCTCTATTTTCTGGAATATTTTGTTGGCAAACACGAGACCCTATTGAATAACGTTCGTAATCGGTATAAACATGGTTTCATCGATAATTTTCTTAGCTTCTTTATGGAATCCTGGACGGAGTATTTAATGCATGATCGTTTCATTGAAATGCACAATAAAAATCGTGATACGTTGACACTTCTGATCCAGCAACAGAAAGAAAATTTTAAAGGCATGTTCGAACATGACATTTTAAAAACCTGTAAATATTTCCTGGAGCCAAATTTATTGAAATTCTTGCGTTTGTATCGTAATGAGTTCGTCAACAAGTTTGCCCTGCCCGAGGACTGGGAGACACGCGAACCATAAATATATGAACCATTATATGATGCTATAATTGATAATTTTCTATAAAAGTAGTGTATTTGTATTGAATACTTTGTTACACATTTTGGATCAAATTCTATATGGTATTATTTGGCTTACAACTAATAAATTTGAACATAGTTATATTACGTAGCGCCGTTAAAACATTTCTTTTCCTTTTATTTCGATTCGTTTCGTTGTAGCTAAACTCTAGTTAGTAATTGCAACATTTGTAATTGTAATATTAATATTTGTGGCCCCATTTAAGATATATATAGATGGTATATAGTACAGTTAAAGCGGCACACAGGTGGCACGACGTTGGGGCAGGCCAGGCTGTGGCTGATAACGTATAGGCGGAGAGCTGCACAAACCGCTGGGGAAGACGATAAGATGATGATTGATCTGGCCTCATATGCCCTGTAAATATCTACGTAACTCCTCCTCAGTATCGAATATCATAACTGGGAATGGCGAACCGGGCACAAATTCGCCAGCCCATTTGACCTCGACGCGATAATCTCCGGGTTCCGTGGGATCGTACTGAAATTAATGCAAATATTGAATAAGAGTTATTTGATATTTTTTACTGTTTGAGCTCACCTTGCACAATATGGTGCGATCCTTTTGGCTCTCACGCTGCATTTCCACGCGGAAAGCGCCCTTGGGTCCCCGGACGCGTACCGTTAGCTGTCCGGCACCAGCACCGCGCGTATCGCATATAAATCGAGACTGAAACGTGGCCAAAACGCCGTGCTCTATACCTGGCCCGTAGACACGTACCTGCAAAGTAAAATTGCAACATGAACATGATTTATTTTTGACTGATTCTGTTGAAGCTGACTCACCTTGCTGGCATCGGGTGCTCCGGCCACTTTCAGCGCAAATGGCGAGCCCGGCACATTTTGTCCGCCGTATTTAATGGTAAGCAAATGACGACCTGGCTCTTGGGGTTTGATGTTTAGCGTAAAAGTGGCATCTCCATGATCGTACAGCTCGCAGTAGGCGACTTTGCGTGCGCCAGCACAATGTGCGGTCAATTCACCGGGTCCGGCACGTCTTGTGTCTATCCAGGACTTGATATCTTTGCCCACAATGCCGTGGCGTAAGCCCTCGCCAGATGCTATGACCTTCGAGGCGTCCATGGAGGAGCCAACGGCCACAGTCAACGGACAGCCCTTAACCAATCGTCCGTTCCATTTGACGGAAAGTGTAAGTGTGCCCGTCATGGACTTCTGTGGGGTATACGATGCCAGCCAGATGTTCTCGCTGGGACGTGGTTGAGCCAGACTCACCGGCAAAGCGGTATTGTCCTGCGTAATCAATATCACCTCGGGACGTCCAGCGGGCGCATTGGTGGCATCGATGGTAAAGTGAGCGGCCTCGCCAGCCTGGGCAGCGGCTAGACCACGTCCCATTAGCACCACCTTATCGGCAGCCTGTTGACCCGTCACGAAGGCGCTACGCGGGCACTGTGTAATGGTTAGTCCGCTCCAGGTTAGGTCCAGATCATGCTCACCCGCTGCAAGATTGTCGCCGGTAATGTTGAGACACATTTTGCCATCGGCTAGTTTATCGACGGGTATTTCGATGCCATCGATGCTGCAGACCAGTTTGCCAGGTCCGGCATTCTCCACGTCGAAATTAATGCGAGCTGGCAGTATAAGACGACCATCGTGATCCACCAGCGTGCCCCAGCCGCCCACAGGCGTGACCTTGTTGGACTCCACGCAGCTGACGCGCCACGGAGAGCCTGGCAAGCTGCCACGATTTGGACAGCTGGCGCGTATCTCATAGTTGCCCACGGATAGAATGCAGTAGGAAATGCGCCATTCGTTGTTGCCCAGCGCCTTTATCTTAGGCTCGATGCGTTCACCAAACTCATCTACACGCTCGATCTGCACATTGGGCGCAATCGGACAGTAGACCACAAACGATGCCTCCTTGTTTCGATGGCATACTTCCAGGCCGTGGCCAGCAGCTCGTGCATCATTACGTACCCCGCTGGCCGATGCACTGAATGTCAACGGAGAGCTGGGAATCGTCTCTCCGCCATACATCAATGTCATCTTGTAGTTGCCCGGCTGTGAGGGCACAAATTCCACATTGTAAATGCCCTCGGTCTGCTCCGTAATAAGCACAGGCAGGCTCTGGTTGGTGGGTGAAATGGCAAAGGCCTCCAGCTCGGCGGTGCCGGCATTGTCCGTGCGCACCGTGAAGCTATTGGAGCTGTGTAGGGCCAATGGTTCCTTGGTTACGCCCTGTACGCTAATCTTGCTACTATCGAAGGCCTCGCAGGTGAAAGGGCTGCCGGGCAGCGGCTTCGACTGATGTAGCACCTCTGTAAGGTAGAAGCAACATTAGTCGTTAAAGATCTGTGTAAGCTTATTCGCTAATTATCGACACTTACCTATGACACACTGTCCGGGTTTGTTGATGCTGAACTCGGCCTGCAGCTGGCCGTTCTTGGTTTGGTAGCAGCGCACGGGCAACGCCTGACCACCAGGTCCAGAGACCACCACGTCGAACTCTCGGGCCGGACGCTTCACCGTGTCAATGGCAAAGGAGGTGGTCTTGCCCACGCGTGCCTGATACAGACCCAAGCCGCTGACGCTGATCTCCTTGCCGGCGCTGGCAGGCAGCACATTGATCTCGAGCGGCTTCAGAGAGATGGGCACATCGTTGAAGAGTATGCTGATCTTGTGGGGTGCCACGCGCGTGGGCTGATAGACAATCTCGTAGACGCCCGACTTGCTGGGACCGCGTATGGTGTGCGGTACCTCGGTAGCACCACAACGTACCAATGCCGACAGATCGCCCTGTCCGGCTTCGTTCAGGGACACACTAATGCTGGCTGGACGATGGCAAAGCGCCTCGCCAACCTCTATGATCTTCACCAGCATCGGATCGAAGGCGCAGAGTGTTCGGCTGCCGATATGCTGGCGCGTCTCACGATCTATGAAGCGCAACGTATAATTTCCGGTCATGTGTGTGCGGAACTCTGCCGTCTGCCGGTTGATTGTGTACGGCACGGACTTCTGATCCGGCGCAAAGATCTCCACAATCTGATCGTCCGCTGGGAAGTCGATGGCAGCCAAGCTACCGATCTGTATATGCTGCGTATGCTGCTGTATATCCACGCGGAAGGGACTGCCGTCTACGGCCACCTCATTGAACGTTATATTCACGTAATGCGGTTCCGTGCTCTGCGGTACAAAGGTCACATCGTAGAGACCACGTGCACAAGCCACCACCTCGGCCTTGACGGTGCTGCTGTCGGTGGACACGACCAGTTCCAAGGTGCCCTCACCGGCGCCAGCTGCATCCACACTAAAGGTAACGGGTACGCCCAGCGTAGCAGGTCCGTATTGCTGCTCCAGGCCGCTGATGCTCACGCGGGACACATCGAAGACATTGCAGCTGAAGGGCGAACCATTGATATGCTGATCATTGGCCAGCACACTGATCAAATGTCTGCCCACTGTGCTGGGACGGAAGGAGGCGCTGTAGCTGCCGCTGCTGCCATCATGCTGGCTCAACTGGCAGTGCTCGTTGTCGCCGGCTGGCGAGGTGACAAATATCTGCGGCTCAATGCCGTCAAATCCCTCCAGCTCAAAGGTGTTGTCCAGCTTAACAGCCGCCTGCTTAAGGCATTCGCCCAGCGCCTGCGCACGCGGCAAACCCATGGAATTCGATGGAGCCGCTGCAATGTGACAGCTAAAAGGTGATCCGGGCACCGGATGTCCATTGAAGCGCACAGAGAGCGAATGTGCAGCCGCCTCGGTGGGTTTGAAGTTCACCTTGAAGCGCGCATTGCCCTCGGATTGCACAAAGTTCGGCACGTTCTTGCCATTGACGGCGACAATGATCTCCAGATTGCCAGCGCCCGCCTGGGAGGCATTAATGCCAAAACTAACGCTCTTGTTGACCACACCGGGACGTATGTCCGTTACGATGACCTTCTCGGCCGAGTAGGCCTTCAGCAGAAAGGGACTGCCCTCCACATGGCCACCGCCGGGCAGACGCACCTCCACCGAATGGTCACCCACCTCCATGGGCTCGAATTTGATATTGTAGCCCAGCGTGCTGCCCAGCGCATCGATCTTAACGGGCACACTACGTCTGGCGGGTCCTAGAACCTCCACCGTCGGCTTCGTGTCGGATTCCACCACAAACTCAAACAGACGTCCTACGCTGACCTTGTCCATGGTCTCCGGCGATTGTATGCGTGCGGCAGCTGCCACACGACAGGTGAAAGGTGAACCAGGCACATCCTGGCTGTTGAAACGCAGCTCCACCGTATGACTCTCGGCCTCGCGTGGCGTAAAGCTAATGGCGTATGTATGCTGACCTTGAGCCTGTGCTGAGGTGGGAACACGACCGCCATTCACGGTTACCTCCAGATTGCCGGGTCCGGCCTGCGAGGTCTCCACGAGAAACGTAACCGGTTTGCCCACTGTGCCGCTGCTCACATTCTTCACCTTGATGGCGCTCACATCATAGACCTGTGAAGCGTAGAGAAAGAATCATTTAGAGCTGGATTCATATAGTTGTTTTGGTTGAAGCTCCTACCTTCGCTGCGTATGGACTGCCGGCTGTGGGTAAGCCATTTACCGTAACATTCACGCGATGCTCGCCGACCACGCGAGGCACAAACTCCGCCTTGAAGACGCCCTCAGCGGATTGATGCACCTGGGCGGGCACGGATTGCCCAGCGGGACCTGATGTGCCCAGATGTGTTCCATTTTTATGTGGCATTTGTTTTTAGTATTTTTGTTTTGGTTTTTTTCAAAATTTTGTTTTTAAATTAAATTATTTGGTTTGCGACGCGGCCGGAAACGAGTTTGAGTTTGTTTTTATTGTTTGAAATGCAAATATATTGAGCAAAGTTTGGTTTGTTTTTTGGAGTTGTAGTTGTGGTTGTGTCGTAATGTGGTTAGTTATGATTCATAAAAAAATTTGGAAAAATGTTGAACTTGATTAGTTACGGATTAAATTTGTATAGAGATATATTTAAAATTGTTTAAGAAAGAGACAAAGTTTAAGAATCATTTGACTTGCAGTGCGATTAGTTGAACATTTTTTTTATATATTTTATATATATTTTATAACCGAAGATTGTTAGTAAACTGAGCATATGATACATGTGTGTATGGGTATGGTGAGTGAGTAAGGGTGAGTAAGTGATTCAGTAAGGAGGGAGACAACCCTTATGTAGTATATATATTATAAATCGTAATACACAAACTGTTCACTATGCAGGAAAACACTTTACAAACCTATGTAACACGTGGGTAAATCAGTTGTTCGTTTATTATTATTATTATTATTACATAATTGAATTCAAAGAGCATATTATTAGTAATATAGATTAGTGAAAAATATATAAAAAGAGAGTACTTTATGGTTAGAACTGTTGTTGTATCTGCTTGCTGTAGATTCACTCGATAACAGGGATACGCTGTAGTGTTATTGTATATATAGTATATAGATTTAAAACGGACTGTTAGGCGGAATATACGCTAGTATATACATATATATAGAGACAGATTTAGTACTCATGTATAAAAAAAGAAAGAATATATATATATATATAGTTAAGAGTATGTATGCATATATATATATTTATAGAGTCTAGTACAAAAGATTTCGCCGTCCTGAAATATAATACAGATATAAAAGTGAGCAAAAAATTATTACAATTAAACGGGGCCATAAGATTACAATACAGAGCAAAAATATTACACACAAATTGAACACAAAAAACTAGTTACAGCAACAAAAAAGCTAAAACAAACCACATTTAGTTACATATAAACACATACGGTTATTAAACTGTAATCTATATACAAGCAATACACTGCGAGAAAACAAAGCAACACATTGATGTGGGATTACTACATGTGTCAAAATTGAATTTATGAAGTTATTTAATTATTAATAAAAAATTTGTTTGTTTATTAAAATATTAAAATTTTAAACCAGATTTAAATTGTGGTATTCTTTTCTCTTTCGTTTCTTCCACATCAATTAAAATGTTCTCTCAGTGCTTGCTTAAGATTCCACACACAGGCACACAGATACGCACACATGTACAATTACAGCCACGCCTACAATTTGCGGTCATGACTTAACCCGGTAATTGTAAAGCTCGCCTCCCCTTGGCTGGCCGCACACCTCGCCCCCTGCAGCCCCCTTCCCCTTGAAGCAGCGCCTAAGCTACAGCTGCAAATGCGTCAAAGTGTAAACGAAGCAATTGCCAAAATGACAAATGTAATGCATAATTACCATAGTCTAAATGAGCACCACGGTGATTGGGTGGTTTTTGTCCACTGTGCGAGTGAGGGAGGTGTGCGTGAGACAGAGAGATAGAGAGAGAGAGAGAGAATGTGTGTGTGTATGTGTGAGACATGCTTGAGAATTTTCAACAAACAATTTCCGTATATTGTGTTGAAAGAAAAGTGTGAACGAGTGTGGGAAAAGTCTTGTAGACATGCAAGTACATATATAAATATGTATACATATGTATGTGTGTGTGCGTATGTATATGTGTGTGTCAATTGCAGCCAATCGTTTATGCTGATCCAACATTTATACAAACGAGCAATTAAATTACAATTAAACCAAAAATCAATGCAAACAGACAATGGCAAAGGAGAGATCGAACAATAGTAGGTAGGCAGAGAGGTACACACAGAGAGCGAGAGAGGGGTGTGGACTGAGTTGAGGGGTCGGGGGGTTAGTGTATGGGCAACTACATACCTTCCACATTGACCTCAATGTCTTCCAAACGTCCGCCATTGTGATTGATAACAAAAGAATTGGTCTGATGCACGGGCCCCGGACCGCCGAGCGACACCTGCGGCCCTGCCACGCCCCCGCTGATGCCGACCGTAATGGGGCAGCCGGGCACGGGCATTTTGTTAAAGGACACGTTGATGGTGTGCTCGCACGATTCCGTTGGCACAAAAGAAACAGAAAATCTGGATAGAGAATAATTAATTATAATTTGCGGCGTTAAATGGTGTTGTTTTGCCGTACCTTGCACTGCCCTGTGGATGCACCTGCGTGGGTATATTCTGACCCTTGGCGGATATGGTGATCTCAAGATTGCCCTCACCAGCATCGCCAGCATCCACCGTAAACTGTACGGGTCGCCCCATGGTGCCACGCGAAACGCTACCAACGACCACCTTGCTGGCATCGTACGATTTGGCCAGAAACGGTGTGCCCTGCACTGCGAATCCATTGTACTCCACATTTATCGAGTGTCCGCCCACGCTGGTGGGCGTGAATTCCGCCGTGAAGCCGGCATGTATATCTCCGGTGACCCGGACGGGCAGTTCGCCATGGGGGCCACGCACACTGACGGCCAGCTCGGCGGCCCCGCCGCCGCTCACCGTGATGTGAAAGGAGGATGGGCGATTGACGGGTATAAGCTCCAGGTTGGATAGATTGAGGAGGACGCGCGAGGTGTCCGCGACGGCACAGACGAAGGGGCAGCCGCGCACTGTCTCACCATTGAATTTGATGTCAATCAAATGGGATTTGGCCTGCTCGGGTGTAAAGGAAACCAAACAGCGACCACCGCCAACGACCTGAACGTGATTGGGCACCTCGCCCTCATTTATGGATATCTCCAGTTGTCCCTCACCAGCCGCACTGGCGTCCACACGGAATTGGCATGGCTGCCCCACCACGCCGCCATTCACTTCAGTCACTTGGATCAGGCTGGCATCATAGACCTTTGCTATCAAAGGCCCGCCAGCGATCTTTGTGCCATTGATGGACGCATCGATGATGTGCGTGCCCACCTCAGTGGGCACGAACTCAATGCGTGCAGCACCATTTGCCGCCTCATGGGTGACTCTGGCATTCAGCTTCGACTTGTTGGGGGTCAAAACCGTTGCCACGCACTCGCCCTTACTCAGGCTTTGTCCAGGAGGCGGCAGTATCTCAAAAACCGCCGGCGTATTGGCTGGCACAAGGCGTGTGGATTCGCCCAAAGCGGTTAGGCCCGGTGAGGACATGATCTCAGCGTGCCACGGTGAACCTGTTGATGAAATCAAAACAAATCATGAATTAGTAACTAATGAGCAACATTGTGAAAAATAGATTCTAAAATTAATTTTTTGGCAAAAAAATGCATACAAAATCAAACATTTAGGTCCAGGTTTGGGCCATTCGATTTCTCACTGAATGAGCAACTGCCCTGGCAACGCCGGCTAGCACTCGTTAGTTGCGGCATATTCTTTTGCTTGATCAATGTTATTTGACCCACAAAGCGAAGCGCGATTCATGGTAATTGAAACGCCAAGAGGCAATATTTCTCAAGCAGCCCTCGGTGCAGAGTCAAGACAAGGTTTCTGCATAGTTTATTGCATTGTTTTCCGCTGCGTATCTCATTATAATTGTCGCAATTGGAAACGCAATCTGTGCCGCCTCGTTGCGAGCTACAAGTGCGTATCTTTCAGCTGCGTAGCAAATGTATCTGTATCTGTATCTGTATCTGTAGCTGTAGCTGTGTCTTTGATATTTGTTGTATCTGCATGCTGGGTGCGCGCTTAGATTGCTGCAAAATGCTGAGACAATCATGCTCAAGTGGATTATAGCACATTAATTGGCCAGCTACCGTTGCTACCACTGCCACTTGCAGCAACATGTTGCAACAAAACGAAACGAGCTCAATGCTATTGAGAAACATCGCAAAGAGAGGAAGGAATGACAGGAAGGGGAGGGGCAGAGAGGCAGAGAGAGTGCCGACGTTGAAAATGCAATTTGCAACAAATTCAATTGAATGCAATTGGTGGCATGGAGCTCGTTAAAAGTTAAATGTTTGCCTTAATTTGTTTGTGTTAGTATATTGATTTACGCACACTGAGCGAAATATATGTATGCTTCACAGTTTTTCATTTTCCTTTAGAACTTTACGCAGAGAAATAAAATGTATTTGCTACTTTTGGGTTGGTTTTTCTTGCAGTGCAGGCGGGTTTTATCGCCTGCAACAAAAGCTGCAAAAATTTACTTTTGTTTGCAACTTTCCACACATTTCTCTTTTGTTGCACTTTTCCTTTTAAGCATCGCGTTTCGGCTGCCACATTTTTTATGGCATTTTCCAATGAAAATTGCCACGGCGTTCGCTTTGCTTCAATGGAAAATCAAACTGTTGCGTTGTCACAGAAAAACAAACAAACAAGAAACAAGAAAAAAAATCAAAACGACGAGGAGGAAGAAAAAAACCATTTGAGTTGGCACATTTTGTTGCTGTTCTTGTGTTTCTGTTTCTCTGCTTGGGTTGCGCAAATCGTTGAACGTAACAATTTTTTGCGTTGGCTTGCAACTTCTTTGTTTCCTTCTTGCTGGCTGTCAATGGCTCAATTTGTTGGATTTCGATGCTGCCACAATTTGTGGCAACATTAATCATCCACTATGCACCGCCACTAAACAGTTAAACGTCTCATCTAATAAAGCTTTCAGGCATTTCACTACAAATTTCCCAAGCTCATAAATTAACATCTTCGTCTCATCATCCGTCTGTGCCTCATTGCCACATTCTTGGACTCCTCTAGCCAGCTAACGGACTCTGTTGCCGCTTCATTTATCTCATTTTTATCTGGGGTCTTTAGCTCTATTCATGGCGTTTGTAACGCTTGCAAATTGTCTCCGATTAGCATAAAACTCTAAAGCTGAGCTAATAAATTCTGCAAGTGCCCCATAAAACTCTTTCTCGTCTCGATTAAGTTACCTTTTCTCTTCTTTTATGGCACTTTTTCGAAATTGAGCTCAATTTAAGCAGTTAGCATATCTGTTCAAAGCAACTTTAAGCATAGCACAAAGCAGTCCATTGTACGAAGCAACTGAAGAGAAAGAACTCTGCGAGGAGCACAAACTATGCTTTGTTTACATTTCAAATTAGTGGAAGGGCTTCAAAAACTTGTGGTGAACGTGGCCAACAGTCTAGTCGAGCGCACTGTGCTTACATTTAGCTTTAAATTTTATTTCCTTTTTATTTTCATTTCAATTATCTGCAGATGCTCTTTGGCGTAAGCTGTTGCTTCAAAACATGACATTAATCACTCTAAACAAACGCAAACTTGGTTAACAAGCTTATCGTAATAACAGCTGGTTTTATAAACAGAAAACTGCATTTATCAGTTGAATGTTCTGAGCTTTTCGGGCTTTATCGATTCAGGTAGTAAACCAGACTGCAACTAAAGCGAAATTAAAAGTCTAGTTATAAATGTTGGTCAACTTTTGGGCTCATTGGAAATTGGATATACCTTTGGCTTTTTGGCTACATAATTTAAAATTTGTCTATAAAATCTAATCGGTTTAGTGTTCTGAAGAGCTAACAAATGTGTCGAATGGCGATTTGAACAAAGTACTTGCCTTTGAGCAATCCGTTTGAAGTTATTAGCTCATTTGTGAGGTATTTTGGCTTTATTTTACATTTAGAGCATTTAATTATAATAATTTCTTGCTATTATTTAAACAATATGGTATAGAGGCATACATTTACAACTTGATTTATACCTACAATCCCCACTAATCAAACTCGTGCGGATCTGTCTCGTATCGCTTGAAACGCTCGTAGTACTGACCAA
Organism: Hypselothyrea guttata; assembly: GCA_035045125.1. Lineage (NCBI taxonomy): Eukaryota > Metazoa > Arthropoda > Insecta > Diptera > Drosophilidae > Hypselothyrea > Hypselothyrea guttata. Next base: position 761,730 of record JAWNNJ010002224.1, read on the forward strand.
AGAAGAACGCCTCTAGCTGATAGGTCTTGTAGTACCGATAGAACTTCTCGTTGCTAAATCGATTATTATATATCCACACACAATGCCCCTGCATGTTGCCCACTGCGAACAACGTCGAAGCCGAGTCCAGATCGCAGGGCAAGTGCATCGTATCGAAGTTGAATGGCAATACGTCTGCTGCCTCGTCCCCCTCGCGGCGGTGGCGTCTGATGTGTGTGGGAGTTGAGCCGATTGCACCGACTGGCAATGTTTCTGGCGAGGATGCAACATCTTCAATTGATGGACGAGCTATGGCTTTGGCATTAGAAATTGCCAGATGATGCTGTGGCACAGCAAAACACACGGCTCAATGCAAATTTATGTTGTGATTTCTTTACTTTTTGGCACTTACCCAGGCAAAGCCGGCCACAACTAGCAGCTTAAGTGCCAATTGCATGCTCAGTGTTCGCTGTGTCTGTGACTGTGTCTGTGTGAGTGTGTATTTTAAATTTATAGATTGAGTATTATCGAAGTGAATGTGCTGGCTATGCTTGCTTTTTGTGCTAATAAACCCAGACGAAGTTTCAGCTCATAAAATGCACACTCGCAAATTATAGCCAAACATGCAAGTGTGTGTGTGACAATATGGCCAACACACACAGCGAACACACACATGCACAACTCGTTATAGCCTCAATTAGTCAGGGCCATATGTTGACAGAGTTGGGCATGCCAAGGGAAGGAAAACAGACTTCCTTTGTGAGCTAAAAAACGCCTTGTTAACCAATTGCAGCAGGGGAGTTCAATCCTCCCAACGAGCCACAAGGATAATGCACAGGATATTAGTAAAGAAAAGGGAAAATTACAGGCATAATGATAATGACCAACTGCCAATCGATGCGATTGAAAACCTTGAACGATATGTGAACAGAAAATTTCAAGTGGGAAAATAACTGAAAGCTTCAGCAGAAGTATTATTAGATGGAAACTTGAGTTTATAGTTACTAAAGTTACATTTAAAAATGAGCTTTAACCCAAACAACATTCGAAAATTTGTGTAGAATTTGTTTGAATCAAAGAAACATCATAAAATCGATCAAAGCAAGTATAAAGATAATTTCGATCGATAAATATTTTAATAAATAAATATAACATATTCAAACTCAACCAATAGACAAATAAGACTTTGAAATCCAAACAACTTATTCTGTAATGAATTTTTCTAATATACATTTGCTTAAAAAAAAAAATACCTCAAAAATTGTTTGCAAACCTATTAATAAATTTATTTTGATATATTATCAATAGATAAGCAGAGGCACTTGTAGACTTGTGCCTATGAATAGACAGCACTTTACGTAAACTATCTCAGTGGAGCAGAGAACCTGGAGCTATAACTCGGTATGGCTTGCGTTCCGTCTAAGCTAAATGCACTTTGCCTTGAACTATTTGGTAATAATTCACGGCGCTCAGCTGGAGTTGTTGTCAGGCTTTCAATTGTATAACGTGTTTGGAGAATGGCATGGCCAATCGATAGGCAAAAGCAGCAGGCAGCGTTGTTTAAGCCTGATTAACGCTGCTTAACGATACATTTTGAGAGCAGCCAGCATGAGGTAATATGTAGGGTATCTAAAAGACAGTCAAAGTGGAGCAACAGTTGGGAAATCTTTCTCCTCTTGCTGCATTTGCAGTGTATGGCAGTGTCGGTTTCATGGCCATAATATATAAAATCTAGCCGGTTTGGCCGCAGAACAAGTGCAGAGAAATCCTGTTATACAATACAGTATGCATATATGTATGTATGTATGTATATGCCTACAGCTATAGTATCTGTGTGCTTAACTGTGTATCTGATAGGCGCGTAAGCACAAAAATTGGTTACGTGATTGCGTCTGTGGCATGCAACCGTTAGATGGCCAAGCAGCTGTCGCAAACAACTGAACAACAGCAACAGCAACAGCCACAGAACAACAGCTACAAAGTCTGACAGTTAACCGTTAGCTGGGAAAATCTATGTATGTATATATGCCTGGTAAAATATGCTGATATATCGAAAGAATGGAGATTTACGTTTTAGCGGCGTCTCTGGTGTTGCAGTCCCAAGATGTCTGTGTGTGTGTGGCAGGCTGCACGTTGGTAGCGTGTCTTGTGGGGCAAGTGCAATTTGTAGTTTATCTGTTTCTGTTGAGCTCTGAAAACGCGTGATTTGCAGCCGCAATTCTTTTGTATATCAATCAGGCAGGCGGCACGTCTGAACTTGAAAGAACACGCTTCAAAATATGTTGAAACGCTGGCAAAATTATGTCAGCGTCTTGTTATTTTGGTTTTTATTTATAAATATTTAGCATTTATTTATGTTTTGTATTTGTTTTATTTGCATTTCGTTTATTAAACTTTATTTAACTGCTGTTAAGAGCGAATTTCAAGCGTATAACATAAATTTTAGCGGCTTTTTTTGTTGTACAAAAATCACAAAACGCGTCACGTTTTTAGCGCGATTTTCCGACGCGTCGCGAAAATATTTGTCACTTGTAGTATTATTTTGTTGCTGTTGAGTTTTCGTTTAGCATTTGTTTTAATTGCAGCTCAAAAACCAGTTGCCCCCGCTAACCCCGCGTCTTCCGCTGCCAGAGGCACAGCAAATTTCACTTTGTGTGGCGCATAAAATCAGAGAGAGAGAGAGGGAGAGGGTAGATAGGGGCAGAGCTGTGAAATTTTTATATTTGGGCATGTATGCCAATATGTTTGCCAGCGGAAATGGCCCATAAGCGAGCCAGGTAAAAGCTCAAGCTGAGACGCTGGAGGCTCCCTCTCCCTCTCCGTCTCTTAAACTCTCTGTTTACAGTTTTGAGAAGACAGAGACAGAGACAGAGAGGTGTGGCAGATCATTATGCGAGCAACAAAAATGAAAACGAAACGAGAGACACTCGCAGCGTGTTTGTTGTTGCTTTTGTTGTCGAGTCATTTGGGAAAGTACTCGTAAAGTGCGGACGCCACGTTGAGAAATTGCAATCTGTGCGCATACCTGCGACACGCCCTTGCCACATGCAACTGCAACCTGTACGCTTGTAGCTGCAACTTTATCGCTGTACATGTATCTCTATCTGTATCTGTATCTGTATCTGTATCTTTAGCGCTGTACCTGCAGGCCTGACAACCTATCCCAACGGGTTTCAAGCTGCTGCTGTCTGTGGTATGTGGCTTTTGTCATAGGGCGTGCTGCTTGCAACTTGCCACCACCACAACAGCACACACTCTGCTTCCTGCCACCACCAAACAAAGGCATGCAACAAGTGCGCCTTGAACCAAAAAAAAAAAAAAGAAATCAGATAGTTTGAAACTGGCCTAAGTAAAAAATGCAGACCGCTTCCTAGCTGCAGTAAACGTAGCAAATTGTGTGGCATGTTGCAAGCTCTGCATACAAAATGGCTGCCCATGAAAATGTTCGAATTTTACACTCGAAAAAACTAAAATATGCTAAAATTGCAAGGCGACAGTTTTTGTCTAAGCTTAAGCCAGAGCTCAGAGCTCAGAGCTCGGGCCAGCTGTCTAGTCCCATTGAAAATATTTTCAGCTTAAAGGTTCATTAAACTGGTTTTTATACACAATTTTTGTACGCACACACACACACACACACACACACATTCAAAAAGAGCCAAATGCAGGGAATTCGAAGCGGGGCAACGGGAAGCAACAACAACAAATTCAACTACAACAACAACGTCCGCATTGGTTTATTAGCATATTTCTTTTGCCATAGAAATCTCACACGAACAAATCTTTTCGATTCGCTAGAGACATTCCACGATCTCTCTTGTTGTTTTTCTTTTTTTCATATGCACAGTTTTTTATTTTAGCTGTTTTGTGATGTTTTTTTCGTAGCGTTTGGCTAAAACAGTTCTTGTTTGATTACAAACAAAATTCTTGTTACTTTTTGCACAATCACAAACAATTATTTATTTGCAGTTTCTTTATGTACTCTTTTTTCTCTCTTTCGGTTATGACTCTTTTCTACTTGGCTTTAAGCGTTTTTGCGTACGGCGCCGACGTGTCAGTTTCGATCGAAACGCGAGCTCTGACTGGGCCACCATCGGAATCTCTGAATCTCTAGCTGTCTGAATCTCTGGCTGCCAACGCGACTCTGAGCCGCAGAAACTCGTTCGCCAGCGCGCTCTGAGCGAGGCAGCCAAGCGTAAAGCCAGCAAGAGACAGAGAGACAGAGAGAGAGAGAGAGAGAGAGAGAGAGAGAGGGAGAGCGGGAGAGACCATACAATTGCGGCAGGTGAGCGCAGGTTAGACCAAAGAGCAACAAGTGATCGCTGCTGGCAGAGAGCGTGAGAGAGCGGGAGCGCAGAGAACGTTGCTTGAGAGCAGATTACGGATTCGCCGCACAGTGGTTGGAGCATGCTTAGCATGTCAGCAAAAATGTATATGAATGTGTTGCAAATTTGCAAATATACAATTTTTAATGAAACTAAAAATTATAATTATATGCAAAATGGTGAAAAATAAAATGAAATAATAAATTTCATAACTAATATTCATGGTGATAAAAAAAATAAAAAAAAATAGATAAAAATACTCTCAATAAAACATTCATCGATTCATCAAGACAATAAAGAATACAAATTTTAAAACAAAAACATTTTCATATCAGAATTTTTTCTGGAAATTTTGTGTCAAAATTAATGTATATACATATATCAATAAAAAAATTTCATATGTATATTAAATGATAAATAAACAATAACTTTAATTGCAAATAAATGAACAATAAAATGAACCAGAATTAAATGAATTCGATTATTATTACATTTTTAAAATGCTGGCAAAATAACTTTTTTAATTTATGTATATATAGAACATATTCTTTTAACCAATAAATATGGTACCATTAAATATTATTAATTGCACACTTGGCCTAATATTGAGCTCATAAACCGAGCTTATGCAAACATGTTTTGATCAACTATAAATCCCGTAGATCTCCAAAAACTGAGCTCCTACTGCCGCGCAACTTAAACAAACAAAACATGCCCAATTTAGCTAAGTTGTGCACTTAAAACTAGACTTTCAACAAGAATGCCGTACGTACTTTATGAATGGGCCGTATAAGGTACGACAACACCCACACAAGCTGCGCATAGCTGCTGCCATTGCGTCAGAATTGTAAACAGCTTTAAATCAAGATTCAAGATTCAAGACTCACCTGGCACTGTTTCGCCATTGAAAGTGATCTGCACCGTGTGCGTGCCGTGTTCATGGGGCGTGAAGCTAGCTATAAACCGTTGTCCGCCCAGGGAGCGCACCGAGGAGGTGACACGTCCGCCATTAACCAGAATCTCTAGATTGCCCGAGCCCGCTTTGGAGCCATCGATTTCGAACTCAACGGGCCTGCCAATGGAACCATTCGGTATATCCTGCACACGTATGGCTCTAGCACCGGTGGCATTGCTGTCAATGGGTCGGAAACGGGAGAGCGAGCTGTAGCCCGGAGTGTGGCCATTGCTCTCGGTGACCACATGCTCGCTGGACTCTTTGACGGTCTTGGTATAGCCGCCAGAGCGATCCGTGTAGGTGTTGTTCGAATGGGACTTGACGGTGATGGCACTGGGTCTGCAAAGACATAAGGGCAGATTAATATTTGATGGATATACTATTGGTAGAGAATCTTACTTGTAGCGGTCCACATCATCGGGTGAGTCGCGTCTATAGTCCGACTGCTGCTGCTGCTGTTTGTGCAGAGCGAATTTGTTGTACTGCGTGTTGCGTTGCGTTTCGTTATCCAGATCTGGGCGTGCATAGTTGAGTTCCGTGTTCAGTTGCGTCTCGGTCATATTCGCCAAGGATTCCAGCGAATTGTGCGAGAGCATATGCTTCGTTTTGTTGATAACATCCCAGCTGTCTCGACGTGCCGACACAGGCTTCATTGACGACACGCGCACATTGGACGAGTGATCGATGCGGGGCTCTGGAGAACCGATCCGACGCATACGCTCCGTGGTGCCGTACAGCGAGGGACTAGCACGTACATTTGAGTCCGTAACGTAGTTCGAGGTGGACTTGTACGTCGATGACTTCTCCACGGTGCGTGAGGTCTCGTAGCCATTCTGGAAGAGGTAACGTCATAAATATTAATCATGCTATACTGAAAATTGGAAGAAACTACGGTCGAACGCAACTGACAGAAGCAGACTATATACCCTACTTTTCACCAACATATCACGTGTTGCAGCAATGCTTCTTCTGTATTTGCATTATTATTTACAACGCCTTTATTTTGTTTCTTTAACATCTTCGAAGTTTAATAACCGATTTCATTGTGCTTCTCTCGATAAATAAATATTATTGTAAAGAATATTTGTTCCGAATAACTGGCTTCTATGTTCAGCATTACGCTTTTCCTGTACCCATTATTTGTTTTAATCTATACCCAGATGAAGTTTATTTCAAATATTGGAGAAGAGGTCCCACTTTAAACCAGCTATCTACAGCTATCTACATTCCAAATCTTATTGCCCCAATTCTTATTCTGCCTGAGATTGACGCGATTATAATTATATTCTTAATGATCAAGAAAAATCCCTTAAGGACTAACGCACCTTGTTCAGGGTGCCTGTTACCGGACTTCCTATGCGATGTGTGGCCGTGGTGATGTAGGCGCTGTTCGGCGAATAACGCTGCACCGGGGAGGCGGAGGCGTGGCGCGGACTGCTGGTGACATTCCGTGTGGAGCTCTCATACTGATTGGATGTCTTGATGGTTAGCGGACTGTGCGAGTGCAACTCACTCGAGCGTGTCTACGAGATGATATAAGCAAGATTAGAGATTAGAGTGCGCTCAGAGAAAGGGGAGAAACACAAAGAGGCAATACTACGGTTTGGAGTCAAGACAAATACAAATTTAGTTACATTCAGTGTGGGACTAGGTATTGGACTCAGCGAGCTCGTCAGCTGCTGCTGATGGCGCTGGTAGGTGCTGCTGCTGCCGTGGAACTGTTCGCGCTCCTCGCGAGGTGCCGCCAGCTTGGGCTTGGTGCTCACCCGTCGCTGGCTGTAGAGCTCGTTCTCCTTGTCGTAGTAGTAATCGTTCTTCGTGGAGCTGCTGTTCGAGGTCTTGGAATCGCGACGCCCGCCCGCTGTCTCCGTGTAGAGTTCGTTCGAGTTCAGATATTTGATTGTGGGAGAGGCGCTCGTGGCCATCGGTGTGGGGGAGGCAGCATGGTTCTCCTGTTTGCCGGAGTTCGTCGAGTGGGAAGGGAGGGAGCAGTTAGTCAGTTGTGTGTGTGTGTGTGTTAGCCAAACAGTCAAATTTTGATGTGCATGTGGTGTGGTGGTTGGGTGGTGCAAAGCATTAAACATATAGCCCTCGCCGCGTGCAGTAAATGGTATAAAATATCGATGAATGTCGATAAAATCGGTGTTCCCATAAAAATAAAGTTTGATATGATGCGCATTTATTCTATCACAAGAAATTGATGTTTTTAGAATAACGTCAAATTTTTATTGTATTTGAAGTGCAATACATTAAATATGTTGGTTTAGCAAATGATGCTGACTGACAATTAATAAGTAGTTTAAATTCAGAAACCGACGGACTCTGTATATTATTATTATTATTATTATTATAATTATTATGATTATTATTATTATTATTATTTTATTTTTTATGTAACTATGACATTTATTTATTTTATTTCAATTTTTTAATAAATGTAATCTTTATACCCTAACAAGTGCTGAATTGTTATATTATTAATTAATTAAAAACTTTTCAACAGAAATGCTAAATAACTGAAAGCTGAAAATATGCAAATATCAAACTTTATTATTTTAGGATATAGTTTTATATTTTTTCCGATTTATCGATATATCAGATATTTTTATTGGATATATCAAATTAAATTGATAATTTTTCGATAGTCCATATCGATACAATGTTGTTGATTTTAATCGATAGTAATATGCCCCTCACTTACCTCGCTCTCCCGCTTGTAGTACCTGGAGCTGGACGTATGGTAATCGGTTGCGTCCAGCTTGGGGGAATATTGAGGCGAGTAGCTGCTGGTGCGTTCCACCGTATTGTGCAGATCGCGACGTGACAACGAGGCGGTATTGCGGTAATCGTTGTGGCGCGTGTTGGTGGTGGAGATGAAGTGCATCGATGGGCTCTCGGAGCGGTGTTTGCTCTCGTGCAGCGGACTGCTGCGAGTCTTGCCCGAGCGACCCTTGGTGCCTACTCGCATGCTATAAGAGTTCCAGGATTAGACTAGGGAATACAACCTATAAAGCAGACACTACTCACATGAAGGGCGAACCCTTGACGTCGTAGCCATTGAAGTAGATGTAGACACGGTATTTGCCATTCTGGCGTGGCATGAAGCTCACGCGATACTTGTTGTCCACGATCTTCTCCATGGAGCAGACCAGCGAGTGCTTGTCGTGCACAATGTCCACGTGCAGTTCCCCATTGACGCCCACGCCGCGTGCATCCACCTCGAAGGTATGGGCACGCAGGGGCATGGCGCCATCGAGGCCATGCACCGAGACTCCGGAGGCGTCGAACACGGCACAGGTGAAGGGTCCTCCTTGGATGTGACGTCCCTGGTACGTGATGGCAATCTCCCAAATGCCCGCCTCATCCGGCTTGAATATGGCACTGTGTCCCTCGTCGATCTTCTTCAGCGGGCAATTGTGCGAGATGCCCGTGGGCGAGACCGCCGTGACCAGTATATCCTCCGTCTTCGGTGCGCCCGTTGCATTCACCAGCACCTCGACCAGACTGCCAAGCGCACAGGGCGCCATGCCAGGTGGCGCCACCTGCATGAGACGTGGCAGCACACGGAAGAAGTGTCCGCCCAAACTGTCCTCGCCAATCTCCACAACAATCTCGTGCATGCCATAGCGCTCCGGCACATAGACACCCTCGCCATGGGCATTCAGACGCACCGGCTGACCCGGATGCCCGGATGGCGGCACCACGTGACAGCGGACAGAGCTCATGCTGATGTCTCGCGACAATACGTCAATGCGGAAATGCGTCTGCGTGTGAAACATATATTAAGCATTAAAATCTGTCTGTCTCTGTGTCTGTTCAGGTCACTTACCGGCTCACCGACACGGCCGGATGTGCTCTCCAAATACACGTTGACCAGGTCGGACAATGGCGGGCGCGGCGGCACCCACTGCAGATGCGCCGCATACGCCATTATGCCCAGATGCTCCACTTCCGGATTCGCCATATCCTTGGGCGTTAGTATGGGCTGTACGCCCAGCTTGGCGCCCGCATCCACGGCCTTCCGTATATTGTTCTCATAGTGAAACGGATCCGTACTGAGCTTATCTGGCGCTGGCGCCGAACCGCCCAAGCCCTTGATAATCTCACAAAAGACGCGTCCGTCGTTCCAGTCCGTCTACAAAGGCAATAAATCGCATTATAAATTAATCAATTCACGAATTTAGCGCATGATATCGATATTATTTGTGTTTCAAATTTAAAACAAATTTTATATAATGTAAATATTTTATATAATATAAATATTTTACAAATATTATAAAAATACAATTGTAAAAATTAAAAAAAAAATATATAAAATATTAAAAAAGTCTTTATTTAGGCAATCAAATCAAATAAATTATAACGACACTAACGTCGATATATGTATGTATTTATATTTTGGAAAATCGAAGCTCAATACATCGGTACTGTCAATATCGCTGTTATTCCGGCTCTACTCGAGCGATTTTCTAGCATGGGTAATTGTCAAATGTCAGCGGTTGGAATGACACTTGTAAATGCTGATTTTGAATCCAAGTGTGCTCAAGTTGTTATTGAATAAAATATTTAATATTCACCTGACATCATTAAATTCCAATTAAAATAAGTGTTACAGCTAATTAATTGATCTCTTCGCATTAAAATTAACAACGCAATTATCAAACTTCTCCATTTCAGACACAATTGCGCAGCGCATAATGGGATTTGTTTGTCTCTCTTTTCGCTATTATTTTAAATGTTATTTTTATCGGTGATTTTTATAGCTACAAGCCAAATAACAAGACTACAATTAACAACAGGGTCACAGAATAAATTCGTTGTTGTAAACTACAAATAAAAAACGGAAATCAAAAGTGTCAGCTGCACTTGACTCTGCCTGTTAAGCGCATGTTAAGTGTCTGTTAATCGTCTGTTAGTTGAATTAATGAAATTGCTGTACTCACCGTAAAATTCTTGACAGACTCCTTGACCTGCGTATTGACCCAACGCATGGTGGCATTATAGCCAGGTCCGCCGGGCTTCATGAAGTACGAGAGATACGTCATGCCGGACAGCTCGTCCAGCCAAGGCGATGCCAGATATTCCGGCTCCAAAACCTTTGGCACACCGAATTCCCGCTGCGCCAGATTCATGGCATTCGTGCAGTTTCGCACGCTCTGACTAGGATCGAGGCTGCGCCAGTGCGGAAACAGACCCGGCTGACAGTAATCCAGCAAGGCGGCCAGATTGACGCCGCTGTTCCAGTCCGTCGTAAGATTCGTGATCTTACAGTCTGGCAACGCCGCCTGCAGCCAGGCCAGCATGAGCTTACGTGGCGGAAACTTACTGCGTCCAATCTGATAGCGCACAATCAGGGACCAGATGAGGCCCAATATGAGCTTAACGTTGCCATTGACGATGTCCACATTGCCAATGTTCACCAGCTTGATGTGGTCCGCCTCAATGGACTTGAGCGCCGTCGTCGCATTCTCCAGATAATGATGCTGATTGGCCGGACGACGATTCCAGGAGGGCTTCAGGGGACGCGTCTGCAGGCTTTCGACCAGGGCACAGAGGCATGTGCCATCGCAGAAATCCGTGGCCCAATCGTGCACCTGTTTGGAGCCACACAAAGAAAGCAAATGCAATGATTTTTAGTTTTCTTTCGTCATTCATACATGTTTGTTTTTCTCTCTTTAGCAATTTCAATGGGCGTTAATTAGCATTGTCTGGGCCACAACTATGCATGTTCCTACAATGTGGCTACATACCTGATGCTTGTCAGCCAACTTTCATAAGGGGCAATCAAGCAAACTACAGTGGACACTGACTAAAGCGAAAGCCATTAAGGCAAAACTTTGCTTTGTGAAGAAGAAATTCAAAATTTGAATTAGTTAAAATTTTATTATAGATTTTCGTTTTTAAATTTGTGCAAAAATACAGAAATTTCAATTATTATGACAAATTTTTTGTAAATCTTAATTGGTTTTAAAACGGTTTGCTTGATAAAAATATTGAAAATAAAGCAGTTTTAGGTCAAAAAAGTAGATCTTACCACCAATATTGTGTCCAATAAAAATAAAAAGTTTTCAATTTCCGTATTCAAGGTTGTTTAATTCTCTGTCTGTTCTTTATAGCTCATTACCATTGTAGCTACTACATTAACTAGGGGAACAGTCCACTGGCTTTGTGGCCCACTTTTTGGGCGTGTTTCGCGTGCGAAGGTGAATAGTTGACTTTGTTTGGGCTTGCACGTCATACTCACACGGCTCGGTTGAAGAGCCAAGAAGAGAGTTGGAACTACTAGAGACAATCAGAAGTATTCGACTTGGGAGGGGATGGGAGGGGCTAGGGGCTGGCTTTCTCCGTATGTATCTTTGCAATTTTTAGCATTTGACATAAAGCTTTTTATCTTGAGCTGTCAGCAGGCAACCAAACGTCTCAGATCCCGGCTTCCACACCCAAAAGCCAACGGAGGCTAGACACAATCGCGTGTCGTTGGCTGTTTGTCTTTGTGCCCATAGGAAAATATATTCCAAGTGGGATGCCCATAAAAATCGCGCACATAGTTGCTGTTTCCCTTTTAACAAGCTGCAAGATACAGTTAGGATGGGCACGGGAGAGGGGAGGAGGTGTGACAGTATTGTTATTGTTGCTGTCATGTGCGCATAACCTTTAAATTTGCAAGTCTCTCGGTTTTTTACGATATGTACAACGCTGTGAGAGCGGATAATAACAGCATGCAAACATAAATTCCTCAGCGAAATTCTTGATTTTATCAAACATGCCGCTATATACACTTTGTGGCTTGTGAAAATATATAGAAATTTATATACTACAATGTATATATCAAATGGTATATATCCGCGGGTTCGCTGGCGCAAGTTTTGCAATTGACAAATTGTTTATTTGCAGTTGAAATAATCGCACAAGAGAAAAACATTTTCATAAAAAGAACCGTTTTTTAATTTACTTATTTATTCACTTTTTAACTGGATTTTTAAATTAAAAAATCTCGCGGGCTATCGCCCGCAAGACATGACAGTCGGGCAAGCCCGACTGTCTTATACCCTGTACCAAAGATCGGCATTGTTGGAACAGTATTCTATTTAAAATATATTTTGAATCTAATTCAATTTATATTGCGAATACCAACTTTCTACTGTTTATCTTTTGTGTATCGTATAGTGTGAATGGTATATCGGGATATTATTATATGTAGCATAGCCTACTACTACATATATACATCAAAATTATAGTTAAAATTAAAAAATATAAAAATTTTTAATTAATTATAATTCTTTTAATAATGGACCGATTTAAATTGAAATTCGTAAAATTGGTAGATATTAATCATTCCACAGTTCGCAGAAGAAACAATTTACTTAGATAAATTTATATGTCTTAAATTGATCAATGTATTATATTTATGGCCATTGTTCGCGGTAGGGGCGTGGCTTCCAACAATTGAAATAAACTTGTTCTGCGTATGGTATACACCATTCAAAAATGACCAAAACGGCTTCTCTAGCTATTATAGTTTATGAGATCGACGCGTTCAAATCAGTCAATGTATTATATTTATGGCCATTGCTTGCGGTAGGGACATGGCATCCAAAATTTGGAATAAACTTGTTCTGCGTATGGTATTCACCTTTCGAAAATGACCAAAACGGCGGCTCTAGCTCTTATAGTTGCTGAGATCGACGCGTTCATACAGACGGACAGACGGACAGACGGACAGACAGACAGACAGGGCTAAATCAACTCGGCTCGTCCTCCTGATCAAGAATATATATACTTTGTGGGGTCTACCACGCCTCCTTCTGCCTGTTACATACATTCTGACAAAGTTAATAACCCTGTATTTCCCATTTTTCAATGGGTACAGGGTATAAAAACACTTTTCTAATGCAAACATCTATTTTGACAACGTATTTTTGACAAATTATTGTTCAGCATCTAAAGAGATTTGTTTTTTACATTTACTATTATGAATTTTGTTGCATGCAATTCCATGAGCCGTAATAAGTGCTTGAACTAGAATATAAAATTTCACGCACTTGGCGCGCTTAATTTGGTATTTTGACCTAAAAAACGTAGATCGTACTTGTGTATTTTGTATAGTATATGAGAGTGCAATTAGTACTATTTACAGCTTGTGTTGTATGCCCAATTTTAGAGGGCTATAGGCGATATGGCCTTGCCTTCAGCCAACCCCTGGCTTACGCATCTTCCATTTTCAAAATTCAAATTTATGCATGAAGCTCGGAAAGAGAAATAAATAAAAAATGCTTTTTGTTTTTTAATCTGTCGCTGAGTTTTTGTTTTGTAACTGGGTAAATCAGCTTGGACTGAAGCGGCTGCTTTTATTAATTTTTTATTTGCTGGCCTTGGCATTCAAGCGCCCAAATATGGACGGCCGAGTTGTTTATTGAGTTCGTGTGAGAAAATCCAAAAATGCTTTCGAAAAACCACACAAAAAATAAATAAATAAAAATAATGACAAATGAAATGCACGCCACTTGAAAGTAAAGTAAATGCAATTGTAATTATAATTGCTGTACGAGTTCATGAAAAACGCGTCGACTTAATGCGTGTTCAGTTCAGTTGAGTTCAGTTGAGTTGATTTAAGTTGAGTTAAGCTGAATTTTTATTTTTTTTATTTTTCTTACTTTGCCATTGAAGTCAGGGTGGGCGTTGCGCATACGCCATGTGTGGGCGCATAATGTGGCGAGTTATGAATCAAGTATTTAAAATAAATAAATGTTTATTACAATTTAACGGGAGGCAACGGCGTACTTTGGGCTTACGGAAGCCACAGTTGGCCAATGGCCAATGGCCAGGCCCTGCTCTGGCTAAGCTGATCTAATATTGTATGTATATTCGCGTGTAATTGATAGTTCTATTCTGTTCGATTCACCCCCAACCCATGGCAAACACGCTTCAATGAGCACCAGTCGATTGCATAAGCTTATTCGAAAGCTTATTCATTTACACTCACCTGCATTCCCGTCTCGCGCAAATGCTCATTGACCCAATTGCGAAACGTATTCGCTTGTATCTCCACCCAAAGATCCTCATTGCCCCGTATATTCATGCCCTTGGCGGCGGTGCCCTCGGGACTACGGGCCACCAGTCCGGCATGTGTGATCTTCTGCGTTTCCGTAGATCCATCGGAATTGTGCTTCAGCAGACCCGCATGCGTCACCTTGGCGCCCTTGATGTCTTTGACGTCCATTGCGCCGAAGCTTCACTTTACACTCCAACAAGTTGCAAGTTCCAACAGTGTCTATGCAACCACGGCGGGCAATTCTTTCATTTTTGTCACAATTTAAATAACACTTCGATTAGTTTTAGTTTTTGAATGTTTTTTGTTTACTGCAAGCGCACAAAAAAGAATATATTTTAGTTAAAATTGAGCAACGATTTGTTTGATTTCTTTGCAGCTTGTTTCTCAGTTTATTTCACGTCGATCGCACGCGATCAATTGCCCAATGCGAACTGAGCGGCTGTGGCACTTGGCGAGCCACTTGCTCTGGGCCAAAACAAACGCGAGTGCAAAAACAATGACGTCATGCCGCAGACAGAGCTTAAAGCTCCACAACGACAACAACAACAAAAGCAACAACAATGTGGGCATGCGAATCCGAATCTGGCTATAGAAAAACTGGTTTCGCCAAGCCAAGTTCCAAGCCAAAACGAAGCGAGCCAAAAGGAAAATTGAAAAAAGAGTTTGACAATACAAATAATGTAAAAAAATACATCGAGAAAAAATTCACTTAGTTTGGAATTTCGCCGCACGAACTTAGACTACGGTGGGCAGCATGAAAGAAAAACCAGTGTGAACATTGCAGATCAGTCGGGCAGAAGGCTACAGTAGGACGTAACCGACAGTCGAAGACCCTGCACTTTGTATTTCAATCATCACTGCATCTGCTTTACACTCAGAGTCAACTACTTCCCCCACTTTGCATGCGAGCAAATTGTCAGTTGCATATCTTCACTGTTTCTTATCCGATCGTAATGCAATTCAGTTCATTGGAAGAGAATGCCAAAGGCTACATAATTATTTCTTATAAGCGTACAGCATTGGAAAACCTACATATCAAATATCGTATCACTAGATTACGAGTTTTAGGTGCTCTAGGGGTATCCTACGCCTCCTCTGGGTGTTACGCACATTTCTCATTTCCACTTTCCAAATAGACCCTTTTGTACTGTTTTAAAGTACAAGGTCTGACAACGGTGTAAAAAAACACTACAGCTAGAGCATAAGATAGTCAGTGCTTCGTAGACTCTGTAGACTCCATAGTGTGTGGTTGCTGTTGAAGCCAGCGCGTAGGAAACTGTAAGTCTTTCCCAACAATAACAACAACAACAGCAACGGAGACAGAGACAGCAACGAACGACTTTAGAAGGCCGTCAAGGTATGGTTGATGTTGTTGCTGCTACAATTGTCTGTGGTGGGTGGCTGTTGGCGCTGATTGTGACACATTGGCAACACTTGAGAATACCACACACACTCCTCACACACACTCTCCACACACACTTGCCATTTGAAATATGCCTCTGTTTGACGAAAAATTTCACTTACTTTTACCGCAGGAATTTTGTTGTTTTTTGTTTGCAAATTGAAAGCCACTTGGCGCTGTTGCACGCTAATTGGCTGCTTCATAAGTCGATTAACAGCAAACAACATTTGTGGTCATTTTTGTGGTCTACATGGCACGCCCCCCTACGCGCTTAGGCCCCTCTTGAACCGCTGACCACATGTCTAACATTTGCATTTTGGCACAAGACAACGAGGCGTCAAATAGTGCAAAGGCCTTAATTATCGGAAATCCGGTTTCGATAACTAACTGGCCATACACACACACAAGCACACACAAGCACACACAAACACACTCGCATCTAGCCAAAGCCGTGAATTAAGCCATACGATATATCATCTTGACAGTCTCACATTTCAAATAGCCAAAAAATTGTTTTATTGTGCATATTGAGAAACACTTTACTTAACGTGTTTACTTTTCGCTTGTGTTGTTTTTATTTTCCTGTATTTTGCTTTTATCGCTATTTTTATTTATTTATTTTTTGTGTTTTTGATGATGACATCACGCATCTTCCTCGAAAACGCGACAAGTTCAGAATTTGAGCTGTCGCTGTAGCTGAATCTGAATCTGAGCTGTACTGAAAATGATTGAACAAAACAAGTCAGCATTGAAGAAGGTATGATTAGCTGACTAAGAGATACCCTGCAAATAGAATATATATATATTTTTAGCATGCAAATTTTGTAAACCTAAATTAAATTCAATTTAAGTTTGATTATTTGACAAGAATATTACAAGAATATATAGGTTTATCTATTTGTGACGTTATCATTTGTCACAAATTAAAATATATATTACAAAGCTCGATATATAGAAACAATTGATTCGATATTGGGTATAAACCTAAAACAGCGTTCAACTTGCAAAGAACAAACTGCTCATTATCGCGCCATTTACAGGGTATCACTAAGTGCATAAGCTGCTGATGCGCATGCTGCATAAATTAAGAGCTGGAGAGATGCCGGGACAGCGGGACAGGCATCTAGAGGTAGACAGCGTTATATATAGCGACTGCAAATAGTTGAAAATGAATTCCAGCTATGCAAGTAAACTGAATAAAAAATGGTCAACAGGCTGGCTGTAAGGTCGTAAATGATTGACGCACTGCATGATTCAACAGAGCTTGATTGTAACTCAAATTGAGATGTGTTGTTGCTGTGCCTGTTGTTGTTGCTGATGTCATTTGCTTGCAATTGTCATTGGCAATGAACCTGTGTTAGCTCTGGCCATAATTAGCTGTAGTTAATGAGCACGCGTTCTAAATCGAGTTAGTTTTGTTTTTATTTTTGGGAGCACTTGCCGCAAGGTCATGAGAATGGGCACAACCTCAGTTTCAACTCCGACTACAACTAACACAAGCTCAACTTGGACTCCAACTCCAACTCCGACTTCGACTCCGACTTCGAGCAGATAATTGTGAGGTTTGCACAGTTGGTCAAGAGAGCAAACAGGCAAAACGAAAGTGTTTAGCTAGTTGCCTCATTTGTTTGCCGTTGTTCAAATCGTTGTTGTCGTTGTTGTTGTTGCTGTTGTTGTTTGTTAACATCTTTAACGTGACTCAAAAGCGGCTTGTAAAGACACGAATATGGCTAACACGCCCAGTTTTAGTTTTAGGGCCATGCCTATGACATTACGTAATCTATGGAAAAAAATATATCCCGCTCAATCTGGCTATAAATATATACAAAATTTATATAGATTTTTGCACAGCAAACGATCTGCGTAGGCGTTGCTTATTTTTGTTGGCATTTTTACACACATTTTTTTATAAAGATATTTATTTTTTATTTTTGCGGAGTTCGATTTTGATTTGCTGTCCGAAATGCGCCTTGCGAGAACACCCACACCCATAACACTCGTCATCATCAACATGTGCACCCACATGAGAATGAAGCTGCCTCTAGTTTTATTTTTTCGCTATGCTATGCGGTTGCGGTGCTTTTTAGTTGTTTTTTTGTTTTGTATTAAGCTTGACAGTGGTTCAACGCCTCGTTCTAGAGCGTGGGCGAGTTTCAAGTTTGATTTGTGCCACAGTCAAAATGGGCATTGAGTTGTGAATGATTTTCATAGTGTGATACAAAACACAATGTTGCCAAAATGACACTTTAACTCTCGATTGAGTTATAAAAGTTGGTCGAAAAGCGTCGAGTGGAAGACTGTAATTGCTATGCTAGACTTGCTTATGGTGCGAAGTAATTAAAGCGAAAATACAGTTAAAGTGGTTGTAATAACAGCGCTTGCTACTAAAATTTTTTTTCTATTTTGAATAATGGAAGATTATTTATATTATGTTATTAAATTTTGTGTTTATTTATCGACAAATAATTGACCTGGTAAGATTCTAATAATTTTTCAACAGCTGTCCGTTATTCTTAGGAAATTGCATATCGAGAGGCTATCTTTAGTTCATTTAAATTAAAATGTTAACATATTAACAGTATTTTGTTTAATTGCACCAACATTATCTATTCTGTTAAATTAGATTTACATTAATGTTAGCAATGGAACCCTAACAGAAGTTTAAGATTGTTTACTGCTATTAGCTTGATTAAATTATGGCTAATACTAGCACTGAAACAATTAATAATACTTCTAAAACTACACTGCTATTAAGCAACTACATATATATTTGCGGATTCCATTTGAAAAATTTCCCAAGCATTTAATGAATGATTTAAATGTCTCATTATATACATTTTTTACTGGGTGTTCTAACAACGTTTTAATTGCATTTGGCCCTGGTGCTGTTTCAAGCTAATTCCGCTATATGGCATTCATACATGCACGAGTACTATTCGCATTCATATTCATAGTACATACATATTTATTCACCTACAAGCATAAATATATACTGTATATCTATAACTTTGGACACGCCTTGAACTAACGCTGGCAGTTCATTAACGAAGCGTTTCCTCTAAATTGTTTAAGCGTTTTTATTTTTGGCAGCATTTATGACTCTGCTCATAAATAGCAGACACTTATACACACACATACACACACACACAGATAGAAACACACAGAGCATACACAGTTGGAAGTTTGTGTCTTCAGTCATTTGATTTATGCCGTTAGACGTCACCAAAGCGCAGCGTATGTTCCCCATTATTGTTTCTACTGTTGTTTTTCTTCTCTTTTTTTAATTTTTGCTCATTACTCTACACCCTCAAGTTTGCGGTGCTGGAAAATTAAACGCCAGTTGCTACCAGCTATAGAATCCATTACGTTCAATAGCCATTGACTAAATGCAGCTGAATTGTGACTAGAGCAAGTCGGAGCTGAAAAACTGGATGCTAAAAACCAGATTCCGAAACACAAAACGAGCACAAAATAAAAGAAAAAATAAAAGAAAAAACTTTCAGTTTTTGCTTAGATTTTGTTTTGTTTGCTACGCTGCTCTTCGTCCGTCAGAGAGGGGGTATTACGTAATGGGCCCCCCTCCCAATAACACAAACCAAGCCAAATGCAAATTTGCGACGCCAAAAATATTTTTATAGGCAACGCCCGCGCGCGTTTTGTGGCGACTTTTGGTATTTTGGCCAGCGCATGAATGGCCGTCTACTGTGAACGGGCCGAGACTATTGTGAACCTGCTATTCACGTGTTTCGTATGGAATTCAGAAGAAGCAGCCTCCTCTATGTACTTTATATAATCTTCTACTTCGCTCGCTATATACAACAAAATTAGAACAACACGCAAAGCGTACGAAGCAATTTGGCGTATAGAAAGAGCAGAGCAAAAGCAAATGCCAGTCTTCAAACGAATAAAAAAACTAAGGAACGTAAATAAAATAAAAAAATGTAGCGTAGATCATAATAATAGCACTCAGCACACTTAAGAACTTTAGAAATTGTTGAACTATTTGGATAAAACTTGGTTACGGCGCTGCGCGTTTAACTTTACGTTTCGGTTTTTTATTAATGCATAATTTTGTTTTAAACTATCTTTTTTATGGCAATTCTTGTTACGTTTTTTTTTTTAGCATTTGTTGTTGTTGTTGCTGCACGTTGCTGGCAAGCAGGCTTAGAGATTTAGATAGAGGGGCTTTCCGGGGGGTTAGGCTTGGCTGCAGTTGCCCTTTTTGTTAGTATTCAAGTACTTTTCGTTACAGAGAGTGAGTTCAAAACACGTCCAACGCGCACGAGCTGCTCACAGCGACTGAAAAATTGTTAGCGCGCTTTAAGCCAAGCTGCCAACCGCACAGCCAAAATCATTCCAATGCATTCCAGTCTAGCAAAAAATGAGCAGAGCTTTTTGGAAGAGAGACGTCATCAAATCGTTCCCAAAACGTTTTGCGATCTTGTTTTGCGGCTTGTTTTGCTTGCCAGCTTTAGGTCTTTTGTTTTGGGCTCTCAATTCGTGGCGCTCTCTCAGAGAACACCAGAGAGAGAGAGAGAGAGAGAGAGAGAGAGAGCGCCAAGTTTGTTGGTGGCGTTTCCGCTGACGAAACGCAGTTCGGGCTTCTTTAATGGACTTCGCACTGCACGTTAATTGCCGATGACTTTGTGGTTTTTGTGCTTCACTCTTTTGAATGTTTTTACCTCATAATTGAACAATTTTGTGCTGCGGCTAATATCAAAAACTTATTGATTATAAAGACGCAGCTTGCGCTATTATCTTATCCACTTCTTATGCCATTTTCCCCATTCTCATTCCCGATTCCCCCAATTCGTCGTTAAAAACAATGCACTTTCTTTCATATCTCAAGAATTTTATTTCTTTTCTTTTGTTTTGTTTTACTTTGTTTTGATTTTATTTGTTTCGTTTTTTCTCAGTGTTCTTTTTGTGTGTGTTCAGTTTGTTTCGTTTGGTTTGGTTTTGTTTGTTCTTTCATCAATTTGTTACCCTTTGTTTGACTTTTGGCAAAACACTCACTTGACATCGATTCTTAAAAATGCTCTGTGTTTTGGAATCTGTAGATGATCATAAGTACTTCTTTGGGGTGTTAGTGTTGTACAGTTTGTTGTATTATTATTATTATTATTAATTATTAATTTTATAATATACTATATTAGCTCGATTCGCTTAACTGCAAATCAGCGCTGACTGACTCTGAATATATATAGTATAGTACTTATTATTTTTTAAAAATGCCTTTAATATTATTATTTCCGTTTAATATATATATATAATTATCCTTTTGTTTTCGCTTTGGTTTTGTTGTAATGAATTTATGCTGAGTTATTCTTGTTATTGTATAATCTTAAAAATTAATTAATTAATTTATAGTCACCAAAATAAAGCTATAAATTGTGTTGGTTTGCATTAAATTAATTCCAATACAATCATTTAAATTAACAATATTACAATTATTAATGTATTATGCATGTATTTAGCACATATTTATCCAAGTAACATTCTGTAATCTGTAATCGCTCTCAAATCGCCCGGAAAACACTTGTTCTACTTGTACAACAACACAACCAAATCGATGTAGTTTCTTCTGTTAATGTCTTTAACGTATACTATTTCCCCCCGAACACCCAAAAGTGAAGTTCAACAAACACTTCTCTCACTTGGCATTATTTTTCTGGTATCATAATTGTATGTTTGTGCTCTATTTATGTATGGTATATATGTATGCATGCTAAGAAGCAATTAAATTGAATTGAATTTAATATTTAATAACGAGATTTTTGTTGCTTTGTTATGTTTTGTTTTCTTTTTGCTTTTGGCTAACTAAAAATGATAAACCTTCAACAATTTGTCTCATAATTTCATTTCATTTTAATTGGTAGTACTTGTTTTTTCGTCTTAAGATGAAACCCCATTTTATGTTTATTGTAATTATTAATGAATAAATTTTTGTATATTTTATATCT
Source organism: Hypselothyrea guttata (assembly GCA_035045125.1). Lineage (NCBI taxonomy): Eukaryota > Metazoa > Arthropoda > Insecta > Diptera > Drosophilidae > Hypselothyrea > Hypselothyrea guttata. Next base: position 783,403 of record JAWNNJ010002224.1, read on the forward strand.
TTTGTTTTCGAAATGCAATTAGGTATAAAACTAGTATAATAAAGGAAAATGAAGTAGAAGTAGAAGAAAGATGAATCTAAAGAGGAATATGCTAACAACAAAATATATGTAATTTTCTTTTCTTTGTTTACCAGCATGAAGTATTTTCTTTGCCTTGACTTTTTTGTAGTTTTTCTCTATATGGGTTGGGCTCACAGCTGGAGCTTTAATAGCATATTAACTAGCGGCTTATAGACACTTAATCAATCAATCAATCAATCAATCGCATACTCATTGATACACTTAAGTTAATAGCTTAGGTTTTCCTTTCGCTTCTCGTAATTATTACATTGGTTTTTTTTTCGCGTAAATGCGTGAGTGTGAAAGTGTGTGAGTGTTTTTGAATTATTTTTGGAAATATTATTTGGTCTGCTCTTGTACACATCTAAATGGTAGGCTAGTTAAGGTAATATTAGTTCTATACCTAGAGTTATTTCTTTACAATCTAAATTCATCGATCTGAATCACTTAAGCCTGCAGTGCGTATGCCCCATATTATGGGGATTTCATTCAATTTTCGCTTAGTTCTGCTACAGAACTTTCCCTACAGCGTTTCACAATTCACCATTAACTAATTTTCATCTCGAACTAATCTCAAGTGGTTGTAATTTGTTGTGGGTTTCATTTTAATATCTTAAGTTTTCAGCATTCGTTTAGCTTGGGCAACTAACTAAATTACAATACACTAAGATTCATACAGTTGAGTTCCTGAACTATGATATCGTATCGATATGATATTAATATAATAACCGAATAGCAATGTGGTATTTATATTAATCACTTTTGGCATGTCAGTTAGTAACAGATATATTGGAAATTGTTGTTAACATAAGTCCAGATAAATTCAATTTAATCAGGAATATACGAAATTATCGATAACAATACCATACCGATGCGATATCATATAAATCTAGCCAATACAATTGATACTAATTGTATAATATTGCATTTAAAAGTTCTTTTCGACAGTTGTTTGCACCCAGTTGATTAATCTGAAGCTTTTCCATGTGATTAAATGTAATTTTCATGATGTTCATAGGGATTTCTTGGGTTTTCAGTGTGTTGTATGCTGTGGCAGTTCTTTTCCAATAGTACAAATATTTTGCAAATATTTTGTTTAGTTAGTTTTAAGTATTATTTTCAATTTTAAAGTAAATCGTTTCCCATATACACATCTAGTAAATCTTTTAAGTTTACCACTAAATAGCAAATATTACAATATATTTGTTTAGACTAATTATATTAGATTATAATTTAATTGTAATTGCTAATATTTAATAATTTGTTTTCGATACTTTTGATATAAGTTTTCTAATTGAATGCTTAGATTGAAACAACTATGTACAATGCAAATTACATTAGAATTATTACCAATAAGTGAAATAAACAAATGCTAGTGAGGTTATATGTATATGCTTATAAATACTATATATATACTATAACTAATTATGTATATTCTATATTAACATATATGTATATGTTTAATTTTAATATGCGAATAAATGGCAAAAGTTGCTAGGTATAGTATATAGAGAGGGCTTAATAAATATTTGATGCGATCTTTTTTTGTTTTCGGATTTTCTATGCTTACGGAATTTTCATTAAAGCTGTTCCGTTGACTTGTTTTTGTATTTAAGTATTGTTTATTAGGTGTAGGAAATAGCAGAGACTGCGACTAACTAAACTAGTGAAATGCTTTAGCTTTAGTTAATAGTGGCTATTCTCAATGTTATATACAATATTGCAGACCAGACAATTCTGTTGCAAGTTAGCTGTTTTGGCAGTGCCATTTCGTGTCTGAGGAGTATACCCTGCTGTGCCGCAATCAAGGGGTATGCCGAATAGCGTGCTATGCCCTTAAGCATACGCGCATTATGAGTTTTTGCTACAGCGAGCAGTATTTGGTTGCAGCTGCTGTCAGTTGCTCTTGTTCTTGTTCTTGTTCTTGCTGTGGTTGTTGTTGCTGTTGTTGTTGCTGCTGCTGTGTTGTTTGTGTTGCGTTGTTGCTGGCACGCGGCAGGCGTTGCTGCATGTGGCTAGTGTCCGCTGCTGCTGCTGCCCCTGTGCGTGTGTGGAGGGGGGTTCAGGGGGTCATTCAGTTAGTAAGGCATATTTTTGGCATTGATATAACCGCATGCATCACACACACACACACACACACACACACACACACACACACACACACACACACAAACACACTCAATCACGCACACAAATAAAAATTTTAGCATTATCCGTAGCATGAACACACACAGAGAGCGAGAGAGCGAGAGAGCAATAGAGCGACAAACACAGAGAGAAAGACAGAGAATATGAGATGTGCTTGATGGGCGATATTTCACGTTGCATTTCCCGCATTTCTTGTATGAGCTGATTTTTCATGAGTATATTCATGAGGAACATGATATGTACATCATACCGATCGGCTGATGCTGATGGGGCAGCACGCTCCCGTGTTATATAATACTCTCACGATTCCGTTCCAGCTCCTCCGCCTCGTTCTCCGGATCGACACTCGATGTGGACGAGACGCCGCAGATCTGCATCTCAATCTCAGCCAGGCGGTTTTCCAGATCCCATTGCTGCTGCGAGAGTTTCGTGTTGAGCGCCTGATTCTCCGACTCCACCGTATGCAGGCGCTCCCTCAGGCGCTTCACCTCATCCTCCAGAGCTTCGTGGGAGCCTAGAAGGGGCGTGGTGCCACCACCGACACCGCTAACACCAGCGCCATAGCATTCCAGATGGGAGCTCGAATCGCAGATGTGACCTACGAGCAAAACTCTTGTAGTTGTGCCCAAGTGGGAGCTGCTCTTGCTACTCACCTGTGTGACTGGGCTGTGATTGGGGGCGCATGGAGTGATGAGAGGTGGCACGGCTGCGGGGACGCTCCTCGGAGCCATGCGCCGCGGAGCTGGGGCTGACGGAGCGCGGGGAGTCTGCGGCACGCACCAAATGATCCGCATAGCTGCGTGGACTACAATAGACAAAATGTCGAAAAGTCGAAAATTGTCTGGTATTTAATCGGAGAGCTGAACTCTCTCTCACCTGTAGCCATGAGCTTGCTGTTGATGCTGCTGCTGCTGTGAGTGTTGCTGCTGCAGTGCGTGTTGCTGCTGCTGCAGCAGTTGCTGTTGCATGTGATTGTGCAACATCGATGCTGGTGGCAGCCACATATCCTCGAGCGTGGTGCGACCGCAGCTCTCCACCAGACCAGGCGTCGACTGGCAGCGCCCCATGGCAACTACATTAAAGTATTTGACTGTGTTTTATAATCACACAAAACAAATCAAAATTGTTCAAAAGGAAAAACACAAAATAAAAGCAAAGGGGGCGAAATCAACGAAGAGGTAAAACAATTTTGAGTGGTGTTAATTTTGGGGGCAAGTCGTATTCATATTCGATTCGATTGTGATGCATTTGCATAACAAATATTCCAGATTTAATTTTAAAATTAGGGCAGTCTTAAAAAATTTAAAATAAATTTTCAATCTTATGCAATTTTTTGTTGATTTTGAATTTAATTCTTTTGTTTAATTTTATGCCTAATCTGGATTTTAAAATACATTTTCTCGGTCGTTGTTAAGAGTCTGATACAAGAAACGACAGAGAAAGCTACAATTTAATTTATTTTTTGCTTAATTTTAATTAAATTTTAATTTATTTTGATCAACAAATAAATAAAATCGAACCAAATTGTTCGCATTAATCATATAAAATACTTTCTTTAAAAAGTTTAGCTCCACTTTTCAGAGGGAAAATAAAATTTATTATAGCACAATTTCATGCTTCACAGTGCTTTCAATCTATATTTGTTACGCAGATATTTTTGATGAATTTTGTGGCGTGTGTGTTTCGGTGTTGGCGGAGCGAAAGAGTGGGTTGGAGGGAGGGGGAGCCGTAATGCAATCGCTTACCCTTCTCCAGTGGCGCCTTCTTGTATTTCTCCAGGCGCTTCACGGCAATCGACTCGAGGCGAACACGTGCCGCCGGATATTCCTTGAGCACATCCCACATGTCCTTTTTACTGAGGACGAAGAGATCGCTGTAGCCCACGGAGCGAACGCTGGCGGTGCGTCGATTACCTGTTTTTGTGGCAAGTTGGCAAAATTGTGGCAAAAGTTGCACGTTTACAATGTATAGGGTTGGGGAGGGGGGACGAAGAGAGGCGAGAAGAAAGTTTAATATCAATATCTTGGCAGGGGCAACAATGCATTGTTGTTGTTTTTGTTGTTGTTGTTGTTACATTGTTGTAGTTGTTTGTTTGTTATTATTGTTGTTGTTTTGTTCTTATTGTTGACTGCACACACACAAAGACATTAAAATTGCATGCCAAAACCTGGGGGAAACACACACACACACATAGACGGCAGGTGCAACAATTGGATATTGTACGATATAAGTAGTTGGATTGACAGGTCTCATAGGGGCATTTAATGGATCCACACAAGTGCTACACAGCCATAAAGATACAATGTCTTCTGGTATGCATTTGTTTACAATCTACATTTCCCAGACACCAGATACAAGATACAAAATACAAGTTTCGAGTTACGAGTTTGTAGAGCCAACAATACCTGAATTAGTTGTGGCTCAAGTAGCTGCTCAAATAGTACAACAGCAAACTATTCTGGAATCTAAATCATCTATAAATCCACATAACATAATTGGCAATTTAATCAAGAATATCATACTATATAGAACTACAAAACGATTCTCAAATTTTGTAAATAGATTTTATTTGCATCTTAAATGAGTAATATTGCAAAATAATTCACAAAACGCACCTGAATGAATTTGGTCAGAAAAAAACTAAAATGTTATATATTTTTGAAACATTATTTAAGCCTGAAACCAAATAGTTTTTATTACTGCATATTATAAATTGCAGTCAACATTTGAACTATTTCAATTTGAGATAATGCAATATAAAATATTTATTCAATTTGGTACTGCCCACAGAGCTTAATTTTGCGTTGTAGTTAATAATTCAACTTCAAATTGTGTGCCACATAATAAATCAGAGAATTTTTGGGGGTATAAATCGTATGCAGAGCATGACAGTTAATTAATTTTGAAGTACGCTTCTCCAAACTGTGCAACATATAATAAATTGTAGCAAAATTGTAATGGAAATAACTAGGGGACTTGGTTGGGGTGGGGGAAGAAGGGGAAATGCAGGAAAAGTTGGCGTGCAATTGGAATGCTTTTGGTGGAGCGTGGAGCAAACAACAAAAGTGTGTTTTATGTAGTAACATTATATTGTATAATTTGATAAAAGTTTCTTTTGTATTTAAAGTGTTGCGTATACTTATTTGTAACACTGTCAAACACAATTACGACCAGGCAAAGCAATACAACAACGATTCAGACACAGAGCGAGATAGATAGTTAGACAGATAGAAAGAGAGAGATACACACATTTAGTTATAGTTGATTAGAGATACAGGGGCAATTTATGGGGCAACTAGAGTAATACTTAATTATTTTGTTTTCGGCTTAACACACTTAATACACTGTAAAATATACTGTAAGAAATGCTATTCGCAACGGGTGAACATATAAATAATTCAATGTGTTGTGCAAATTTGGATTTCTCGAAGTGCACTTCAGATAGAGTTTTGTGACATTGCTAATTGCTGTAATGAAAAGTGCTAAAACATGCAAAGAGTCGAAGCAAGGAATAAATGGTGTAAATAACAAAAAGTAAATAGAACGGCAAAACGATTCGATTTTCCTGCTGGAGTCAAGGTGACAACCCTGGCGCAAACTTGGCCAATTGTCTAAACTAAAAGTCAACGACTAATTGAGCCGAGCAGACAGCGAAAATCTTTTCTTTTTGGGTGCAACTGTCAGCTGAATTAAGTTGCCCGTTGCCCGTTGCCAGTTTTCCAGCTGTCACTTGCGAGCTGCCACTTGATGTCGCCACTTGCCAGAGTTGTAGCAGTTGCTACAAAATTTAATTAAGCTGCCAGCTGGCGCGCTGAGATGTATGCGATACATATAAATATTTGTCAGCCGTTTTTAAAGCCATCGCATTGTTCTGAATTGCAGGCTGTAGGCGTGCTCAGGGTTGCCACATTTGTTTACAGTTCAGCTGATTTTGGCTAGATGGCGCTGTTGTTTGCTGTTCGGGGTCAGGTGGAGGCAACACAACGAATTAACCGCAATTATTGCTGGCAATTGAACTTTATTTGAGCTGATTGCACATTATTTTGTATTAGTATGCGTAATTTTATTGCATTGCATAATTGTGCAAAATGGCGTGTGCATGTGTGTGTGTGCGTGTGTGGGAGCATGCAGGTGCAATAATTGCATTTAGTATACAGTAATTGTGCTGTGAGTGGAGCAAAGCAAAAAAATACTACACACACACATACACACACAAAGAGCGACAGAGTTATAATATATTGAGGTTATGTGGCTGCAATAAAAGTGTATTGCATACTTTCAGGGGATGGGCAGAGACCATTGCAACGTTTGAGAATTGGATTTAAAAATTGCGCTTAAAACAAATGCAAATTGTGTGACAGGTGGAATGAAAAACAACACAGAAATTAATTTCACAAAAACCATATTTATAAAAACATACAAAAAGATTAAAACACTATAAAAACAATTAAAATGGAATAAAAACAAGTGTAGCTATAACATATGGAAACATAACATAAACTCTAATAATAAAGGGCAGACGGGGGTTAAATGCACATGTTAGTTCAGTTAACAGTGCTTGGAGTTTAATTACATTAACTAAATAAGTGCTTAAGTGTCTTGGATATAAAATGAAAGTTACTAATATTACTTATACATGGTATATAACTTTTAGAGAGTGTATGGCATATAGTTAATCTTCACTAAATCATTCTGTTGTGTGTTTAGTACTGATTAGTAGTTACGATTGTTCTTTTTGTTGTTGTATTGGTTGTTTGTTGTTATTATTGTTCCGCCTGTCGCACTAAAACGGGATATTTACCAAGTTCTTTACCTGCGGTGCCCATATTCAGTATACTAATCTCGCCAAAATAGGAACCTGCCTTTAACGAGGCCATCACCGTTTTGCCATTGTCAGCAACAACCTGCAAACGTCCACGATTCACAATGTACATCTCCTTGCCCACTTCACCTGAAGCAATACGAAATGAGATATTAGCTACACTCGAAGAAAACTCGGTGGGAAAGTTTAACAATTAAGTGGATAGTTGGGCAGACAGAGGTTCCGCCTGCCCTTCGTGATAAATTGTTATAAAATATAGTGTAATTTTTCATCTGAAATACTGCCATTTGAGGTCACCTACCTTTACGGCAAATGTAGTCGCCCGGGGAGAAAAGCACGGGTCGCAGGCGCAGCACTAATTCGCAGAGGAAACCAGCTTCGGTGTTTTGAAAAATCTCAACCCGCTTAAGTGTATCTAAATGGACGTTAATTGCTATTTCAGCCTGCAAGACAGCAAAACAGAAACAGAAACAGATACAGATACAGATACAGAAACTGATATAAATGGAGCTTGGGATACGGCAAATGGGAGAGGGGCGAGAGAGAGAACTGTTTTGGCATATGCCAGGGTATTAAGCACAAAAGCAACAGAAAGATAACATGAAACAGAAATGGACAATTCATGTAGTCATTGTAAGCAAGGGGAGGAAAAGCCGGATTGGGGTTGGTATTGTGGAGTAGTGGAGTTTTTGGGGCTGCGTACATCTGGTGGTGGATTATATATGTACCTTTAATTTATCAGGAAGACAGGATACGGCGCGCTCCTCATCCGAACACTTTTGCGTGAGCCACAGGTAATCGAACCATTTGATGACCTTCACCTGCAGATGGTTCGGCACACGTCGCATGCGCATATACGTCTTGACTCCATCCAGTTTGGCTGCAAATACACAGAAGAAGCACAAAATATAACCAATATGGCATACGCTGGCACTTATTATATATGTACGAGTATGTATGCGAGGAGCTTGTTTACTCTGGATTACACATAGAAATTGAAACGATGCCCCGCATACAAAGTGCCCCTACAAGCAGCTCTGGTCACTTCAGACTTCAGACCAACTAATCGCCACGGATTCCCCTTCCTAACAAGCCAATCAGCTCGGCGTGTTCTGTATAAATTTCAATACGATTCGTCCATTTTATTTATAGCTTTGGCAATTCACTTGCCAGCTGATTGGAGTAGTTAGCCTTTATGAAAATTGAGATTGCAATTTGTTGGCGCTTACGCAAAGTTTCTGGGGAATTCGTAAGCCAGGATTAGGGGCGATATGATTGGAAAGCACATAATTTTATTGAACTAAAATAATACATTTCCATTTTTAAATTAACTGCGATTCCCTGGAGCTGCTCTGCAGTTAACAGTCCGATCCAAGCTTGAGCAAATTTAGTTGCCTGCTTGAGGCAGTAAATCGATTATAGGACAGCAGTTTCCCAGAATTCCCAGCACAAACAAAGTAGATACCTCTAACAGGTGCCAGAATGAATTTCAGCAAAAACTTTGATTTCTTTGCCCGGCTGCAGTTGCTACACGTGTCTTGGGAAATGCCGGCGACTGACAAATATCTTTGTTTTACGAAAGGGCAATTGCTATCCATGTATATGTATATGTATGTGTGTGTGTGTGTAGGTGTGGGTGTGGGTGTGGGTTTAGGTGTGTGTGTTTGACTGGGGTAACCAAGCGGCGCTCGATGAGAGGAAATTAAATCTCTGCTTGGCTCAACGTCACTGCTAGCAAATATTGACACAATTTGTCGATTGACAACTGCGGCTGTCTGTCTCTCTCTCTCTCTCTCTCTTTCTCGCTGTGTCGCTGCTGCTGGAGAAATACAACAGCTGAGGGGGTTATGGGGCAGCTGGGGAGTAAATGAGCGGAGCAGTGGGAGCTTGGAGTTGGCCTCCCTTTTTGCAGTGTTTGCTCGTGTAAACATTAGCAAACCAACTGGCAAACAAGCAAACAGATTGAAAACAAATAAATAAAATTGCTTGTCGGCCCAGCAGGCACACACATGCATACATATACACAACAATCACAACTTATCTATAATGCAAGTGACGCCAGAGCGTCCAAAAGACAAAGCCAAATCCAAAGCCCAATCTACAACTGTTGCCAGCATCCTTTGACTTTTACTTTTCAACATTTGCCATTTGCCACAATCATTTGTCATTTGGCCATTTGTCAACAGTCGCAAATTGTCAACGTATCAAATTTCAATACATTTGGCTTGTCTCAGCGTAATCAGTCAGCCCAAAGTTCAATCAGTCAGTGAGTCCCCGGCTGTAACTGAATTCTAAAATAACATTGCTAGAATTTAAGACGAAAAAAAAATTTTATAATTTGTTTGAGATTTTATTGTAATGCCCTAAACATGAAAGAACCTTCTTTATGGGGCGTAATCAAAGAAATCCTTTTGTTTAATGGTATTCTAAAAAACATGTATAATAACAATCAACAATTAAAAAATTATATAACGTTTGCTACGTTACTACTCTTGTAATATTACAAAGTTGACAAAAAATACTACAACAATTCTACAGAAAAACTGATTTACAATTATTATTTAATAATTTCGAGTATTTTAGAGCCTTTTATAAATCTATAAATTCTGAGCCACTTCAATTGCTGCCAAATTTTCTTATCACTGCGATAAGATAGGCACTGCCGAGTGCCCCTATATAAAAGAAGTCTTCTGGCTCTCCATTTAGTTACTTTGACTTCGCTGACAGAAAAATGTGGAAGCAAATAATAGGATTAGCCATGCTGGCTTTGCTCTTTGCTCAGCTCCAAATGACCAACAGTCAGGCTTATACTGTTGACAAAGACGGCTGCTATACAAACTACACTCGAGTGGGTGAAAAGTGTCTGTCAAATAACACAGGATGGTTCAATTGGTTTGACGGCGATCGTTTTTGTCGCAAAAATAATGGTGGACTTGTCAGTTTGGAGAACCTAACACAGCTGCTTGCGATCAACAATTGGTTGCGTCTATCCCCATACTTCATCTGGGAGTATTGGACTTCGGGCAACACATTGGGAAACAAGGGCGTCTATTACTGGCAGAGCACTGGAAAATACGCCATATATTTACCGTGGGCAAATGGTCAGCCGAATCCCAACAGCGGAGATTGTCTATCGCTAAATGCCAGCGTCTACAATGAGACGGATTATCGTCTGGTCATCAGGGACTGCACCAACTGGGTTGCAGCAATTATCTGTGAGCATACTCCTCAACTGACGAATACGACAGGAGCTACGACCACGCGAGTTTGCCTAAAGGACGGCTCATTTGACCTGGTCCAGGTTTCTGTTAATAACAATACTCTGGCTTAAACTATTTGGCTGTAAAATAAACATAACAACGAATTTTGGATGACACTTTGAAGATTTTGCAATGATGTCTCAATTGACAAGTTTAAGATTCCGATAAACTTAAATGAATTTATATTCAAGATCAATAATAAACTATAACTGAATTATTTGACTCAAAATGCGCCTTTGATATTTTCTATAGCTTATCTTTGCATATGCTCTAGCTTGATTACATAAAAATAAAAGGTTTTATATTTAATTCAACTCTCAGTAATTAATTTAATTCAAGCACTTACACCATGCACAAACATGAATTACATTGCGATAAGATAGTCTATTTCCACTAGTATATGCTATAAATAAGCAATGCTCTCAGCTGATAATTTAGTTACTTCCATTCCGCCAACTTGTCCAAATCTACAAAACGCTCAAACCATGTGGTTACAAATCATAAGTCTAGCCATGTTTGCACTTGTTTTTGATCAGCTCCAAATGGCCAACAGTCAGGCTTCTATTACTGACAAGGACGGCTGCTATTTTAACTATACTCGGGTGGGAGACAAGTGCCTCCTTAGAAGTCCCTATTTGTATACCTGGTATGAAGCCGATCGTGTTTGTCGTACATATAATGGTGGACTTGTCAGTATAGAAACTCGGGATCAGTTGCAACTGCTCTACAACTGGCTGCGTCAAACCCCTTATTTCATAAATGAGTACTGGACTTCGGGTAACAGTTTGGGAAACAAGGGTACCTACTACTGGCAGAGCACAGGACAACGCACCTCTTACGTACCCTGGGCAAGTGGTCAGCCTAATGCGACCAAAGGAGACTGTCTGACGTTGTACGCTCCCTTCGATGTCACAGATTATCTCATTAGGAACAAGGAGTGCACCACATGGAGCTCATTTATCTGTGAACATAAGCCACAACTGACTAATTCGACCGGACCTACGACCACGCGAGTTTGCCTGAAGGACGGCACATTCGATCTGGTCCAAGTTGCTGTTAATAATAATACTGAGGCTTAACAGATTTGGCTGTAAAATATACAAGCTTTAATTAATTTTGGAATATATTGTGACAAATTTTACAAGGAAGTGTCATATGATATTTTCTAAAGACTCTACATTGAATACACAAACAGATTTTTAACCTTTAATACTTAAGCAAATGCTAGTTAATTGATTTATTGCAGACACTTACACATTGAATTGACAGGAATTACATTGCGATAAGATAGCTTTTTTGCACTATATAAGCACCAATTTCAGCTGATCATTTAGTTACTTCCATTCTACCAACCTGTTTAAATCTACAAACCATCAAACCATGTGGAAACAAATATTTGGCTTAGCCATGTTGGGTCTGGTGTTTGCTCAGCTGCAAATGGCCAATAGTCAGAATTCTACTATTGACAAAGACGGCTGCTATGCTAACTATACTCGGGTGGGGTTCAAGTGTCTCCATAATGCCTTTTCCGTGTACACCTGGTATGAAGCCGATCGTTATTGTCGTTCAAAAAATGGTGGACTTGTCAGTATTGAGGATAGGGATGCGTTGTATTCGCTTAACTCCTGGCTGGGTTCAGACCCTTATTTCATTAATGAGTACTGGACTTCGGGCAACAGTTTGGGAAATAGGTACACCTATTACTGGCAGAGCACAGGAGAACGCACTTCTTATGTACCCTGGGCAAGTGGTCAGCCCAATGCGAACAATGGAGACTGTCTAGCGTTGCGTGCTTACTCCCTCAGAAATTATCTCATGATGAACGAGCAGTGCACCGGCTGGAACTCAGCAATCTGTGAACATAAGCACCAACTCAGAAATACGACCGGTCCTACGACCACGCGAGTTTGTCTGAAGGACGGCTCATTTGATTTGGTCCAGGTTTCCGTTAATAATATTACTCTGGTTTAAAATATTTTCCTTTAAAAATAAACATTTTTGAAAAGTTTTTTAATTATATTTTGACATAAATCTATTTTTATACCCTGTACCCATTGAAAAAGGGGGAAAACAGGGTTAATAACATTGTGCGAATGTATGTAACTGGCAGAAGGAAGCGTGGCAGACGCCACAATTCATATATATTCTTGATCAGGGAGACGAGCTGAGTCGATTCAGCCCCGTCTGTCTGTCTGTCCGTCCGTCCGGCTGTATGAACTCTGAGGTTTTGGAAACCAAAAAGCTAGTTGAAAGGTGTATACCATACGCATATCAAGTTTATTTAAAATCTTGGATATCACGCCCCTTCCGCCCACATTTTAATGTAAATTAAATGCATTTACCATTTTAAGAGACACAAATCTAGTTACATAAATTCTGTCTTTAGTAGTTGGTAGATCTATATCATACACAGATAAAGTTTATTTCACATTTTGGATGTCATGCCCCTTTTACGCCCTAATCAATAAAAACCAAATAAAAAGCGTAATATTGAACATAGAAGGGTGTCATTCGGAATATATACTCTCTTCTATTATATTTACCTATCTATTAACCTATCCAGCGCATTGAAATCGGTTAATAAACACAGGAGACATGGACGAATCAATATGACAGGCATTGCCTCGCTCGCTCTCTGGCAGCGCGACCGTTAAGACGCACACAAAAAAGTAAAAACAAGAAGAAGCATTGCAGCTAAGCTTTGTGTGACACTTTTATAGTATTATATTTTAAATATAAAGTACAGGGTATTCTACAGTCGGGCCCGTCCGACTGACCTGCCCCGTCCAAATATTGTAACACCCCGAATCCATTAAAATGGTAGATAGAAGGAGGTCGGACCGCACAAATATATACATTCTTGATCAGGGCGACGAGTTGACTCGATATAGCCATGTCCGCATGTCTGTTTGACCCTTGCATCGACACTTAGGGAAAAGTAGCCAGACTTTTTCTTGATTTAATCAATCCGCAAAATGTTTGGAAAATTACATTCGAAAAAAATTTTTTTTTAATTATATTTAAATAATATAGTATTTATATATATTATTATTATTATTTTTTTTAATATTATTTTTTTTTTAATATTTTGCAGATATCATCGCTTTCTTAAAATAAGCTTATCTGATATTGGTATTTTTCGGAATTATTATTATTTAAAATTTGTTATTGGCCTGCAATATTTGCGATAAGAAATATGAAACTATGTTACGACTTTCTTAACTTTTTGATTGGTTGAATGGTTGCTAATTGGTTATCTTAACAGCAACAGGCAACTGATAAGACACAAACTTAGTCAACTTTATGTTTATAGCTAGGGTAACCCCAGGCGGTTATTAGCTGGCTAATCGTGAAATGTATAATATTTGGAATCAATTCAAAGTACTTGACTGCTTATGATATTCTATATATATAAATAATTTCTTAGAATTTTGTTATGAATCTCACAGTTTTGTCCTCTGTTATTTTTTTTTACATTTTTGCAGCACAAGAGAAATTTTCTTTTTATTTCTATTAGCTTATTTAACTTATCATTTTATATAATGCCTGTTTAAACCTCTATCTACCTATCTTCTATATAGTTCAATCAAATTCAAAGAAATTAATTCAAAGAAGACACTTTCCCAATGAATTGACAGCATTAACAGGAATTACACTTAAATTTACAACTTATTTTATACCTTTGATTATATATGAGCTACGTCTCTCATATCGCTTATCATTGCGATAAGATAGATTTTTTCGTATATAAGCAGTACACTCAGTTGGTCGTTTAGTTACTTCCATTCTGCCAACCTGTTTAAATCTACAAACAATCAAACCATGTGGAAACAAATCATTGGTCTAGCCATGTTGGCTCTGGTCTTTGCTCAGCTCCAAATGGCCAACACTCAGGCTCCTACTCCCAACAGTCTGGGCTGCTATGCGAACTATACTCGGGTGGGAGACAAGTGTTTTCTTAATAGTACAAACTGGTATAGTTGGTTCGAGGGTGATCGCTTTTGTCGTGCAAACAACGGAGAACTTGTCAGTATAGAAACTCGGGATCAGTTGCAGCTGCTCAACAACTGGTTGCGACTTTCCCAGTATTTCACCATCGAATACTGGACTTCGGGCAACAGTTTGGGAAACAAGGGTACCTACTACTGGCAGGGCACAGGAGAGCGCACCTCTTACGTGCCCTGGGCAAGTGGTCAGCCCAATTCGAACAATGGAGACTGTCTATCGTTGTACGCAGCCACCTATAATGTCTCGGATTATCTAATGAGGAACAAGGAGTGCACCAGCTGGTGCTCAGTTATCTGTCAGCATAAGCCTCAACTGTCGAACTCGACCGGTCCCACGACCACGAGGGTTTGCCTCAAGGACGGCTCCTTTGATCTGGTCCAAGTTGCTGTTAATAATAATACTCTGGTTTAAAGTTTTCTCTTGATAATAAAAGATTTTTATACGATACAAGTTTTGAATTAATTCAATGGATTTTGACTCTGAAATTCAATGAAAATTAAACACTGCAACGAATTTGTGATTCAAGTTTACAGATAATCCTATTTGTGACTCTGCAATTTTGCTAAAAATAAATACCTGTTCAATTTAATATGTGGTTGACTTCGAATGTGTGACTCTGAAATCAATCACACCTGCTGATACTTTGTACTATCTATAGCCGGGCGTATTTTGATTTATTTTAATCAATATTTAAATCTCTCTCTTATCATATCTGTCAGACGATAAGCCACTTAGAGCTGAGTTAAAGACAGCTATAAAAGCAGCGGATTTAACTAAATAAACAGTCACTTTTCGATCACCATGCTGAAGTATCAGTTACTTGGTTTTGCTTTGCTCTGTCTGGCCTTTGCCCAGCTGCAATTTGCAAACAGCGATGAGTTCGCTTGCGACACGAACTTCACACAAGTGGGTGAGAAGTGTCTACATGCTGGGAGAAATACCTCCAGTTGGTATGTGGCAGATCGTTATTGCCGTTCCCTCGGCGGAGGATTGCTGAGTTTTCAGAATAAAACTGAGCTTGACCAGATTCAGAAATGGTTGAATGCCACCGAACCATCCTCATTGGAATTCTGGACATCAGGCAACTGTTTTGGCCAGAAGGGCACCTACTACTGGCAGAGCACCGGAGAGCAGTTGAAATATCTGAATTGGTCTGTGGGTCAACCGCAGACAAACAGTGGCGATTGCCTGACGCTCTATGCTAATACCTACACCCAGTATGGTTTCTGGGATTATGCCTTGTATATCAGAGATTGGTCTTACTGGACACGCGCCATCTGCCAGAAGGATCTGAAGAAGTTCGAGTCGAGGCTCTGCTTGAAAACTACAGCATACGAGACGGTCAACGTGACAATTGTTTAAATTTGATGTTTTAAAAGAAGACACATTGAAGTTAACTGTTTTAATTGATGGTTTCATTTAGTCAATAATAATAAATGAATTACTAATCAGCTAATTGCTACGCTATCGTTTCTTCGAATCCGACTTTCTTTTTGCACGTTTTTTATTCTTGCTTATGAATTGGGGGACTTTTTTCCGTCTATGTTTACCATATGGCCAAACTGCGATAAGCAACTGATAAACTGACCAAATTTGAGCTATAAAAGCAGCAGTGTTTGCTGATCCAATAGTTACTCTTTGATTATTCCAAGCAACATGATGAAGCAGCAAGTGTTTGCCCTCGTCCTCGCGGCTTTTGCTCTGACTGTTACCAGTGCTGTGGACATCAGCTGTCCCACGGGTTTCGCCATAGTAGCAGACAAGTGCCTGCTTAAGAGCATGATTAAAGTGGAGTGGTATACGGCGGAACGATTTTGCCGTAAACAAGGAGCCGGAGTGCTGAGCATCGACAGCGCCGCACAGTTGAATACGATCGACATTTGGCTCAACTCCACCCAGACAGCGGCTACAGAATACTGGACATCTGGCAATATGCTGGGCCAGAAGGGTGTCTACTACTGGCAGAGCACGGGTGAACAGACCAAATATTTGTCTTGGGCAGCGGGAGAGCCAAAAACCGCAACTGGCGATTGCATCTGCCTCAATACGGCACACAAAATGATGCTCAGAAGCTGCACCTATGCCACGAATGTCGTCTGTGAGCTGAAACAACTGAGAACCGAGGATAGAATGTGCCTGAAAAACACTTCCTATGATACCGTGAAAGTGGCAGTCTAATGAACAAAATGGCAGATATGAACTGATTGCATAATTACATTTTTAATTGATTTATTTTCAAATTGATGTACGAGCAAGATTGCAATTGTCATTTAATATGTCACAACTTCTGTGAACAACAACTTTTTATTTTCCTTTATTTATTTAATGTCAACTGAAAACAGTCAATTATCTATGAAATAAAATACGAATTAAAGTGTATCGTAATTTTAATTTAAAGAATAAAATGAGATTGAAAGCAGATAATAATCTGGTATTAAAAAACTAAATCAAAAATGAATTGAATTGAAATAAAAATGTATACAAACAGCACACTTTGCTGCTTAATTTGGGCGCAATTAAAGAAAATGCCAAATAATAAAATACCATAAAAAATAAACGTTATCTTATATTTGATAGTGAACTTGTCAGTCAACCTTCAGCGTGTCAATTGATTAAGTATTTACTTTTGCAAAATTACCACGCGTAGTTCATAATAAACTTATCTTATCTAAGTATACACCGGAATCGTTGTGGTCTTATAACTTTAATTATACTGCAGACTTTCGCCTGATTGTAATAAAAATTATCAAAGTTTAGTAATGATTTCCTAAAGTTTTCGATTACTTCGATTGTTGCTAATCAGAGCTGCAATTAGCTTATCTTGAATATGCTAGTAAGACAACAGCTTAGTCAGCCGGATGTTTGTAGCTAGGGTAACCCCAAATGATCGCAATGAATTGTGCTTTTAATTGCCATTGAAATACGGTACTAAATATATACGCATTATCTGAGAATTCCTCGGCTGCTCTTGTAATATATGTTGTTCAATCTCTCACTGTCATTTGCTCTACTTGTTCTTCTTTGTTCTGCATACTTGCAGGCGGTGGCATATTGTTTTCGTTTGTGACTTTTCTTACAGTGATTGTTATGCGAACTGGTTGTGTAACGGATGCTGGGTATCGGTTATCGTTTATCGATTGCCTGCTGCCGTTTATTTCCTTTGAACTTGCATGCAGGCAATAAGGCAGCATCTTGGCCCCGATTGTAAAAATAAACACACACCCACAGTCTCAGGCGACAGCATGCAAAATTACAGCGATTTTTATTGCGGTTCTGCTTGGCTGACTGACACTGAAAGCATTCCGAGAGTAAAACGAGGAAAACCTGCAGAGTAAAGAAGGAGAGATGGGCGGAAGGAATGCCATGTTTGTCACGTTACGCATTGGTGGGTTTTGTTGCCATTGAAAATCAATCTAAATATTAATTGCATATTTCATTCGAGGAAAAATATCTCATCCACTAAAAAAAATATATTGAAATTGCCAAAAGATATTCGCATGAACGTATTTATATCCATACGGATTTATTGAAACAATAGTGCGTACAAATTGCATTCGTCTGGAGCTAGTAATTGCGGTTAGTTGGCCACATTGTTTATACTCCAATTAAAAGCGCTGGCCACTCTGTTCTATATGCCAGACTGAGCTTTAATTTCTGCTCTGTGGCTTCTTCTTCTTCGGCTTGTTGTGCTTATCCTTTTGCCGCTTTCAACACTTATTCTCTAGTTTTCCATTTCGTTGCATTTTTGCCGGCACAGAATTAAATTTGCCACAATTCGCCCGGCAGCTGTTGCAACAAGGGCGTTGCCTGGTTTGCTGTATGATACTGTAAAAGTATTATATTCTACTAAAATGCATCTTAGCCATGGCAGCAGCAGCACAATATTTTTATAGATTTTTGAAAAAGCAGCAAAATATGAAAGTATGATGCATTCATTTGTTTTCAAAAACGATTCAACATTTTTGTTAATTAAAATAAATTTTCAAACATATGTATTTAAAAAAAATAACAGATTTTCTGTTATTAATAATATTATTGTTTAATTTTATTTGTGTTGTTGGATTTGCTTTAAATTTTAGTGATTTAGTTTTAAACAAATATTTTATTGATATTTCAAAATTTATTTATTTTCTGTATATTAGGTTTTGCTATTCAAGAAAAATCCAGCAAATCCTATAGTCTTACCTACCTTCGCTTAAACAAATTCGGCTTGTTTTTTTAGTTTCAGCTTGCGTTTATTTCTTATTTATTTTTCATTTTATGCTCGGCTTGGCCCCAATTGCCACGGGCATATTTTGATCTATGCTGCTTAGTCTTGTTGCAGCTTCTTCTCAGAATGTTGTTGTTGGTGTTGTAGTTTCACAATTTGTTGGCGCCTGCTGCTGGCACCTTGAGCACTAATCTCTGAGCTATAATTGCATTTAGATATGCTACATATAGAGAGCAAGCCTTTGTCTGCAGCCAGACTGATATATATGACAGAGACAGTTAGACAGTCTGGCAATGGCGTCATATGTGAGTTTTCCTTTTTGCCATTTTATGGTGCAACAAATAAAAAGTGAAGCAGAAGAATAAATGAAAAAAAATATAGGAAAATTCTGGGTGCAAAAGTTGAAAACCATTGTCTGCTAAACAAAAGTGCAGCAAGTTGCTCTATGAGGGGGGCGGTTGAAGAGGGGGAGAATGGAAGTGGAAAGATGCGAGTTTATACAAACAGTAAATATGCGTGACAAAAACTTGCTCTTCCGGTCTTTTTATAAACCCCAGACAAAAATAAAAATCTCGCCCAGCAGAGATCAAGAGGAGCAAATGCAGAGCAACGTGAAGGCAATTGGGTGGGACAGACAAAGGCGAAGGGGGAAAGGGCACCAGTGGGTGGCAAACTAAGTGAAAATTTCAAACTAACTAGAAACCACTTAAGAGCCAACGTGTGTATGTGTGTTGTGAGAGACAAAAGAAACTGAGCTATAAAAGTAGTGTGGGTAATAGTGCAGGAGTCCTGGGTTAGTTACAGCAATTGGCATTGATACACTGCAAAGAATAACGCGCTTAAACTGTCATGAAGTGAGCATCATAATTATTTAAAACTAAGCCAACTTTCACAATTGAAATAGTTCGCCAACTTTAACTTTAAATTGAAGTCAGTGATGAGAAGTTGGAAGCAAAAGTTTTATATTTACTTGCAATTATATTTGTGCCTCTACTTTCTTTTGTTTAATTGGTACCAATCCAATTTTCGTTTATTTTATTTTTCTTTTTTTTTCTTTAATATGTGCAGTTATGTTATATATTTATTTGCAATTATATTTGCAGCTTTTCTTTGTTTTGTTTTGTTTGTACAAAATATTCATACAAACTATTTTGCATTTGCTTTATACACATACTATACACCAACTACCGCCTCAATTAGAGATTATTTAAGTTCAGTATTCAAAGCTCTGTCTTAGCAATTAATATTTTTAATTTCCTTTCTTCATTAATTCCATAATAATTATTTTTGCTTAAAGTCCGTTTAGCAAATTTCCATACAACTTTGCAATTTGCTTTCCTCATTTGCAAATTTAAATTTGCTTTTATGCTGTTAGTTAGTAGTTCACATTTCTAAATGCATATTTTAAATTTCTATGAAAAAAACAAAAAAAAAACCAAAAAAGACACTAGCCATTTCCATTTTATTAAAAGTGCTCAAAAGTATGCTACAATATTTTTGTTTGACACAGTTGAAATGAGACTCTCAAGGAAAATGAAGAAATTTGTGAGAGAAATATGAAAATGAATTCTCAAATTGACTCTTTGAGTCAAAGATTGCTCGCACAACAAATTCAATTCGAGAGCTGAGATAATTTTATTTGCAAACTCGCTGGCTTTTTAAAAGGTTTTTTGGGTTGGCTCAAAAGCAAAATAACAAAAAACCTGATGATAAATAATTTGCTGAGCGTGAGTCAAAGAGTGGAGGTGGAATGAAAAGCAATTTATAATATTAATTATGCATATGCGGCTGCCTCTGCTGCTGCTCGATGAAGTGCCCGGGCTCTTGTGAATTTGTTCGGGCGGCAAAGAGAAATATATGCGCTCCGTTAGCCAGAACCAGCGAGCATTGCGATAACACTAACAATAACAATAACAATGCCAACGCCAACGCCAACGCCAACGCCAACGTCAGCAGCTGCAATAGCAATAGCAACATCAGCGCCAATGCCAGCAATTGTTGCTCGACGTTAGCTGCAATATGCAGCATAAAATCCTTCGCCATTTCAAGGATAATGGAATATATTTGAGCCCTTAAAGAGCTGCAACATGCTTAACAAATGCTACGATACTACACACTACTACCAACAACACAAAGCCATGTTCTAAAAATACAAACGGCAGTAAGTCCGACGAACATGCAGCTTAATGGGCAAAAGGCGGCCAACAACAACAGCAACAGCAACAACAGCAACAACTGCGTCTACAATATTGATTGGAATATACACACAACCACACACGGAGGGGGGTGAAAGAGAGGGGAAGCAAGCAACACTCAGCGCAAGAGGGGACACATTCACGGCTACAGCTGTGGGGCATAAGCAGCAGCAGCAAACATAAACTCGCACACACACATTGAAGGCATTGCTGCTGCTGCTGCTGCTGCTGCTGTGGCAAGCGTAAGCAAACAGCAAAGCGAACAACAACACGCCAGCAGCAACAACAACTGCGAGCGCTGCCAAATACGCTTTTTACCGTCAAATTTGGCTTTTTCGAAAAGCATTTGATAGACTTATTTTGCAACAACAGTAAGCCGAAACTTTGATTTTTTAGACAATGTACTTTAATAATAAAGTTGATCTGCGTGCAACAGAGGACAACCTTAATCAGGAAAAGCGGTAACTCTGGCTGTTACATTTGTTGAGATCTACGTGTTCATATAGAGAGACGGACAGACACATAGGCGGACAGACGGACATGGCTATTTCTACTCAGCTCTTCATCCTGATCGCGAATGTATGTATGTATATACTTTGTGGGGTCTGCCACGCCGCCTTCTGCCTGTTACAAACATTCTGACAAGGTTAATAACCATGTTTTCCCCATTTTTCAATGGGTACAAAGTATAAAAAGCAAATAAAAATTTAAATGAAATACAATGAAAATTGGCAACACTGGAATCAGCAGCAGCAGCAACAGTCAAGGCAACCAAATTCTGCCAAGGCGGGCGAGTTAAAGTGGATAATGGACGCCGCTGCTGCTGCTGCTGCTGCTGCTGAGGCAAAGGCAAAACGCAAAAGAGCGCGCCACGAATGCAAACTGTGTGTTGGCTGAATTTCTCACTAGCTGCCACACGCTCTCCCTTTGCTCTCAATTCCCTCTCTCGCTCACAGAGTCTACGCTCAATGCTATTTTTAGACACGCGCGAGAGCAACAAGAACAATTGCTTGAAAAAACACGCTGGCAGCAGCAATGAAAACACACACAGACAAACAAAGAGAGAGAGGGAGAGAGAGAGAGAGAGAAAAAACAGTGAGAGAGTATGAGAGATAGTTCGACATATAAAGCACATGTAAGAGCGAGGCTTGTGGGGAAACACGAACAGCAAAGGGTTCAAGTCAAAAGGCCGCAAAAAAAAAAAAAAAATGCAGCCGTTTGTAAGCCCACTACAAATCCCTAAAAGCACTAAGCCAAGCCGGCCTCGGTGTGCGTAAATTGAGCGCATAAATTGTTTTAATTGCAGTAAACAATTGCAGAAAAAAACATAAAATGGAGACAAACGGCGGCAACAGGAGCAAAGGCAAAGGCTACAGCAGCAACTGTTGTTAATGTTGTTGCTGGCAAATTTTACACAGAAGCCGCTGGCAGTACATCAATCAAAATACGCTGACAGCATTCAGCTGACATATAATTTGCATAAAAAACTATTTACAATAATAATTACAAAACGACAGCAGCCACAAAAGCAGCAACAAATTAACATAATTTTGAATGGCATTTTAGAAAAGTGGCTGCTGGATTTGTGCCAAAGCACAACAACATCAACAGCAACAACGTTTAAAGTTTGCGCCTGTTTGGCGTTAACAAGCCGCAGCCATTGCGTTTAACTAAGCGTGAATGTAAGTGTGTGCGTGTGTGTGTGTGTGTGTATATATGAGCGTGCGAGTGTTTGTATGCTGGCAATAACATTGTTGCTAAAATGATTTTGAAAAACCATCAATAACTCAAATATAATGACAGTTTTCCACTTGTTGTGGCCCAGACAAGGGTAGAGCAGAGTGTGTCAGAGAAAGAGAGAGAGAGAGAGAGAGAGAGGGAGAGCCAGAGAGAGAGAGAAAGAGCGTGTGTTGGGGAAAGGCAGTCAAGCAGGCAGCCCGTAAGTGAGGCTAAATGGATGAATAACTTAAACCAGCTTGCTTGTATAAGGTTTGCGCTGCTCAAACTGCTTATAAACCCCACTTCCAACCCCATATACATATGTATATATGCATATATATCTATATATATTTGTGTGTGTGTCTGATGTGATGTTATGTAATGTAATAACGTCAATCAAATTTGAAAAAAGGCTGGCCAACTATTTGAAAATCAATTTTCATGCCAAGCTCAAGAGTAAGAAAAGCAAGCAGGCCATAGAGTACAGGCAATAATCCGGCCCAACTCCCTAATCTCCCCATCTCCCCATCACCCCATCTCCCACCACCCACTGACTCCTGTTGCCTAAGTAAATATATATGTATTCAAGTTTTTAGTTTGTTGTGTTGCTGTGTTGTTGGGCAGTTGTTGCTTAATGTAGCAGAAGGCCATCTAACTAAAGTGTTACGCTCCACGCCATGACTAGCGCAATACATATGCAATATTTTTGTTGCCTTCGCATCAAGCACAGGCAAAGAACTAAATAAGTTTCGCATCATTCGCTTAAAATGTTTGAGCTATCAAAAGATCAGCGTAAAATGTCAAGCTGTTTGGGGTTAATCTGTATTTAATGTTGCATCAGCATAAATTGAAACTTAAACAAAGTAACGAAAAGCTCATTAATAACCGCGACGACAGGAAAGAGTTTTTATAAACCAACTACAGTTAAAAAGGATTGTAGGGTAATATAGTAAGTATATCTTATAAGCTAAGGTTTAAGCATTACAAGTGTTTTCAAACTTACATCAAAACAAACCTGTATATTACCTTTTAAAAATTCCATATACCTCATAGTATAAAATTAAATTCACGAAACAATTTATGTTTCTTTAAATTTTTACTAACCTAACAGCTGTTGTACTACAAAACCAGAATAGGCGGAGCAGATCAGTCAGACGCGCTCGACTGTAGAATACCCAGTACCATATAGTTAAAGCAGAAATGTTGGCTCCATATTTGGTTTTTTATGCATTAATTTTCATTCCAAATCGTTTGGGATCAAATGTTGTCAAATACAAATTATCGAGTTTTTTGGCCCTTGGTAAGGTCAAAAACCATGGGTTTCCATGTCTGAAAAATTAATATGGTCAAAAACAAAGGGTTTTACAGGTTTAAAAGTTCTTTACTAAGAAGACAGAACGACAGACAGATATGGCTATACCGACTCTGCTTGTCGACCTGATAAAGATTATATGTATATACTTTGTATATTTACCCATTTTCAATGGGTACAGGGTATAAAAACACACACATAAAATATTTGAAGCATTTGTATAGAATTGCTATGGCAAGCATGGCATATGAGTTATATGATTTTCTGTTATATTACTCATACGTCACAGCGGCCGCACTTGAAGAGCATTTGAGCGTCAACGACAGGCGGCATTTGATTTTGACTCATGTTTTTATTGCGCTGGTTTTTTTTTCTTTTGCTCTTTGCCTGCTTTAGCTACTTCTACCCCGGCTGTAAGGCTACATTTGCTTTTTCTGTCGAGCAGGCAACAGAGGAGGCTGAGGCTAAGGCTGAGACGAAGGCTAAGAGAGCACTTGAAGCGGCAAGCGCTGAATTGACAAATTGATGGATGGTTCTCGTTGCATGTCCATGGTTATATGATGTATTATTATGCGAAAAGCAAAAGTTTTCCAGGCAAAACTACGCTGCAAACTGTTGTCGTTGTTGTTGTTGTTCTTGCCGAGTCAGCGATGCGCAACGGTCACCTAAGTGTTTTATTAGCCCTCAAGTTTGAGGTTTCTGACCACAGGACTTGATTGTCAGCTCGTTGATTTTTTCCTCTTACATCATTTTATTTACTTTGTGCCCTATTCTGTGGATATTTTGTTACTTCCGCCGTATTTGTTCGCTATTTATACACAATAGATTACTTTAGCTGAGTGATTAAAGCAATGTTGGGAGATTGGGATCGGGCTCATGTATAACGTAGCTTTTAGTTTTTACAACTATACTATAGCTTGAAGTTGTGCATTTATTAGTCTTTACTATCATTATTATTTAATCCCTTATTATTGTAATATGCTCTATTTTAGGAATGGCAGCTTAACTCAATGACTAATTCTCTGCTTCATTTCTTCTTCATATTATCTCTCTCATTCTTATACCTCATTTTTCCGGTTAAGCTTTAGCTTGTTGCATTTCATCTTAGCCCTTTTCATTTAATGCCCATTGAAAATTGGGCAAACATTGTTAATAACTTTGGGAGAATGTATGTAACAGGCAGAAGGGGGCGTGGCACACCCCAAAAAGTAAATATATTCTTGATCAGGATGACGAGCTGAGTCCAACTATCCGTGTCCGTCTGTCTGTCCGTCTGTTTGGATGAACGCATCGATCTCAGAAACTACAAGATCTATAGCAGCCGTTCTATGCTATGGGTAGGTAGTTATTTTACGCCCATCAAGATTGTTTCAAAATTTGGATGCCATTCCCCATTCACGCCCCATATCAATAAAACTCCCTCAACCATGAAAAAATTGAACATAAAAAGTTAAATAAAAAACGTAATATTAAACATTGAATGTTGTTATTCGGAATATATACTCTCTTCTATTATACTTAACCATCCTAAAAAGCACATTAATATCTGTTAATAAATACAAAAGTTATAAACGACACAATATTGCAGGTGTTGCCTCGCTTACCCTCTAGCAGCATTGTCGTTAAAGCTGGTACACATAAACAAATAGGAAGAAGCATCGCTGATACGTCTTATGTGATAGTTTTATAAAGTTTTATAAAGGGTATTCTACAGTCAGACCCGTCCGACTGATTTACCTCGTCAACATTTTTTTTTTGTGCTTCTTCCTTTATACTTCTTATATTAGTGCTGCACATTGTTTCTCATACTTCCGGATTTATTTTCTTTTTCATATTTTCCTTCATTATTCTTGCCCTCTTGTCAATTAGAAACCACCCAACATAGATGTACCCCACAATCTCTAACCTCTAAAAATATCTCATAAAAACCAGCAAAATTTCAATTGTTGCAATAAAAATTTGCGATTTGTGGCATGCAAATATGCGAATGTGGAGAAAAAAATGAATTCAGTTGAGCTGAAGTGCATAAAACCCTGAAATTAATGCAACAGCACGTTTTGTCCATTAAGCTGTGTTGAGCTTTTGCTTTGCTGACTTTTTGCAATGTCGCTTGACTTTTCCCCTTCACGGTTCAGTTCTCTGTCTCTCTTTCACCACTCATTCTGTCTCTTTCGGTGCAATTCACACACACATGAAAAGTGTTGTGTAAACATGTGTTAAACTGCCACCAGCTGCTGCTGCTACTTCAAGCTTGCAACCAGCACTTGGCAATGGCCACGCCCATCCATGGTTGCTGAGCAATTGGTTTGCTTGGCGCCTTAAAGCGTAGCCAGTGTCCGGCTCTTGCCCCTTGGGGATTTCCTACATTGTGGGCATTGAGTGGCCTTAATATTTTCAGCTGACGTTTGCCCCTCTAATGAAAAGACTCGCCTGCCACTTGTTCCTTTATTTGGCAGCCATTGCTACCTATACCCTGCACTGAACGAGTTGAGTAGTTGGGGAAGCAATCAATATACCCTGCACGATCTATTTCCTTTTGCATCTCTGTATGAACTCGTCATAAGCATACCGTGTACTTTTCGCTACCGTTTATACACAAAACAAATTGTCTGTTGAATATCTTCGCTGTTACACACATGTTTTATTTGCCTCTACTCGATAGACCATGTTGCATAACATAAAAATGAACACAATTTAAGCTGACTCGACTGCAGCACTCTTGAGTCTTACGTCTTGTGCATTTTTACTTGCCTCGTCTTCAATTGCTTGCACCCATTTGACTTGGGCAGGTTCTTTGAAATTAAACAGACAGCGCCGAGGCAGAGTCATTACAGCAATGGCAGCTGGCGACACTTGCATTTGGAGACGACTCGAGTCGAGTCGAGTGCAGTCGAGTTATTTATGGAGCAAATAAACGAGTTCATTTAGCTAATGGCTCCATGGCCTACTGCGCTCACAAGAGCCTCCAACTGCACTACTTAAGCAGCTGGAGAGCTGGCCTCTTAACCTCCCGCTCTCCCAGTCTGTGTGTCTCTACATCTCTTAACCACAAAAGGACAACGTCTGCTAAGCCATAACAGACTTGAAATATATTTTATATATACGCAAACACACTCATGCACCCCTGAAGAATTTTCCTGCGTTTAAGCATCAAAATAGCAAAGCCAAAAAAGTTTTTGCATACTTTTGTGGAGCTTTTGCGCTTTCATTGTTCTGTGTTCTGTCTTCTGTATTTTGTCAAATGTTTTCGTACAACAACCCTCAACCTCTATGCTTATTTTTCTTCCTGTATGTTTGTCTGTCTGTCCCTACTGCCTTCCAGTTTTGACTTTGTCTGGATTATCGTTCCCATATGTGTGCTATACGTATCTAGCCAACTCTGAGCAACAGTTTAATCAAGCAGCTCGTGTATATTTCAGACCACAAAAGCGACAACAGCAATTTATATCTGTCCATATATATGACTTCAAAATTGTCATAGATAAAACTGCCAGCTAGAAATGTGTTAATGATTCGAGATTCTGCTAAATGCAAGTACCATTCTGTGATTTCAACAGCTACCAGCATATTTTAAACTTTCAGCATCTTTTTGGGGTATTTTTTCTTTGTGAGAACTTGTAAATTGCGTGCCATATGCATAAAGTAATAAGCTTTGGCATATTGTGTCATATTTGCTGGTTGAATCTGTCAGTCGATTCAGCCATTACCAGTCATAATAACACATTTTTTTCTGAAAATAAATGTGTCAGAGTTGTATGTCAGCTGATGAAATCATGAAATCATTCTCACGCTGTGGTAAGCTGAGAAAAATATGACAATAAGCGTAGCTGACGTAAAGTATTATATCTTTGATTTAAAATATGACAAGCTCAGCGTAAATCAGATTTCATCTGAAAATATTTCGCCGTACATTAAATTTTGAACAGGGGAATTTAAATTAAAGCGAAATATAATTAAGTCTAATAGATTTATACTGTCCGATTTTCCTATTTTTGTTTTTGAATATAAGGAGCCTAATCAGTAAATATTTTAATAAATAGTCCATTTTATTTGTTTGTGAAAAACTCACCTTGAAATTCCTTGCGCGCCGCACTCACTGACGTCACAATATTTGCCACGTGCCCCAGGACTGTGGCAAAGAGCATCAGACCGAATAGCAATTGAAAGATTACGAAGACGTATTCCCCCTTGGAACGGGGCTTGGGCAGATCTCCAATAGTTGTAAGCGCCAGCGTGCACCAGTAATAGCTCTGCAGATACTGTTTGACGACATCGGCCGATTCGGAGTCGTGATAGACCCAATTACGGGAGCCAAAACCATTGTTTTTATGTATGATGTGATAGAGACAGCCATTCCAATGGAATATCACAAGTAGGTAGTGTATCAGGGCTGTGGAACGAAATAGGTTCGGATAGTTCGTGTGACGCTCCGTGCGGTCCATGAAGGCCCAAAACCGGTAGATCTTCACGAGACGAAAACTGCGTAGAATCGAATTGAAGCCAATGGATAAATAGAGAAAATCCAATGGCAACAGGCACAGGCAGTCGATGTAAAAGATCGTCGAGTTCATGTAGTGTGTGCGTAGTTTTAATGCATCCGTTTGTAGGACACCATCTTCCAGGTATCCGGTGCGAAAATGAAAGAATATATCAATCAGATATAAAAAATCTGAGAAATAATCCAAACAAAACCAGATCGCGATCGTGCGTCGATTGATCTCCTGAAAGGCGAAGCGGTAAATTATCACCCAGAAATTATACAAAAACGCCATGGAAACCACCATGGACCAATAATAACAAAGTCGCCCCGCCGGATCAAACACAAAGTGTAACTTGCGGGCGGCTGTCGCAGCGCGTATCCGTTGCGAGGCAGTGCGATGTGGTTTTTGATGATGGGGTGGTCCTCCTGGACCACCGATGCCGCCAGTACTACCACCTACGCCAGCACCACCGCTGTGCGGGCTTTGGTGTGTGTGGCCGCCATGAGGTGGCCCAGGTCCGCCGCCCTGCGAGGGGGGACCGTGTGCGTGCGGGTGATGCGACACCGTCGAGGCAGAGTGCTGCAGCTGGTATGGGTGGTGCGATTGTTGTCCAGCATTGTGGTGCTGCTGTGAACGTGAACGTGGGTATCTGAAAAGCGAATACGAAAAGTTCGTCAACAGGCTCAAATGTGCAAAAATATTGAATATAATAAAATAACAGTAAGCACAGATGAATAAAAACCATCAAAGAGCTTATCGGCACACAAGAAACCCTCATCCGTGACAATTACGACTGGCGTAAAAGTATATATATTTATTACTCATACTGCACTAACGAAAGCTCTAATCAAACTGCGTAGCAGTCAATGCCACGACAATTATACTCGCCATTGCCACACTAGGGATCGCAAACAAAATCATTCGCGTTGTTGCCGTAACTGTCCTGCTCATGACAGATCTTCAAAAACTGCAAGCACTCTACATTGCGAATTCTGCGCACTTGCTGTCTGAAATTGGTTGCGAAATTATAATTAATATACATATATATTTTTATACCCTGTGCCCATTTGAAAAATGCGAAAAACAGGGTTAATAACTTTGTGCGAATGTATGTAACAGCCAGAAGGAGGCGTGGCAGACCCCACAAACTATATATATTCTTGATCAGGGAGACGAGCTGAGTCGATTTAGCCCTGTCTGTCTGTCCGTCTGTCTGTCTGTCTGTCTGTATGAACGCTGTGATTTTCTAAACTATAGAAGCTAGAGAAGCCGTTTTGGTCTCTTTTGAAAGGTGTGTACCATACGCAGATCCAGTTTATTTCAAATCTTGGATGCCACGCCCCTGTCGCCTACAATGAATGAAATAAAATACATTCGCCAATTTAAGAGACACTGAGCTATTTACATAAATTCTGTCTTCAGTAGTTTGTAGGTCTATGAGGCTTTGTTCAAATTTTGGATGCCACGCCCCCTTTACGCCTTAATCGATAAAAACAGAATAACAAGCGTAAAATTGTACATAGAATGTTGTTATTTGGAATATATACTCTCTTTCATAATATTTAACTATTCTGAAAAGCGCAGTTAAAATCGGTTAATAAACACAGGAGTTATTAGCGAAACAATATTGCAGGCGGCAACTCGCTCGCCCTCTAGCAGCGCGGCCGTTAAAGTTGGCGCACATAACACAGTAAGAAGAAGAATTGCTGCTACGTTTTGTATGACAACTTTATATAATTATATTTAAAATATTTGTTATACTGTATTTGCGAGCGCGCAGCGCGAGCTTTGGCACAGGGTATAAGACAGTCGGGCCCGTCCGACTGATCTGCTCCGCCCATTCTGGTTTGTTATAATAACAATCCCACTTGGCACTAAAGCACCCACCACACGTCCGCATCACACAACTGCTGCCACACACTGTGATTAGCAGCACTGCATCAGCTGTATTTCTAGTCCTTGCAGGCTGCGTTGCCCCTGTCTTTTGATAATTTCCCGCCATATGCAGACATGTGCAGTTGCATGCTCTTGCTTGAAAAGCCAGCAAGAGACAGCAAAGAGGAGAGCGGCTAATCGCTGCATACGACTCATCTGATAGGAGCGCATGCATATAGTAGAGACGCTGATTGGTGGATAGGTTTCAGTAGCGCTTTCTTTTTGGCGAGAACTGATCAGGTGACAGTGGCATCGCTGACTGCAGCCTGCTAGTACTATAAATACAGCTACTGCAGTTTAGCTAATCACAGTGTGGTGGGAGCAGACGAGCGGTGCGGACGTGTTGTGGATGCTCAAGTGGCAAGTGGCTTGTTATTATTATATATATTATTTATTTATTATAATTTTGTAGCCCTTTTCTGCAGTAAGTGCGTGGAATTCGCAATGTACAGTTCCGGCAGATTGTGGAGATCTTGCAGGGACTGGACAGTCACGGTAACAAGGCGGATGAGTTTGTTGGCGACTCAGGGTGTGGCAATGGCGTGTGTTATTGTTGTCGCATTGACTGCAGCGGAAATTGATGTGAGTCTCCGGATCACTTGTGCGGTATCAACAATAGATGTATTAGGTTCAGTTAGCTTTGGAATGGCCGTAAGAATTGTTACGTTAATAATATTTCATATTCTTCAGTTCAGTTTGAGAGCGGAACTGTGCTCTCTGTGAAGGGTTTGAAGACGTACCGATCGGTGCCATTGCAATAGTTGCCACCATATTGTTGGTGGCCCATTAGAGTGCTGGTGGTGCCACCAACGCCACCACCACTTCCACCTAACGTGTTATCCTGTGAGCCAGCACGTCCAGTGGAACGGTTCCAGGTGCCCAACAGTGGCTGATCGCCACCTATTGTTTTCAGACGTCCGCGGGATTTGTTGCTGCTGCTGTTGTTGTTGTTGTGCCGCTGATGGCTGTTGTGCAGTAGATCCATTTCGGAGGCAGTGCTTACGGTGGCCATGTGTGAGTTCGATGCTCGAGAGGCGCATGGTGTGGCCAAGCAATCTTGAGACGTAAAGAAACCTTGCTGTGACACACTCTGCCCGAATATCGGACGAGGGATGCCAAACTTGGGGCCTATATCTGCAACAATAAAATTCAAACAAAATTCGAAAACTTTATTAAATGTATAAAAAATGGTTTTATTCAAAATTTTGAATAACGAGTAGCTTAAAATACAAGGAAATGCCCAATTTTGTATCGGAATATCAGATATTTAAATAATATAGGTATTGCCTTATTGTCTTCTTGATACAGTTTAAATAACAATTTTATCAGATTTTAAATTTTAAATTTTAAATTTTATCTTATCAATAATTTCAATTATCGACATTATGCTGTATTTCAACAATAATAATAATTTAATCATAATTCAAAATGAAATTGAGGAGCATTTTAAAATTTGTGTTATCGTTAAATTTTGTAGAATAAAATAAATGAATTCTAAAAAATTATAGTATATAGTAATATCCAAGGATTTCAAAATAACTATAAACTATACACCTTTTCAAAACCAAAAAATAAATGTTGATGCATTAATACGATAACGTAAAAATGTCTTAAAGTAAAATTTGTTTTTTTAGGAGCAGGAAGCATAGACATTACACACATACCCAGAAGCACATTCACACTTGCATACACACACACACAAACGCACACACACAGCTTACCGAGAAAGCTCTGACGATCGATTGAGAAGCGACGCAGGCTACCCATATTTATGATCTTATCATTGGCTGGCATTGTTGGCACAATTGACAGTTCAGTTGTGTGAAAGGCACCACCATCACCACCACCACCAACACCACTACTAGTAGTGCTTGCACCACCAGCACCACCACCACCACCACTACCACCACTAGCACCACCGCCCGTCGTGGCCGTTGCTGTGTTCGCACCACCCACCGACAAGTTGGTGCAGGTTGTTGCACCACCGGCACTGCCGCCCATGCCGGCGCCCAAATACGCCGCATTGCTGCCATAGAAGCTGCCATCGAGCTCCGCCATTTGCTGCTCGTAGGCGGTCAGGGGGTTGATTGACCTCGAGCTGTGGTCCCGGTACAATGGCCGCGGCGACGGCATCAGCGACGGATACGACGGATTCAGCATGCCGTTCAACGATAGACGGGGCTGCATTATTTCCGCAAAATGGCGCGTGGCGCCAATCTATGTATTGTCGTTGTTAAATTGCTCTGATTGTGGTTGTTGTTCTGTTCTTGTTCTTGTTGTTGTTGTTGTTTTGCTATTGTTGTTTTGTTTTGTGGCTTGTCATGTTGTGCTGTTGTCGTTGTTGTTGTTGTTGTTGCTGTGGTTGCATTGAGCCATCGTTCATCATCGTCAGCAGCAGCTGCAGCAGCAATGACGTCAGAGCCTGCGTCAGAGTCAGCATCGACGTCGACGTCGGCATCGCCTTCAATAGCCGCCAAGCGGCACAAAAGCCCAGTGGGCGTGGCTGGTTTATTACGCTCAGCTGAGTGCCAATATTTCCAAAATATTTGCAGTTAAATGTTTTAGATGTTTGTGTTTAAGTTATTTCAATTTATACAAATAATTATTTGTTTATTTATTTACGCGTAATTGAAAAACAAAAAATATGTAATATAAATTAATTTCAAATATTTCATTATTGCATTTCGTTTAATTGAATTTAAATCGTTTTTAATGTTGGCTAAAAAGTGGGTTAGAAAGAGAAGAGAGAGATAGACACAGTAGGGGCTGTTATAAGTGACTAACAGTTGTTGTGGTGTTAATTTTGGGTGGTTTTGATTATTTGGTTGGTTGGTGGTTGGTATTTGGTGGTTTGGTAGTTGGTTTTTGGTGGCTACAGGTGGTAGGTGGCTGGGCCTTTTAACAACAACTGCAATTAACAATAACAACAACATTCAAACAACAACATTAACAATAACAACAAAACTTACTGAATACTATGTATATAAAAATCGTTTATTTGAAAACTTAATTGATTAATAAATTTATTTCAAAAGTTTTTTATGAAAAAGGGATAATTCACAAAATTAATAATTTAATTTAATTAAATATTTAAACGGCCTGCTTCAAAAAATAACTTAAAATTTTATAAAATTTTTATTTATCTTTGTATATTAAAATGTATATAGTTTTTATTTATTTAAAGCTGTAAATCCAATTTCTTAATATTAGAAAAGTAATTTAAATTTAATTTCGCATAGTATTTTTACAATAAATTGTTTCTTTAATTTTCTAAGTATAAAATATTTACCAAAACTGTGCAAAGTGTCCTTAATTAACACTTTAGTCTCAAAAAGTCGTGTCTTAGTCAAAAAGTTATATATTCAGAGATCAATTGACATGTCTGCACATTTGGCTAAATATGTTGGAGGAGTTGTAGTGAGGGGGAAGTAATGGAAAGTTTGGAGGAAGTGAAAGGATCTGCAGCATGCAAACACGACAAAAAGTTGAGCAAAAGTGCTAATAAAGTTAGATTTAATTAGGTGCGCCTTAATAGGGCATGCAGAACAAAGCAACACATACTATACGTAAAGATCTGGGGTATGCCTCACATATTAAGCAAAAGAGATGGCCATAGTCAGAGAGAAAGAGAGAGAGAGAGAGAGAGATAGAATATAGACACTCTCAAGCAGCTGCTACGAGCTGGCGCTTCATTAGCTTTAAGCAGCTGCCTTGGCAACTGGCTCACTTGGCAATTCATGGCTGAATAAAGTACATGCACACACGCAACACACACACACACTATCAGGGATACACACACATCTACAGACAGCTATAGATAAAGTAGCACTTGACTGCCGCATGGCCAAAGACAATGGAGCCAAAGAGTCGTAGCTGCGTGCGGTGCCAATTTATTTCTATTAGAAGCACACAAAACTGCTGCCTGCTGTTGGCCTGTTGCCTGCCACAGCTGCTGCCATTTGCTTTGTCAACTGTCAGTGTTACCTGTCTCCAGCTGTGCTCGGCTGCCGTCGCCAATTGATTATTGCCAGACCACTTTTAATTATGACCCATCGGGCGCCTTTAATTCAATTAGTAGAAAACCAAAAAAAATATAAGAAACGAAACGAAATCATTAAATAATAATGCAGCTGCTCGAAATTGCCGCACACTTCTGCAACTACTTGGTTTGACAAATGCAAACTGCTTTCTAATTAATTTGTGTTGGCAAACATGGCGTATGAGCAACACGAATTTGCACTTACAGTTTCCTTAACTCAATTCCATTTGCCAACCTGCCCCCCTCCCGCCACTTGACGCCAGTCGCTCTGACTCTTGTTGGCAATAAATTCGCATTAGTTTCACAGTCACAAATCAAGTGGCTCGACAACAAATTTATTAACTAGCCCAGGTGTTGGTCAGAGCGAGCATAAAAAAATAAAAACGGAACGTGGTCATTTAATACATTTTTTATCAACAAGTGTGTCCAGTTGAGCGTCAGTAACTGTAACTGCCACACTTACAGTTACAGTTACAGCTACACTTACAGTTACAGTTACACTTACACTTACATTTATAGCTCGAGTCCAGTTGCCTGGCGGCCATCTTTGGCTGCCCCGGCGCGTGGAAAGTGCATTTCCATGTAGAAGCCAAAGAAAAGTTGCTCGTGCTCATGCAGCAGCTGTCAAACACGCTGAATGCAGTTCATTTACACAAACACGCGTAGAGAGTTGTGTGTAGAAACTTTGGTCTGTATGCTCTGCGGCAATTGTTAATACAAACAAGGCTTTGGCAATGCTATAAAGTGCTCAAAATCAGCTTAGGCTGCAGCTGCTGCGCTATTACTTCTGTGTTTATAAGTTATATTCACATTTGAGGTAAAAGTATTCAATTCAGTTTAAAACTAGTTTGTTTTTAAGATTTTTGAAGTTCATTGAACAATTTTTTAAATAATATTTAAACTACAGTTAGTCGCTTTCCATTCTGATTTTTTCTACGAATTATGAAAATGATTGCACTTATTTTTTAACAATTATCACTAAGTATGTATGTTTATGACTGACTTTTCAAGTCAATTATAAATCTTAATCTACTACTGCACCTTGTTTTATTTCAATATTTTAAATTTAGTTTAGGTAATATTGTGAAATCGTACCGTTGCTCTCCGCAGTTTTTAGGCTTAGGTTTTCCTGCTAAGGTTCAGTTATTCCAATTATCAACCATGCTCGCCTCTCGCTGCCTCTCTACATTTTTAGAAGTTTACATAATCCGGTCACTTTTTAATTTTGCTAATAGTTGAGTGCCATTAATTTAAACTTTTGTTGTCTTTCTACCATTTGCTGGCAGAGATTCTGTGAGCAGTCCGCAGTTCTGTTGGCATGGATGATAAAGAAAACAGCAAGATGAAAAATGAAAAAACGCAGCAACGGAGCAGAGAAAAAATGAAATATCTACGGTTTAATGGGCGGGCACTTTGTCATGGGCCGCCAGCCGGAAAGGCCGCTACGCCGTACTCCCAAAAAAAAATGAAAATAAAAGTAAAAGTCTTGCGACAAACTTGCGCCAAAAGTTCAACAAAACGCTCGAGCAACTTTTGTGGCTTGAGTGGTGCGTGGTGGGTGGTTGGAAAAGTGAGTGGTGCGTTGTGAATTGTCAATAAATTTGCTTGCCACAAATCAACGAAATGTCCAGTTGGCATAACATTGACGACTGTGTGTGTGTGTGTGTAGCAACACCGCAATTATTTGCTGCAGCTGCCGCAGCCAAATGAAAATATTTACTAAAAAATACTTTGAGAAAAGTTTTGCTTGAACAAACTTTGCTTAAAAACATGCTTGAAAGAATGCCATATAGATAGGGAAACAGGGAGCCAAAGAGTTAGCAACTAGTAGCTCGAAAAGTGGCTGTAGCATCACCATCCGCAAAAACTTAGCAAACGACACAAAAAGGAAGTCACGCAATAAAAACTTTAACAGTATTTTACCCTAAACCCCCCAAGCATAAATTCCAACAACTCTACGAAATATATGAAATTACAATAGTCAACTGTTTAGTGGCACAAGCTGTCAAACCGAGTGACATTGAGGCGGGTTGAGCAGCGCAGCTGCCGCAGAACCACACGACAGTAAACCAAAGTCCACCAAAAGTATTTCAAAATTGTTGACTGATGGCCAAAGGCAGCACAGGGCAGAACATAAAGTGTGTGTGAATGTCAAATTTAAACTCAATCAAACTTAATTAGTCATTTTGGGGGAAATGGACAAAGAAAATGCTATTCAGAAACGACGGATCAGTTCAGTCGGTGGTTGGACTACAGCAGGACGTAACCGGCAGTGGGAGATAAAATATTTACGATATGGTTGTTTGATTCAACTGTCAATAATGACAACAAAAAAAAGATTCAGGTGAAATAAATTTACGCAAAAAACAATTCTGTCACATATTAATTAATTCTGTAACTTATATTTAATTGAATTGTCTTATGATTCATAGAAATTCTAAATTTGTAACGTGTACATTCTTGTTAGTGCTATCCATATTCAATCTGGGCGTGGCAGAACGCGTCAAACGTCTTTCCACGCCGTTGCATACAAACGCTACCGACGAAGTCAAGAAATACGTGGTATCTATACGTGCAGGTCATCCCGAAATTATTTCCAATTATCATTTCTGTGTGGGTTCAATTGTGGCGCCAAAATATGTATTGACTTCAGCAAAGTGTACGATGAGGTGCGTTATACAATCCATAAAATATACAATTCACAAAAATATATTTTTTATAGCGACCGCATGGTTTTTCATCCGACACATAATTTGTTGGTTGTGGGAGGCACACCGAATAGACTTATACGACTGGATGAGACGGTCATCAGGCCAGTGAAAAGAATCTTTGTGCATGAGAATTATACGAAATTCTACAGAAATAATATAGCATTGCTCCAACTGACAACAGCCTGGCCTACAGATAACCCAAATATTGGCATCATTCAACTACCCACCATGGGGCCAGCATATAATATATCATATATGGTGCTTGGCTGGGGGCGTTTATATAGGGTAAGTTTCAATATAATTAAATCAATTTTTGCAATTATATTTTACTGGTATTTTGATTCTTTTCAGTCCGGTCCACTAGCTGGAAACTTGCTACACATCAACGTACAGTTAATGGACCGAAAGTTGTGTAAACATATGATTAAAAATCTATTTCCAGAGATGCTTTGCGCTGGCGATTTAGAATTCAAGAACGATGTGCATCCATGTGCCGGCGATACAGGTGCACCAATGATCCACAATGATACCCTCTATGGTGTGGCTTCACATCTAACTGGCTGCGGCTTCACCGCAATGCCATCGATATATACAGATGTTTGGTATCACATGGATTGGATTAACAAGACAATGCAGAACGGAGCGGGTTTTCAAGCGAAGGCACAGCTCCATTTTATTGTTGTCTGCAGTATGATGCTGATGTTTCATCTATTTGGTCAGAGATGAAAATAAATGTAAGAATTTTTCAATACGTTTGTGTGTGATGCATTTGCAGTAGCTAATAGCTATGGCGCCCAACGTGGGGCTGCATCAAGTTGTGGCTAACATTGCACAGGTTGATTGTTTGGTTGACTATGGCCGCAAATCAAATCAAAAAGTACTCCAACCAAGCCCGGGATGGACCAAGCTGCCAATTCATCCGCAAAAGCGACCTCAAGTTGCACGCTTCGCCAAACTCACAACGCTGTGGCCAGCCTATCCTACTGCCAACTGCTAGTTTGCCAGGGAAAATCCAGGCTGCCACCTGCCACCAGCCACTTGTGTCGATTGGTTTTCATTCCCCATACACACACACACACCATCTATATACACAAACACACACACACACACACCGTTCACCTGGCAACAACCCAGCGGCTGGCTAGAGCTTGCCAAACTGACTGAAGACTAGCAACTTGGCTATTGCCGTGTTTCTTAATTACCACAAACTGTGGCCGCCGCGTCGATGTGGCTTTCGAGCAGCTTAATTGGCGGCAGTTTTTCTCTCTCGTTCTCTCTCCCCATATTCCTGCACTGATGTTATAAAAAATGGCAATAAAGAAGTCAAATTTGGATTTAGACGCTGTTGTTTGCCCGGCAACGTCTCGCACAATATGGCTAAAAATTGTAGCTATGGCAATCAAACATGCAAGGCATAAGCTATATATAGTTGGATGCTGTTTTTAACCTGTTGAAAGCCCAGTGTAAAGGAAGTTAAGGAACTTAAAACAAGCTTTAATTTATAAATTAAAAATGGCATTTAACAGCTTGTTTTTATTTTAATTCTAGTCTGCAAGACAATACATTTACATGCCAGTTGTAAGCAGGTTACGATTATTGCATCTCTTGTTATAGATTGTAATTTGTTAAGAGCAACAAAAAGTATGTCACATTTATGGCAATGGCTAAACGACTTAATGACATGTCATAGATCCATCTTAATGGCAATCAATAGAACTTATCAGCAATTGCAGCAATTACATGATTGTCATCAGCATTCAGTTGTCGTTGCAAGTTGTCTGTGTGCCAAATTCTAATATATATGTATCATAGTATATATACAGTTATTGCTAACAACAAATACATACATATGTTAGGGACTATGGATAAAATGCTGGCAACACCTGGTCTCCATTTATATAATGAATTTCGTGCTGCTGTGGGTCTGAGAGCTGAGAGCTTTTCTGCCGTAGGCAAATGCGTAATGAGAACATTAATGCAAACGACTTCATTTAATTAAACGCCCTCCGAGAAAGAAAGCAAAAAAGAGAGAGAACTAAATGAGAGCGAGAGCAAGAGCGAAAGCAAGAGAGAGCGAGAGGAAATGGTTGCGAAAAATAAACCCAAAAAACTGTAAATGAAAATGAAACTCAAACTGAAAATGGCATCCTTGTCATAGTCATCATTGAGGCAGATAATGCTGAGGCAGAGATGATAGCGTCGAGCAGCAGATATCACAGCACTCATACGCCTCTTTGTACGCATGAATGCGTATTAAGGCGCATTGGGAATGGGAATGCGGATGGGAATGGGAAAGGAAAAGGAAAAGGGAAAGAGAAAGGCATCCAGTGCCTTTGCACGGGAGGGTACTTGTTCGCACGTGCGTGTAAATACACTAATACATATTACACACATATATATATATATATAAATATATGCGACAGGTGTACTACAAGACAAGACAAGCCAGAGACAGAGACAAAGTCGGAGTCGAAGAGATGTGACAACAGGTAGCCTGGCCTACACAGAGGAGACATACATACATATAAGCCAAAGGCAGCACCAATTCAATTAGCAACACAGTATACAGAGGCAGCTGTCAGAATAAAAATTTGGCATAGAAAGCAACCAGAGCAGCCCTATATAAGCAGGAATATGCTTTTATTGAGCAACTTTGGCTCGGATATAAGCCATAATTGTTTTAATATAACTCGGCCAACTCGAGTTACCAACCCAAATGAAAAGCTGCCGAGGCAAATATGCAGAGCAAAGGCAGACTTGTTATAAATTAATAAGCTAACTATTTGAGTTTGTGACTTGGCGTTATTACTTATGAGCATAAATTTCCTAACTTGTACAACTAAATAAGGACAGACTGCTAGAGCAAATTCTGACCATTAAATACAGAGGAATACAAATAAATTCGCTAAAACTTAAAGCTTAATAAGCATAAATTCCGAATGATTACAAATTTCTGTACATTTTATTGTCTTTAGTTCAACTATTCTACTTTTCATCGACTTACAATATGACATTTTATTCTTTCCTACCCTGTACCTAGGGGATGGGGACAATGAATTTAATGCCAAAAGAACTCAAACAAAACCAAAACTTAATCGATTTTCAAGCGGAAAGATTTGTTTATTAATTATTTGAAACAGAATAAAACTACATTTATATTTCAATTTTACAGACAATACAATTGTTGCGTGCAGATTTACGACTCCTTAACCGAAAAAGCATCAATTTTGTTAAAATTATAAATTATTTAAGTACGAAAGTGAAACCCCATTGATAGCAGATTTAGCTCGGATAAGAATACGCTTTTGATGACGAAATCTTTAAAAATGCTTAAACGCCCAGATTATGTATTATTAAATTCTTTGTCCAAAATGAACTCTTTATGTTTTTTATTACTCAATGAAATATAAATGAATTTCGTATGCATCTTGCAAAATATTCACAAGGAATACAACTAGCAATTTTTCTCGTCCTTTTCCTGCTGCGCTTACAGCAACACCGGGTACAAACTTGCGTATCTATATAAGTATATTTATAACGGAATTTGGTATGCTCATAACCTGTTAAACATGTTTTCAACTTGATGCACCCTCTGAATTTTATAACTCGCAAATTTTCATAAATTTGTACAGGGTTCAAGAGGAACATGACTTCTTAAAAACTTACTTTCGCCCTGACATTTGCCCCGCTTGCTCCGCACATCATCAGAACACAACGCAACGCATCATAGCGAAAATTGTTGTGGCAAGTTGCTGGCAAACATGTGCAAACATGTTCAGGTTGCAGACAACGCGCTAAACACATTTGAAATTTTGAACAAACAGTGCTTTTAAGTGCTGCAGCTCATTAACAGAGAGTGAGAGTGTAAAGAGTGTGGCGAATGGCAGGCAACATTCATATGCAGCTGCACAGAAAGAAAAGCTTTAGCTTAGATCACAAATTTTAAAGATGAGATAAATAAAGTACGACGAAATTTCTAGATTCTGTTAAAGGCCAACTTAAGAATTAAATAAATTAATTAATAGAAAAAATAAGTCATTTTGTTTTGCATTTTGTTATTGCAATTGTTTAATTTATTTCAGTTTAAGTTCCTAAAAATTATTTTGTGTGTTGAAAAGTTACTTTTAAGAATTTAGCAGTGATTGGCATAACTTTAAAAAACTTGCAGTTATAGCCTATAAAACTTGATTTTAAAAAGGAGTGATTTCATTCTCATTCGGTTTTCCCATTTCCGGATTTTATTTGCTTGTTACTGATTGTAAAATACCGATTTGAACAAAATTTGGGACATTTTTCTCTCTGTATGCAAAAAGTGGCAGCCAAATACTGTTCATTTGCATGCGCTAGCGCTCATTACATTTGCATTAAACTTTTAATATGCGCGGGCATGTGGATACGGTATGGGTGTGTATTTGTGTGCTTGTGTGAGTGTGAGTGTGCGTGTGATGCAGGCAACACATGTGCTGACTGCAATTGAGTGACAGCAAAGCCTGGCCGGAACACAGACAGACAGACAGAGATGCAGGCAGACAGACAGTTGGAGCAGCCGACATTTATGTGAACTTGCAACCAGTGCACAAAACATGTCTGTTGCCCGCAGGCGTTGCATGTCCGTTGGTCTGTCTGTCTGTCTGTATGTTTGTCTGCCTGTCTGTATGTTTATCTGTCCCTTTGCCTGTTTGTCTAGCTGTCCGTTTGTGCTTATGTCTGTGTGCCAGCCTGTTCATGCAATATCTTAATTTCCCTGGAAATATGCAGTTAATTACATTTGACCAGCTGCATTTTATGCAAGTCGCACGTTGCATGTTGCACGTTGCCACACAATTTTTCATTATTTCGTCTTAAGCTGCCGCTGCTAGGGGACTATTAAAACTTAGTCAACACACAAACACACACACACATCTTGAGTAGCTTTCAGTGTAGTAGCTTTTCTCAAGGTGCATGCATTGCCTGCCACATGGGGCAGCAGCCGTATGCATGGCAGATGAGCTTCAGCTTTCAGCAAGCGAACCCCTGCCCCTGACCCATGGCAGGTATACTTAATTCCGCTTGTGGAAAGCTAGAAAGATGCATGCCACACAGCAGAGGCAACATCAGGCATCAGGCATCAGGCATTTGAGCCCAAAGCTGTCTGGCTGGCTTGAGCTATAGCCCAGCTCATGCGCATATATTCACTCGCTGGCTCTTGCTTTCAAGTGTAAGTGCATTTCGTTATGAGCTTAGCAATCTTATAAATGTTTACGTATTTGTTTGCCAGGCACTATTTGCCTCTATGCACTGCCTCCTCTCCACACATAACCCATTTTAACATTTTAGCTTGCCCCTGCCCCTAGCCCGCGCCCAAGTGCAGTCAACGCTTGCATGGCAAGAAATTAACATCAATTTAAAAGAGTGTGTATTAATATGTAAGGTCATAAACAAATTTTATAAAACAAAAAAATTAATTATTTGATACAAAACAAATTCTAAAATGCAAAGCTACACAAATATCTTTCATTCATTATTTTTAAATTTTTTGAAACTAATATTAATTTAAACAGTAAATAAAGTAAATAAATAACAGTAAATAAAATAATAAATTAATTAAAACTAAATACGTTAGATAAAATAAAAACTAAAACCAGTAAGGACAGAGCTACAGTCTAACGTAACCGACTGTACTTTGTGTGTTCTTAGCTGTTTCTTATCCGACCTTTATGTAATTTACAAGATCGATGGGGATTGTCATAGACTACGTACATGCCATATCCCAAAACTTACTCTTTAAATCTGCATACTGTTGTTAAATTGGTTGTACGGTTAGCGGAGGAAAGAGAGGAGTTATCAAAAAACCCCAACCAACTTGATCTAATTGCTGCATTAGAGAACCTAAATACCCAAAAATTTTATTTCTAGCTCCTTTAGTGTATAGCTTCTGTGTCTGATCTATCTTTGCTGTTTGTTTTTCATTTTCCAGCACCGATGGATAATTCAATAGGATACATGCATGCCAAATTACAAGTCTGTAGTTCTAATATTGTGGCTGCAGCTGCACATAAATACATTTTAAAAAACATTGTCTATTGCATATCTTCGTTATTTCTATTTCAAATCATATCATTGAATAATATTTTTGCATCGGTGAAGAATGTCATAGACTACATACATGTAAAATTACAAGTCTGTAGCGCTATTATTTTGGCTGCTGTGGCGTTTATAGATTTCGAGATTTTTGAGGAAGATGTAGATTTTTGATGATTTGCGGATGAAGGAGGCGAGATATCATAAGTTAGAAACAAACTTATCTGACAATCTAAATCCGGAAAGGTGGTGTCTTTTATCTCTTATAGTTGCTAAGATCTAGGTGTTCATGCGGACAGACGGACATGGCTATATCAACTCAGCTCGTCGTCCTGAGTCAAAATAT
This sequence comes from Hypselothyrea guttata, assembly GCA_035045125.1. Lineage (NCBI taxonomy): Eukaryota > Metazoa > Arthropoda > Insecta > Diptera > Drosophilidae > Hypselothyrea > Hypselothyrea guttata. The sequence goes on from JAWNNJ010002224.1 coordinate 826,709, forward strand.
ATATACTTTGTGGGGTCTACCACGCTTCCTTCTGGGTGTTACATACATTCTGTCCTTTGCACTAAATTAATAGACCCTTTTACTTTTTTAAAGTACAGGGTCTAAGAAGAAAACTATATCACATTAAATCAATAAATACAAAAATATAAAGATATTACATAAGGCAAATGCATTCAATATTTAATACAAGAAACAAGTAAACAATTAATTTAGAATACATTAATATATAAGGAATGGGGAGTAACATAAATACATCAATATTTGAATAGCATTAAACATTAACAAATATTAGAAATTTTAACTAAATACAAATTAATTGATCATTTTAAAATACATATTAGAATTACAATTAAAAATAAACATCAATTTTAATCAAGATATTTTTTTTTGCAACATATAATAGAATCATTTATTGCAGATGTTATTATTTATTATCATAATTTCTCTCAGTGCAGCTGCATAGCTCTCTTTGTGTGACCTCTGCTGCTGATAAGCGTAGCTGTGTCTATGCGATATATGTATGTATATATACACAAATATATATATATATGCATTTGTATCTGTAGCTGTAGCTGACTGCGCACAGCACATAAATATCTAAAGCGTTCTTGAGTAACTGCTCTAATGGATTTGGGTTAAAAATACACACAGTCTTACGAAGTATGTGCGTATGTGCCTGCGTGTGTGTGGCGTGAGTGTGCGTGTGTGTGTGTGTATTTGCTGCAAGGGCACGTTGAGGGCATACAACGGAACCAAGTGGCACTGGCAGAGTCTATCATTCGCCATGCCTGCCTGCAGCTTGTTTAAGATTTACAAATTAGTTTAATTTAAATTAGAATGAAACAGCAAGGAGCAAAGGCCGTAGTTGGAAACGGCAACAAGCACTTAGTAGACAGTTAAAATGTCAATTGCAGACAGACGGACGAACAGTAAAGGAGGAGTAAAGTTCACTTATGTGCTTGCTGCCTGCAACTATTTGTTGCTGCACTCAAAACATTTGTAATGCCAAAAGAATTAGCTGGAAAAACTGCAGTAGCAAAGACTGTTCACATTATAAAACTGTCATATGACTTCAGTTCTATTGGATTTGCATAAACCGCATACACCCCACAGTGTGCGTGCAGGTGCAGGCAACTTGTTCATTTTTGTAGCATAGTTTTCGGGGCAAACAAAAGTTGTACCGTGCGCTCTGTGTGTTTTGTTAAAGCACTTAAAAGTCAGTTGCAAATATTTTTCCATTTAACATAATAACATGCCAACGCTATATCTATAGATATACGTTAGTTTTCACTTTGTGGCTCCAACTTTTCCCCACACAAATTGCAATTTGTATTTACCAAAATTCCTCGTAAAACGAGCACCGTCTTTTTGGTGCCTGCCAGAGTAAATTGAAATTATGTAGCTAGTAATAACATAAGCTGCGAAGGCATATCAATGAGGGGGAGCCAAGTAGTCTGTCGAGCAGAGAATCGTGAGGCATATTAAATAATTTTAAGCAAAAATTGTATATGCCATAAAGCTGTCCTCGCTCTCACAGAGTGGCCAAAGCAATAACCGTGTGTGTTGGGGCCCCAAGTTATTGTTTACGACGTGCTTAGTGGCCAAACTTGCCTTTGATAATGAAACAGGCCAACACACACATATACACAACACATACACGCACACCAATGCACACGCGCTGGCAGTTAACGGCAATTGCGACAAATACCACAAGCGCCAGGGCTTGTCATTTGTGTCCTTCGCCTCAACACAAAAAATGCCAGACTGGACTTAGCCGTTCAGTCGGATGCACTAAATTGAACAATATCATGTACAATACGCTTCCAGAGAGCGAGCGAGACATTAAATATAGTTTCATTGACAATTTTTGTGTTTATTTGTCGATTTCAATATGATTTTCAGCCTAGATAAATAAAATAGTAGAGAGTTTGTATTATACAAGTATTTCAAGCTTCAGAATCTAAGTTTAATCTAAATATTATGTAAGTAATGCTCTAAATTATAAGTCGTTTGTACTTGTGGCATTAGTAGGTAATCTTAAATAAATAAATACATAATATTCTGCTTTGTTCATTATTACACTTGTTATTAGGCTTTTATCGACTAGGGCGTAATGGCGTCGTGGGATCCAACATTTGAAATAAACTTATGCTGCCTATTTGATGTATATATTTACATTTAAATTTTGGCTGATCCAGGCTGATTTAGGACGGACAGACATATATACTATATATACACGCCTTCTACTTTCAGTTACATGCACTTGCGCAAAGCTATCCTACCCTCGTTTACCCATTTTATGGGACTAAAAGTGAACACATTCGGCGGCCCAAGATAGTTGCATAAACACAATCAGCGTTTCTGCTGTCTGTGTGTTTGTCTGTGTATTATGTGTGTTTATGTTTGTATTTGGTCCAAGCATAAGTGGCGCACGTGATGTGATTAGCACAAAGCCGCCAAATGTCGCCAACTTGTGCTCGAGCTTAGATTTTAATTTTTGCCTTTTTGCCATAAAATTGTGGAGAAATGTAATGGCAATTGTAGCGTCGCCCAAAATACCCTTACGCCCTACAAAAAAGTGTCGTTAAATGTTGGCAATATTCTCACATTCATAAGCCATATTTCGAGTTCGCTTGTCCCTGCACTTTAGGATCTTTTTATAGTTTAGGCTCGTTTAAGTAATATACTCTTACTAACTTTGATATCAATAGTAGCATAGTTTTAACTATCAAATCCATTTTCTGCTACTTCTCTGTTTTTACTGTGCTGAGTTCTTTGATTATCTGCCTTTTCTGTCTCTTATACTTTTCTACAGCTCTTGCTCTTAATCTTCCTTCTTTTTCATATGCACATATCTCTAGCTATGCATCAAACTCAATTTCTCTCTCTATACATTGATTTTTTCACTTCACTTTTAACTTTGTCAGTCTACCATTTTCCCTTTAATTTATCACGTTACACACTGCGTATGCTTAATTTCAATGTCTATGCAGTTTTATGGCTAATTCTCGAATTTATCAAAATTAATGCAATTGCAATGGCCGTCAAATGAGCTAAATGAGAAAGAGAGAATGCTGAGCGCATTGATTTTGCCTTGTGGTCAATGAAATGCGTTCAATCAATCAATCAGGCTACACCACCACCATCACCACCACCTGACCACCACCGACTGACGTCATTTGCCACAAGAGATGTGGCTGAATTTTGCCGTTGCCATTGCCACAGTCGTTGCCTCTGTTGCCTCTGTTGCTGCTGAAGTTGCTGTTGTTGTTTGATATTTTGCAAAATGTGCTGCAGCTGCTGCAGAAATTGTCGATGTTTTTTTGTGGCCAGCAAGAGAGGCACACACAAAACATTATGCTGGCCTGACCTCGCCTCTGGTTTTTTGTCGGCCCCCTCCATAGACTATGCTTCTGCCGTTTATCTATAGGAGGCGCTGATACCCTGTATTTTAAGTATAAAAATCTCACGAGCTCAACCATACAGTTGGGCAAGCTCTATATAATTTAAATGTATTTCCTGTACCGCGTTTCGCGCTTTTCCGCTTTTCTTTTAGAGTATATAATTTAAAAATATAATATAAATTATTAATATTTATTCAAAAACATATACATTTTTCTTCCACAATATAATTGTTGTAAACAATAGTAAATGTTTGAACGCAGTAGCCAAACAGTCGGATAGACATACTCAGCTCAGATCGGCAGATATTGATCAAGAATATATATGTTTTATGCCACGCATGCCTGTTACATACATTCTTCCGTTGTTACCCTGTTTCTACCCATTTTATAGTTGAAGAGTATACTAATAACTGATTGTAAATAAAAGAAGCGAGAGCCATGCTCAGATATTCTACACAAGTTTCAAAACATTTACCATAATTAAAGTTATTAAGCAAATAAATTCTAGTTTAGATTCTGTTAAAGAAAGGCGCAAGTTTTGCCCACTTTTTATGCTCACAAAATCTACATAAGATTAATAACATTTTGCATAATTTTGGCAGTTCAAGCACACTCGACTGCAGCACGCTGTGGCGTGGCACAGCAGTCTGTGTATCTATATTTTGGCAGTAGTTTTATTTTTGCATGCCACAAATAACTTTAAGCTGGCAGCTTTTTGGCAACACTTGCAACGGCAGGCAAGGAGGCAAAGGAGGAGCCAGGGAGAAGCCGTTGCCATTGCAGTTACTCAGCGTTTCGACAGAGTTTTGGGCAATGCCAAAAATGCGAAGGCTTAAGCTGCAGTCTGCTGTGATTACAGAGAGCGTGTGCACACACATGCAGGCTGTAGAGGCAACTTGAAATTAAGCTAAAACCGCTTCAAGTTGCAATTTCCGAAGCAAGAAGAATATATGCCTCAGGCGCACACGAGAGTGCTGCATGCAACAAGCAACAAACTGTAACTATAATTAAAACTTTGCCAGCAGACAACAGACAATAGACAACAGAGCTGCCAAGACAGCGCCTAAAGAAGATGGAACGTTGCTGCACTACACTCTGACTCGAGCTCAATTCATCTCGACTAGACCACGTAAATCTTATGTAAACATAACAGAGAAACCTCCTCTGCCTGCTCGAATGGCATTAATGCATTAATCGCTTTTTGGGCTGCCCCTAAGCTGCTTGCGGCTTGTCGCTAATTGATGAAATGCACAAACAACAGCAACGGCAACACACCAACAACTTTGCCCCTTGACCTTTGCTCCGACTTCTGTGTATCTCTATATATAGGGACACTGCACGAGGGTATCCAGCGTCCAGGGCTCAGCTTCTTGCTGAAAGTTAAATTAATTTCTGTCGACAGGGCGCGTAACTTTCAAATGAATTACATATTCTAAGCACGCCGCCAACTGTTCTGCCATGGGCAAAGGGCAAGTGGCAAGGGGCAAGGGGCCAGTGGGGCGTTGGAGAGTGTACCAAGGGGGCGTGGTGCCTTGTGAGCGTCTGCATTTATACACTGTGTGCAGCGCACAGAGTACAAAGTACAGTTAAGCTCTGTTGCGCTCTATGCATTTGCAATTTTGTATGCATATATTCGGTATTTATATTATAATATTTATGTTTATTATGTTTCACATCCAAATTAAATAATACTACAGATCACATAGTCTGTAACACAGATTTCATCTTGCATCTAATCTATCTTCGACTAGAATCTAGCCTAGTTTATCTAGTTTATCTGTAATTAACAATTTATTCACAATCTTTATAGTTTCTTCTAGTTCCATTCTATTCTAGCCTCACACTGCACATATCCATCTAGCTAAACTTCGACGAAAACTTATACTCCATTATATATTGTTATCGAATAATTCATCTTAACCTTCTTTTTTGCAAATTTGTAATCATTCGATTTCCATTGTGTGAGGTATCTTAACCATAAATTAAATGTTCAAAAATTGAATGCTAAACATATGTAATCTTTTATATAGTTTCATTCTTCTCTTCTTACAGTCAATTTTTGAATCTCAGCTCAAGTTATGGCGTCCATCTTAGTACAGAATTAGAATTTAACTATTATTTAACTCTATTAGAATTTTCAGCTCATTGTTCTCGCTTTTTATGATTTCTCTGTTAGTTTTAATTTAGAATTTAATTATGTTCCGGTTAACATACATATATGTATCTGTCTCTAGCTTCAAACTTATTCCTATATTTAGTTTTAGTTAATTTAATCTCAATCTGTAATTATTTTTGTATGTCAGTTTCCTTATCTTTGCCTCTTTCTGCTTGGTTTATCACAACCAATCCCACTAAATTTCAATCTTGGCTCTTGCCAATCGACTCCAACCCATCTCAATTTAAAGGGTATTTGAAATTCAGCCAAAACTAAAGCTCTGCTGCCTGTATTTATTTTGCTCACTTTTGCTGTTGTTGTTGATGTTGTTGTGTTTACCCGCTGCCCGTTTACATAATTGTATTTGTTTTTAGCCCACCCGCATGCCGAAAAAGTTTCACTTTATTTTTGGACTGCCCGGGCAGAATTTTAACTGTTAAATTGTTAAAAAATTACAAATAAATTGAATGAGAGCTCAGCCAGAAAGGGCTGTGGAGCGCGCATTTGCTTCTTGCCTCTTGCCTCTTGTCTGCTGTCTCTTTCTTTTCCCTTTAGTAACAACAACTACAACAAGAACATTCTACATTGTATTGACTTTTCAATTTCATTTTGTGGCAACTTTTTAAAGTGCCACAGTCGCCTCTCGGGCGGCAGATGAGAAATTGCCTCAAACATTTTTAGCTTGTTCATTTTTTTAGCTCTTTTTGAAGCATGTTTGCTTACAGTTGTTGCTGTTGTTGTTGATGCTGTTGTTGTTGTTGTTGTTGTTGTGGCTGTTGCTGGGCTTCCGCACATTATGCCATTAGCTGTGAGGGTAGATCGTATTTAGGTCACATGATTTCTGTCCCGATGCCTGTACATTAATGGGTAGCGGGGCCCCCAACAGCAATGCGGCTAAGGCCGGACAAACGGCAAAAAGCCCCAAACATAATAAGAGCCCACAACAACAACTGCAACAACAGCACAACAACAACAATAAGACTGTACAACAACAGCAACAAGAGCCACGCCTACTCTAAGCGTGCTGAGTGCTCGAACGAATGCTCGAATGCGAATGTGACTCTGAATGTGATTGTGAATGTGAATGTGAATGTGAATGCCTCAAGTCGCAGTCAATTCAAGCTCGAGAGCATCAGGGCACAAAGGATATCAAATTTAAGTGCACACACATCTGTGCGGGCAGACGGAGAAACAAGGCATCGAGGGGCGTACGAGAAGTTCATGGCAACTGCACATAATGCAACACAGCAGAAGTATGACTAAAATAATCCTACGATTATTATTAGTTAAGACAAGTATGAATCTTTTAATGATCTGTCAATGTTTATTAAATTATTATCTTCATAATTGTAAGTTTTGAACTTATAAATTGTAATTAAAATTTTTTTATAATAAAATAAAATAAATATTTAAAAAAAACAATAATATTTAAATGACATTTGTTGTAACCAAGTTAAAAACAAAAACAAATTAAGCTGTGACATAGATTTTCGCTGTTATCTTAATTTAAAATTGTTTAAAAATATTAACATATTTCATAAAAATATATAATTTGTATATTTTGTATTTTATGTTTTATACCATATTATTATTCGTTAATTGATATTTGTTTTATTTTTATAGCTACCTAAAGAATTGGCTGTCTGTTTTTTGAAATCAGCTGCGATGTGCTGTACGTAAAATCACAAAATTTTGTGACTGCCCTCGTTTTGAGCTTATGCTGCAGATATAGATGCGTATGTGTGTGTGTGTGTGACCTAATCGCATTGAATTTAATATCAAGCAATTTCTGCTCTCATTCGACTTGTGGCTTTCTCTCCTTTCTTGGCGCGGGTATAAGTCCTTGTATGTATGCGTGGCTCTGTGTGTGTGTGTGTGTGTGTGGTAAATTCCTTTTGAAAACATCATCAAAATACATACTTTTGAACTTTTTTATTGTCAATTGCCGTCCGTCTGATTCCCACACAGAGAAAGAATAATAAAAATTGACTTCATTTTTGGTCATTTTCATTTCATAATTTGTCGCCGCATTTTTTACTTCTCCGCTCTCCTTGGCACTTTAATTTGATTATGATATTATAGAAGCTGTGTGTGTGTGTGTGAGAGGGTGTGGGTGTGCATATGCCATACATTGATTGAATGAGCGCAGGAGAGAGCTGCGGGGGCAGAGAGCAATTGGTTCATTCGTTTGTGGTTCTTAATAGTTTTTACCGCAGGGAATGGCACTATCAATGCTGCCACAGCAGCAGCTCCAACCGTCAATCGCAATCATATTCACACATGGCCCAGAGCACATCAATTTGCACACACGTGCATATTCCCAATCACACCGAAGGCCCCACGGGGTAGCCTTCCCCATGCCCCCTGCCTTGTGTTCCACATTCTGTCACTTAACTCATTGCAGCTTCAGTTGAATTTCGTGTTACGTTTGGCATTGCTGCTTTTGACGCTTTTCGGGTAGACATTTTTATTGGCAGCAGCAAATGCGATTACACACACATATACCCACACTTATACTTACACTTATACACATACACATACTTATGCACACCTCGGAGGAGGCAACAAAGTTGCAGTCCACCCACATCTTTGGCCATTTTCCAGCATCTTCAGCTGCTGCAACGTGCGGCAAGTTTCAACTAGTGAATACGGAGCAGGTCAGTCGGGCGAACAGTGGGACACCCTGTATTTACAGGAAGTCGAGCAAAACTGTCTGTTGCATATCTTCGCTATCTTATATCCGCTAATAGTGCAATTCACAGAATCGATAGAAATTATAATAGGCTATGTACATGCCGTATTGCAAGTTTATAGTCAAAAGGTGGGCGTGGAGGTATATAAAATACATAATGCAAAAACTTAATATACCCCTTTGTACTTTTTTAGAGTAGAGGGTCTAACACTGCAAAACTGTTGTAAACTAACAGTGATTTTCTTAGGCCTCCCCTTCTGCCACTTCTGGCACTTCTTCTTCTAAAATCCTATATCGCAATGCTTATAATTTTCTGCTGTAATTGCGCTTATCGCATTGTAAAAGCAAGGAAATTTTGCCGCAGCGCCACGTGTCCAATCTGCAACTGGAAAATGAGGAAAATATGCCACCAAAAAATAAAATAAAGTGTGCAAAATATAAAAACAAAAGCTGAAGAAAATTGGAGCAAAGCAGAGAGAGCAAAAAAATGATATTTTTGTAATCCGCTTAGCTGCCATCATCAGTTGCCAGCGCTTCCGCGCTTCCACTTGCCACTTGCCACTTTTGGCAGCGAGAGCAAAGCGCAAAACTTAATTTGCTGCAGCCAGAGCCAGGGGCGCAGGAGCTGGAGGTAATTACAACATAAATTTGCCAAATTGCTTCTTTAAAACAAAAACCAAAAACAAGCTGGAGAACCCAAAAAGCAAAAGAAAAACTTTTGCTCTGCTGCTTGTTGTTCTTTTTTTGCACACTCTCGCGCGTTTTCAGCTGCTGCGGGGCAAATTCTGCTCAGGCTGACATTTAATGCTGATGCAGCCCTTGTCTGGCCTGGTACATGTGGTTAATCCCTGCCCGGGATAATCCCTCTCAGCATATGCCGCATGGAAGAAGTAGAAGTGGAAGCAGAAACAGAAGCAGAAGATAATGAGCAAGAGCAAGAGCCAACGGCAGCCACCGACTAGCAAATTATCGCTGCCAATTGACCAAAACTTGATAAGGTCAAGCATGTGTGTGGCATGCACTGATTTAGGCTGCACAAACACACATACAAACTTACACACATATACTCTATCTCTATCTCTCTCACTATCTAGCTGTCTTCCTTCAACAGCAGCAGAGAAAGCTGCAGGCTATTAAGGCATTGTGCAAATGTGTGCGTGCGATTGATGGACCGCACAACTGAGGCATATAATTCTACACTGAACGAAATATGCTAGCTATTCAAAATAGTCTTAAATAAATTTGTCAATATTCGTAACAATTATGAATTACAAAAAAGAAAGAAAACTTCTATTTAGAATTTAACAATTAACAATTGGAGATAATGCTTATTATTTAAAGCACAGATTGTAATTTGCCTCATTTTTTTATACCCTGTACCCATTGAAAAATGGGAAAAATAAAGTTAATAATTTTGTCAGAATGTATGTAACAGGCAGAAGGAGGCGTGCAGACTGTATTATAGATCAGGGACACGAGCTAAGTCGAATTAGCGATGTCTGTCTGTCCGTCTGTCTGTCCATCTGTCTGTGTTCAACTATCCTGAAAAGCGCATTGAAATTGGTTAATAAACACAGGAGTTATTAACAAAACAATAAATTGAAAAGCGCAATGAAATTGGTTAATATAAGCTACGCAACAATGCAGGCGTTGCATCGCACGCGCATTGGCAGCGCAGCCGTTAAGGCATATCACTAACAAAAAAGTAAGAAGCAGAAGAACTGCTGCAACGCGTCGTATGAGAGTTTTATAAAATTATCTTTAAATAGTTAAATATTTGGTTAAACAAATTATTACAAATTACGATTATAAATAAATATTTTAAATTATATTTCAAATATTGTATATTATACACTATACAGGCAAACGCGCAGCGAGAGCTGTGGTACAGTGTCAAAGAAAGTTGGGCAGCAATCAGATCAAGTTAGTTTGGATTTTTTGATAACTCCCCTCATTTTTCCGGTAACTAAAAAACAATTTTGCAACAGTTTTCAATTTTAAAACTACAGTTTTAAAGCTAAAGCAATGCAATCGCCATCGATGCTGTGAATAACATTACAATCGGATAAGCAACTTATAAAAAAGCACAAAATACCAAATACTTTTCCACATAATTCTTCGCAGTGCAACTTTTGCTATAATTGCATTTCACACACAATCAACTCAATATCTGTATTCAATTTTAAACTTTAATGCGCTTTGTGTTTTAGTTTAGTTAAGCGTTGGCATCAATCTTTTGTGCGTGATTAATTCCGTTTTGCAATTGCTTTGCAACTGTATTTAAAAGTTTGTTAGTTTTTTAATAAACGTTGAAATTGTCATATTGCCGGCTTGGCAGCTGTTTATGTCTTTAGTTTAGTTAAATGAGATTTAAAAAGTTTTTCATTCCAGCAGATGGCACTGCATCAATAGCAACATAGTTTCACTCAAGTATATTTTCTTGCACTTTTTTCAACTAATGCGATTTAAGAGTTTTGCAGAATGCAGTTTTAAGACAAAACGTTATAGCTTGTATTGCTGCAGCTTATGAGAATGCTAATACTAATTACGCTTTCCGTCGTATTTTTAGGAAGCGTCTTACGCTACGCTTAAAATCCCCATAAATTTATTGTTTTTAATGTTTTTCGGAATTTTTTTAAGAAGTTTAAGTTATGCTTCATGGTTGGCTGCAGCTGCACATCAACTGCATTCCTAATTTACACAGCAGCTAAATGCTGGAGGAAAGCGAGTCTCTATTATGTGCTCTCCCTCTCTCTCTCTCTCTCTCTCTCTCTCTCTCTCTCTCTCTCACTCTCTCTCCCTCTTGTCCCGCTCTTGTCTCTAATTTAGTCTCTATCTTTATATATGCCTCTCCCTCTGTCTCTTCACTCGCACAGCATGCCAAAGCCAACGCTGTGATAATTTTTTTAATGCTGCACTTTAGCTGATAAGTCAACCACTTGCAGCAAAACGCAAAGCAAATCGTTGCAGAGCGACCCAACTCCCTCATCCCCCTTTTATTTCAATCTCTTTTGACTCTTCTCTTTGCCTCTTGACTGTATTCAAGCCTGCTTTGGCCAACACCTGTCAGGCGAACCGGGCTTTGGCTAACTGCCTGTCTGTTGCTTCTCTCTCTCTCTCGCTCTTTATCCGCTCTCTCTTCACTCCCTCTTTCTCTACCACCTGTCTCCTTTCAGGCACTGACGGCATTTGTAATTGCATTACGGCACAGCGACAAAGCAAAACCTTTGAAAGCGTTTGCCTGTTTCTCTGCATGCCCCTCTCCATAATTCTCTATTTCTCTCTCTCTCTGCGTGTCAGCTTTAAGTGCCCCTTTGTGAGGTTGGCTAGCTCTCTCGATGCTCTGGATTTCCCACACTCTTTCTAATGGCTTTTTGTTCGTCGCTGCATTGTGGTAGCCAGCAGACAGCACGGCGTATACGCAACGTAAATGACAATTAAAACGCAGCCGTTAGCCATCGTGCCACATTGTGTCTGTATGGGTTTGTATGTCTATGTGTGTGTGCGTAAAGTGCACCGGTTCAACATTTTTGATAGCTCTAACTGCCACGCCTTGCGCTTAAAACCTAACCTAACCCTCGCCCTCGCCCACGACCTCGACTAAACTGCACGCTGTGTGCATCGCATTACACGGATTTCAATTTAACCTGCACTGTGCAAAAAGTATGCACAAAATGCCAGCAAAAAATACAAATTTATTATTGCTTCAAATGCATAAGATGCCAATTTATTAACAAGCCCTAGCTCCTATTATAATTTCCAGCGCAACGCTTGAATAATTTGCTAATTTGCTAGCTAATTTCTCACTGTGCAGTCAACTGGCAGCTCGCTGATAAGCTGAGCGTTCGGTAAACTAATATGGCGTGTAAATCAGAAGCAAACACAGCGTTGCGTCGACAGAGATTGCTTTTATAATTGAAATGCTCGAATTACACACAGACAGAGAAGAGAGCGCGACAGAGACAGAGGCAGAGACAGAGACAGAGATAGGCAGATGGGGGGAATATAAAGCGTATCCGTAGTCATTAAACTATGCAATCAAAGTGTCTGGCACACGCTGTGCCAAGTTGAAACTAAGACTGCTAGTATGGATTACAGATAAAGTAGCTGATGCCTTTAATCACTTGAGCCTCAGCTTGGACTTGAACGTGGACACCTGATAACTGTGCGCTCCAATGCATAAATTCTAATTAAAATTTTCGTTCGAGTGCCAGGTGGTAAATAAAACTAATTATGTATGCGCACAAATTTACAGCCTGTCCGAGGCGCCACGGCCAAGGCAACTGAAACCGGAGCGAAACCAAAAGACCAAGAGACTCTGACGTGGTTGGAAAATGGAAAAACTTTTTGCCAAACAAGCGGTCTGTCTGTTGCTGAAGTTCGGGCAACAAACATGCTGTAAGTGCGCTGGAGTCGCGTATGCTCTGCTCGTATTCAAGTTGTCACTTGCATTGTGCACAAAGCGCATATACCCTCTGCTGTGATGCCCTCAGTGGATAGGGTATAGCGAAAACTTTGCACAAAACTTTGACGTTGAACGAGTCGCCATTTGAGTTTGCTGGGGCACAGCCAAATCAATGATGCAGCTGCCATAAGACCCCTAAGCTCAATTATGCCATGGATACAACAGCACAATAGTAAGCTGAAGCAAAGAGGAGGACTGAGCAGGACAGAGGACAGAGAACACCGGACAAAGGCATTCATATACGCTTTTGGCCATTGTTGTTGACAATATCGTTAACAGCTTGAGCTAAACGTCAGCATGAAAATTTGAACAATTATTATCTACATCGATAGCTATAAAGTCCTTAATTTTCTCTACATTCGCTACATTTATCTCGCTTAAATGTTTCCCATTTAAAATCATATTGGCGTGTGCATTTATTGTTTGCTGTTTTCTGCATAAAGCTTTTAAAAATATTTCGCTTCCCTCTCCCATGCTCTGTGTATAAGTCAAATTCAATTTAGCGCTGCTATAGAACCTAAAAATAGAAAACAAAAAAAACGTTGATCAAAGCCCGGAATAAATTGCCTTTGTCAGCATCCAAAATACACACGCACAGACTGTCGTTGCATAGTCTTAAAAGAACATTGCTCATACGTAAATATATAATAAAAAATTGTCAACGTCAAAGTGGAGAAAAAACCAAAACAAAATAGAATATGCCAAAAAGTTGCAAAGTTTCTTTTGCACTTTTCCCTTGATTTTTATTATTTTTGCTATTTTGAGTCCCGTTGTTATTGTGGTTGTTGTGGCCAGCTCTCTTGCTGTGACTCTTGACTATGCTTTTTGCAATTATATACCTCGTCTTTGCAGTTAAAGAGAGTATTTTGAACTGTCTCAAATTTTGTAATATTTAATAAAAAATGTAAGCCAATTAGTCAACAAATTAGTATAATAATAGCAACATTCAATAATTTTGCACAAATATTCAGAATTACATTAGACCAATGAGAATTAAGCCAAAGAGAGTTGGGCCATCAAGGGTTAAGCCAACGAGTGTTCGGCCAGCGATAGTTCGTCCAACGAGAGTTTGTCGAACAAGAATTTGTCCAACGAGAGTTCGTCAAACGAGAGTTGAACCAGCCTTACTCTCGCTGGCCCAACTCTCGTTCAACAGCGGTTATTTTAGTTGTTTGTGATTTGACTATTAAATTGATTTTCTCAAATCAACTGCAGAGCATTAAATAGTCCAGCATATCGAATAAGTGCTCAAAGTGACCACAACTGTGAGCGTTAAAGCGTCCATTTTCGATATAAACAACTTAGCAGTCATTAAATTCAAGCTGTCATGCGTTAAATGTCAATTGCAGTAGCTGAAAAAATACAACAAAACAATGGAGACAGCAGCAACATTGCACGCTGACATGTGTTATTATTGTAGTTGGTGCAATTGAAGTCATTAAATGCATTGCGCATACGCCACATGAACCCAAGCCATAGAATGTTGTTGTCCGTGTTGTCTGTTGTCTGTTGTGTGTTGTCTGCGCTGGTTGTTGTCGCAACAAATTGCTGGCATTTGCTTATGTTGCGAAACAAATGGAATGCGACAACTACAACAATTGTACGAATAAATCTTATTTGTCCAAGGCAAATCGAGTCCAGGCAGCAGCGCCAGCAGCGGCAGCAGCGGCAGCAGCAGTTGAGCAGTTGAAGAAAATGGCAAACGAAATTCGGATTTATGGGACGCACAATGATAAATTGAATTTCGCTCAAAATTAACTGTAAGCCAAAGCGAACGTGCCACACCGCAATCAACAACAACAGCAGCAACATCTGCTTGCCACTACGAAGAAAAATGGTCGCAACATATGCGGCCTATAAAATGTGACAAGCCAAACCACAAGCAACAAGAGCTACAACAACAACGTGCCTCAAGTTGTATGGCTTTGCTAAGACAACGGCTGCCAGATACATTTGTATCTGTATCTGAGTCAGAGAGTCTGCAGCAGCAATGAAATTAGAACGAGGATACGCTGCTCTGCCTCCTTCTTTCCTCTGCCTCTGCTTTCTTCGGCAATTGTCTAAGCATATTTGTCATTTGATTGATTTATTTTGCTTGCCATTCAAAAGACACCCTACATACATACACAAATACACAACACACGACTAGCAGCAGACCCAACTGACTTGTGGCTCAATTGTGACGGACAGACAAGTGGAGGAAAGCTAGAACATGGTGGATTCTACCTATGACTATTAGGCGCCCTAAGTAGCCCAGGCTAAGGCTCTTTGTCAAATCACAGCCGAGTTTCACACATCAAAAAGCATGTAAGGATGCTCAGACAGGGCTAACTCGCATGACAGATACCCTATGCTGCAGCTGTCATTTATCACATCAAGATCATTAATTACAAATTTTGAAAAGAAAATTTACAAAGCCATTAGGCGCTTGTGCTAAATTTAACAAAATAAATTCACATCTATCGTAAAAAACATAAAGCATCTTAAGTTTGGCCATAAAAGTCAAAACTACAATATTATTTTCTTTCTAACTTAACTGCTAACGCTTTGCTTTAGCACCGAGCACATAAAAATAAATCTGCAGCCCCTAAAATTTTCTAACTCCGCACACCTCAAGCTAGCTTACTTTTGCCACAGACATTAGTTTTCATTTCTTTCGTTCGCCGCCATTTGATGCACACTTTGAAGTATACAGGGTATTACCAAAGAAAACAGCTAAACTAGAGCTAGAGGGGAGTGGAAAGGTGAAAGGTGACTGTGTCCATTTCAGGGATTTTCATAAACTAATCCGCTCCAGCTGAAGCCGAGGGAAGCCTGTCCTGCTACTGCTGTTGATGTCATTAAAGTTGCGCCATTTGCAAGTCATTCAACTGCATTAAATATGCAAATGGAATGTCATCATTTGGCGCACCTGCAACAGCAACAACATCGCATTTGGCTCTGACTTTGGCTTTTTGTCTGTTTACTCGCTGCGCATTATCCAAGCGCCAATCAATGGCAAAGTTGTTTGCGACTGTTGCAACTATCAAAATGAGATTCACAGTCATCCAAAAATCCATGCCATGAGAAAGTTGCAGACGTAAGTACTCGACAGCAATGTTTGACGTTTCAACATTTATATATTTAAATTTTATATTAAATTAGCTTGAAATGCAAACTTTAAACTAATTATTGTAATTCAAAACATTTCTACAATTCTATTAATTTATTGAACTTGCTAAAAATAAAAATATTTTTGCTATATTTAAAAAAAAAATTACCTGAAATTATTGTTTTCGGTTTAATGAATAAGTAACATACAAATTTGCTTAGTTTTTAAAATTACAAATTGATTTTTAAATTTTCTAAATATGCATACTACTTCCTAAAAAAATATCCAATTAAATTTTAAATTATTTTTATTAACAGAATATTTTTTAAATTTTATTTTAGTTTTAAAAATGCTTTTTTTCAATTTTATTTCATTACTTTCGAGTAGATTTCTATTTTATCTAAATGAATGCTCCTTTGCTGCCCTTGTTATGTTTTAAGGCAATTTCTATGAATGCAGGGTATAATCGACAGGTCATTTGGCTAAAATGCTGCAGTCACAAACAAAGACAGAGGCAAATGACACAAGCTAATACATATATGAATAAGTTTGTGTGTGGATGTAACTGTATCTGTGCACATGTCATTGACACTTTTAAAACTTTATAAACATTCGCTATGGATATTTAGATACATATCTATGGGAAAATAGATATTGCAATGAGTTTTACACAAAGAAATTGCGGCAGCATGCAGAATAGGGTGAAAGTAGAGGCTAGGGTTTAGGTTTATGGGGATCCATAAGGGGGTCCAGGAGGTGTTGGGGGTGTTGAAAATTTGCCGCATGTGCATTTTAGCTCGAAGAGGAGAGGTAAGAGTACTTAAACAGATTGCTTTAGTTTTTGGTTGGGGGTAGGAACAAGAGGGTATTGGGTGTAAGGGTCCTACCTGTTGAATAGGGTGCCACAGCCGATGCGGCGTCGCTGTTGGCGTCGTTGTTGTTGATGCCTCTGCATCCGCCATAGGGGAAATGATGGCTAGTCGAACCGGTGCCAGAGACAATGGCTATTTCTTCCAATTCATGCCCTGGTGATGTACCAGCTGATACCAGACGCGTTGACGATGTGGCCGAGCTGTGTCCCTGTGAATTCTTGCGTCCACGTAGCGAAAGCACAAGTCGTTTGGCTGTGGACATGCCAATCCAGCACCGGATGCAACTCTGCGTACTCCCCCTCCCTGCTTGTCCTACCTACAAGCTGGGCTTCGGCTAGGGTCCTTGAGGCGTTGGCGTTTGCTGCAATGAGAAATTGAAAATGGAAATGAGAAACTTTTTCAATATTTGCAGGAGACAAAGGAATAAGTAATGCAAAAGTACGACAACAATAATAAGCAGAGTATAGCTGCAATCCCAGCTATTTATATGCTTTATAATTTAGCACAGCTTCAAAAAGAAATATGTTAATTTCTGCACAACACAAGGCAGAGGGATTCAGCTTTTTTTATGTTTTCAGCTATTTCTGTGTCGCTTGCAAGTCGAGAGACAAATCTTAAATTATGCAAATGCTTGCAATCAACGCTTAAGCAACAATGGCAACAAAACAAAAGTATTTTATACAGAGCGCACACAAAATGATTGCGACATGAAAAATATGCCCGCAATATTAGCATACAAGAGTTTTTCCTCCCTCCTCCTCCTGCCGTAGGGGTAGCTGAGAGAGCTGAGAGAGCTGAGAGTGAGGGTAACCGAGCACAAATGCGACCCAAAAGCCGCTTAGGCAAAATACATATAAATAAAAAAATGCTTTCTAAAAAAAGAAAAATCGAAATGAAAATAGGCAACAAATGCTACCCAAATGCTACCCGGTAAGTGCACTATAGTCGGGAAGACTGTGCCCCGGCCTGTTAAAATATTCATATGCAAAGAAGGCAAATCGAATAAGTGATTTATGAAAAGCTGCCTGCTACGGCACTCAGCAGAGGTTAATTTCCTTTATATTTGCTTTATTTATTGTGTGATTCAATTAAGTTGCCATCTTTCCACAAAATCAACATGCCCCTTTGTGCTGCCTTTTAAGGATTTAAATAAAATCCAGTGCGGAGAGATCCGATCTGCCTGACTGCAGAATACCGTAGCTTATATTTTAAGAATATTATACTTGGCGCAACAGAGGGCGAGCGGGGCAAAGTTTGAAATATTGATTGTTTAATAACTTCTGTATTTATTAACCGATTTCGATTCGCTTTTCGCGAAACACATATATAATTCTGGAGAGTATATATTCTAAATAACAATTTTTTATGTGCAATATTACGCTTGTTTTTCGGCTTAAATCGCCCCAATTTGCCTGTTACATTAGCACAAAAGCCCTGTTTTACCATTTCATGGTTGCAGGGTATACAGAAAAAAATTGAAAAAAAAAAACTGTCAGCTTGTCAGGCGCACGAGCATTCGTTGCTGGCATCCCGGGCGCCATTTGCCTTATCAATTTAATATTTAATAAGCCGTGTGCGAGTCGCATAAGGAAATGCCGAAAAAGCAACTCCAAATATTCAGTTGAGTGTAAAGTTGATAACCCAACACACACACTCGCATACACACGCACTTGGTTATTCGATTTCAAATTCAGAGATTCCGATAACGATTACAATTACGATTACTTCCATAAGCACAAGCAAGCCCCAAAAGCCAACCGCAGCTGCATATTCTTATAATATTATAATAATATTAAAATGTTTATATTAGCTTTTAGGCCTTTTTAAAGTTCACAATACTAGACCGAGCGAGCAGAGCGGGACAGAGAGAGCGGCAGGGAGCGGGAGAGCGCACGAGTTGAACGTGACGAATAATAAATTTGCTAGATTTGCTGCACTTTGATTGAATTGCTGCCGCTGCTGCTGCGACGCTCCGACGAGCCCCAAAAGCTAAATATGATATATGCGTGTGCCCCCCTCTTTCACACACACACACACACACACACATACATGATATACAGGGTGTGGCTCAGCAGCAGCTTAAGCAGAAGTGTGAACACATTGCATAGTCCATGATAAACTGCTTAAAATTAATTTTTTTTTTACTTGCTACACAGAAAGTAACAATTTTGGCTGTTATTAAAAATATTTTTCAAATAAAGCAGGCATAATTCAAATAGATTTTTTGCTGTGGAAGCACTTTGCATGTGGTATTGCTACTTTTGCCAAGTTTTCTTATTACCAAAAGCGCCAGAAAAAGTCGATTACAAGGGGCAAAGTGAGGCAAGACAGGCTGTCAACCAGCCAAGAACATACACCAGGTTCTTGTTCTATGTGTGTGTGTGTGACTGTTTGTGTGTGTTGTTGTTGTTGTTGTTGTTGTGTGATCTGGTGGCAAAGCCAAAAGGCAATCAAGTGTTGCCAAAACTATGCAAACATGAAAATTGCCAAACGTTACCCAATGCAACCTGGCTTTCAAATACAAAACCCCAACACGAGCTGCTGTTTCTGCAACCAAATGTTAGAAAGAGCAAGAGAAAAGAGAGAGCCAAAGAGAGAGTGATGGAGAGGAGGGGGAGAGCAGTGGCATGTAGGTGAGAGTGCAGCAGATTGCGAACAATTGTTTGCGTTGTGCAAGTGTCAACAGCATTTGCAATTCCCGTTAAATTTTTAGCTCTTTTGGGGTTTTGTCACCGCCTCGCCTGGCCGCCTGACTCGTTGCAGCCATACCCTGTAATATTTTCAACACAAATAATAGCTATATCAGCTAAGAATCCCTACAGCTTTTTAGGGTATACTTCAGTCGCGCATCTTTCACACTTTCATACCTGCATATTATTGTTATGCTTTCTCTGTCAGCGTGTGTACAAATATATCTATCATTTATATTTTTTTCTTGCCTTTGCATTTGTTCTATTATTCCTTTTATTTCAGTGCCAGTTGCAATTTTCAATAAGCTGCAGTTATAAATAAAAAGTTTTCCATTTTCAAATATGCATTTGCAAGTGCAATGTTTTAGTCAATACTATTGCGAAGAATCGGTTTGGGGCCGCATTTTTTAGCCGCTTAACGAAATGCAAATTTTACAGCAGTGTCAAATACAATTTCCGCAATTTCACACAGTTTCCCCGCCTCCTTCGTCGCTCTGTCCTTTTAAATATTTGAACAAGCTATGCACACATACTATAAATTTTTGTCGCATTTGCACTCATTTTCACTCGGGCTAATTAAAGCGAATGAGGGAGAGAGAGAGAGAGAAAGGAAGAGTAAGAGAGACGGGGAGTGAGATGTCTCACTCCAGCTCTCCGGCTGCCACTGAGTCACAACTCAAAATGATGGTCAGCATTTGTCCATCTCGCATGGCAGCTACTAAAAAATGAAACGCCATCAATCTCGCGCTTGACATTAGCAGCAGGGACACTCTGAGCAGCTAAAGCGACTGAGCGAGCGAGAGAGAGAGAGAGAGTTAAAGAGAGAGAGAGAGAGTGCGTGGAGTTGGGTCACAGCACACAAAAAAAAATAGCAGAGGCAACTAATTACAGAGCTGCTGACAGTGTGGCTTCTCTTTATGTAGAAGAGTTTCTTGAGCATGCGACATTTTGGTTTCTGCTTTTTTGTTGCCAAGATTGGATTGCACACATTCTAAATCTGGCTAAGGTTACAAGTTAAAGCAGTTGGATAGACTTAAATACTCTCAAGCAACTTGTATTGAACTTGGAAATACCCTTTTTGCACTGATTTCAAAGGTAGCTGGGCTTTGCAATAGATTATGCCAAGTGCACATTTGTCAGCCGAGTGTGACAGTCTCAAAGACTCAATTTCTCCGGCTTTGTCACCTACTCCCTCTCTCTCCACCTCCTTAGCATATATCTCTGTCGAACTCTGGCTGGCTGCCAAACTGATGGAATGCTTCATTTCGGTGCAGAATACACAAATATTTTAGCCACAATTGACGCCTCGACAGGCTGCCAAAAACGTAATTGCATTTACGCCCCAATTTCGTTGGGAAAATTAACAATCTCCAGTACAAATTGCGCTCGTTCTCCTCGCGTTATTAACAGTCATATTTTTTAGGCAAATAAATGTAGACATTTTTCATTCTTTTGATTTATTGCCTGCCAAATAGCACTCTTGACAAATATCTGTAACTGGACAAGGCTATCTGTCACATTAATTTATTATGCATTTCCATAAATTTTCGCATCGTAATTGCGCTTAATAATTCGACAAAAACGTAAATATTTAATTTGCGCTGAGTAGTTGGCTTTGGTGGAATTAAAGCAATTAATTAAAGTCTTGAGAGCAATTTGTTAAACGAGCATTATTAATATTCTATTTAGACAACATTTTCACAAGTATTTCAATTAAAGTCAGTATGGACGGACCGGATCTGTCGGCTGAAAGGCGAAAGTCGAACGTAGCCGACAGTAGGAGACCCTGTAATTTGTAAATACAACTTAATAATAAACTTTATAAGATCTTACGCATATATTGACTATATTGCGTCAGCTCGTCGTCCTGATGAGGAATAGATATAATTTGTGGGGTTTACCACGCCTCCTTCTGCTTGATGTGCAAACAATTCCCCTTTGCACTAATGTAGTAAACCCCTTTGTGCTTTTTTTGAGTACAGGGTCTAAAAAAATAACAGCACTTTTAACAAATTTAATTAGTTTGTGCTTCAACGAAATTTCATTTAAACTTTGCCCTTGCATTGTTGTGCGTAGCCAACTAAATTATGGCGGCATCCGTGTCAGTTACACTTTTCAATTCCCGTTACAGCATTTCCCTTTTCAATTTGCGTATTTCTTATTGTTTTTTATATTAAATAAAGCTCAAATTAAAAGCACTTAAAATATTTTACAGCTGGCGCATTGTTTCGCATTCGCATTCGCGTTCGTATTCAACATGGAGCGTTATTTATTGGAGCGATTCTTTGTTCGCGGTGGCATGCAACTTACCACCTGTAAAATTCTGAATGCAAAATGCAAATGCTGAAAACAAAAACAAATCAAATGCAAAATTTACACTGAGCAAAATAGTAGTTCACAATTTAATGCTAAGTTCTACAATTACAACGATAACATAAACATACCATTTCAATGTTGATTTTGGGAATAGAAAACGGGAATTTTTTAATTGATAGTTCAAACAATAAAACAATAAAATCTTGCCAAGAAGGTAAACCTTCTGAAATTAATTTCAATTAAAAAAATATATATATTTATAGAATCGTTTAAATGGTTAGAATTAATTCTTAAATAATTTTTATTGTAAAATTTAGTTTTGTTTTGTTTTTTTTTTCCAGTGCATAAACGCAGGCAACCGCAGCACCAATTTGATTACGGCCATTTTAGCTATGGCATATTTAAAAACATTTTTTTCCATCTCTCCATTTTGGTTTAACTTTGGCATTGATTTCCATGTTAGCAAGTGCAACTACGCTGGCATTTTCACAGATTTTTCAATACGCCCGCCTGCAACATGAACAAACAACCAGAAACACCAACAACAACAACAACAGCAATTTGCCACATATTGTGTGTGTGGCATGGCTGGCCGCACAAATATTTAATTGTGCCCTCTGCTTTTGGGTGTTTTCTTAATTCTATTACAGTAACTGTTTTCCGCCCTTTACACACATGCACACTATACTACGTAGCAGAGAGAGAGAGAGTGAGAGAGGGAGGAGAAAGAGAGAGAAAGAGAAACACACTGCACTTGCAGCAGCCACAACTGCATCACCTGCAACTGAAACTGGTTGCCTGGTGGTTTTGCTAACCCAACTTTTCCGAACCACCCCACAAAAAAATAAAAATAGGGAAAATAAACCTCAAACTATTTCTGGTCAAACTTGTAGCGCTCGCTGGTTCTTTCTCTTCCGTCTCTCTCTGTCTCTCTCTCTCTCTTTGTTTTCTTTTTCTCTCTCTCTCTCTCTCTCTCTCTTTCTTCTCTCTCTCTCTCTCTGTCTCGTTTTCCGTTCTGACGCAATCCTGCACTGGCAAAACGTTGCACACGAGTCACAATTTATAACTGCACATACGTGCCTGTACTACGCTCTTTGGTCCACCTTTTTCTCCCTTTCTCCCTCTCTCTCTTCCCCCTCTAACTTTCTACTCCCCCACACTCTCCTACTCTGTTTCCTCACACACAATAGCCGGCAGCTCACAAACATTTTTGTTAGCTGCGCTTTAGTTTTCCTGCTGCCTTCGCCTTTGTGTCGAGGTGCCTGCGTCCGCGCCCAACTTCTGCATCCTGCCATCCCCTGTTCCTGCTCCTGCCCCTGCCCCATATTCTTGTGGCTGTCCACCCCTCCCCCTGCAATTGTAGTTTTTGTGATACGTTGGAGCGCAAATAAACAAAAGGTTTGCCTCACGCTACAAAAATGAAAATAGAAAATAAAGTGAAATACAACTACGATGTCTAGCACAATTGCACAAAAAATAACATCGCGCACAAAAACTTCTGATAAAATATTAAAAAATTATTCGATCATAGAATACTCTGTAAAATATTTCCAATAAATAATTGTTTTCAATTGTGACAGATTTTTCGCTATGAATCACAATTTAAATATATTCGAAAAAAATAACAACTAGCACAAAGTTCATTAATATTTCGAAATTGTTAGGCCATAGTAAACCCTATAAAATAAAGAATTATTTCCAGTTATAATCGGGGTTTTAAAAGGAATCATAATATGAACATATTTCGAGATAAATATCTATATTTCATTCTGATTTATTTTACCTACCCTATTAGTATTAAAATTATCATTTCAATTCTACCTTCAACCGTATTTTTATCTGGACTTCTTCCACTCTGTCTACCTTTCTACCTACATTCTTATTTTTATCTCTATCACTTTATTATTGTTTTCCATAATTATTAAATATTATTCCCCGTTTTCTACCTTTCCTTCACTTTATATGTTGTAAACACCAACGCCCATATGTTTTACAGGGTATACTGCGCCTGAGTTGCAGCTAGAACTGCAAGCTTTGGCCAAGCTGCTGCCGCTGCTTCTTTTCCTTCTCTTCTTTCTACTGCTCCATCCTCTTCAACTTTATCTTCTTCTACAGCTGGCTACAAATTTGCTGTTGCAAGCGAAATATGTGCAATCCTGACAGATTTAGGCGCATAGAATGTATGAGCAGCCGACTGGCTTTTGTCGAGATTATTAATCAATGAACTAGAGTGCTAGTTTAGAAGAAGAGAGAGAGAGAAGAAGAGGGAAAGAGAGAAAGAGAGTGCAAAGTGTGCAAAGTGTGCAAAGTGTGCAAAGTGTGCGCACTCAACTAAAGAGATTTATTTTGGAATTGCAATCCCAAATGCTACAATTAAAAGGTTTGCCGGCAAATGGCTAAAACCCGCATGTGGCATGTGCGCTGTGGGCATTGATTGGCTTAGTGGATGCAACGCGATGCGAGGGGTGGTTGAGGTGGGGTTGGTGGTGCTGTTGGTATGTCAACTTAATTGAATGCAAAATTAACTGTTAAGCCAGTTTGCCGCATGCCCCAAAGTCCGTTCGCCGTCTGCTTCAGAGCAACATGCAACGTGCCTTAGATGCCATTGTGGTGGCAACCGCAGGCAGCACAAACAACAAACTGCATTACAGACTCACACACATAGACACCAACTCATACATAGAGACGCATACAGAGCCACACGGAGTGGCAATTGCAGTGCATAATTGAAAATTGCCTTCAAGTTACGACTTAATGAAGTTGCAACAAAATAAATTTCACATAAATTCTAGCTGACACGGCAAAAAATTTACGGCTCTTACTGAGTGTGTGTGTGTGTGAGTGTGTATGAGTGTGTATGTGTGTGTGTTCTAGTGTACTTGGTTGTGCTTTGAATTTTATCGGAGAGGCCTTACAGTGGTCGCTGGCTGGCAGCTGCTGCTGCCTGCTCTTGACAGCTCTTGTCCCGCCTCTGCACCCGTCTTTGCGCCTACATTTACCACTAGCCAGTGCTCAGTCTGTCTGTCTCTCTGTCCGTCTGCGTCTAGCTGTCTCTTTCAGCTCATGTAACCGCTCATCGCCCAGCCATCAAGCGTGTCAAAACAATTGTCATTCATGCGCCCATTTCAAACATACTGGTACATACACTACTCTACTCTACTTTAGCTTCTTTCCCCCGCACCCTCTGCAACCCTAAAGCTCTTACCGGGTTTGTATGCCTTTGCAATTACGGCTCAGTGACATGTGTTAACAGGTCCGGGCGGAGTGTGCGCTGCTCGCTACATTTCCGCCTAGATATTGCGCCCATTTCCTGCAGCCTTTTCAGCCATCTTGCAGCAGACGTTGCGACATTGGGACGTTGCGCATACGCCATGTTTAACCGCGCCTGAAATCAATCTGTGTGTAATGTGGGTTGGGGTTCGCTGAATCTCTGCCTTGATAGCTGCTGTCATATTATTTTCACACTTGAAATGTCCTCGTCACACATACATACATATATGTATAGCCTATATCGATCTGCAGCTGGTCATTATCAATACGCTGGCCATTATGTGCCACTTGGCTGTCACTTTACATTGCTGCTGAAAAGCGTGTTGGTCGTGTGGCTTTTCTAATATCCTAGTATCCTTGTCGTCTGCTTCCCGCATCCCCTCTCCCAATTTGCTTTACGTTTTTTCAGTTCACTTCGTGCCTCAGCCCCAACAGAGCGCAGAGCCTTCATCTTTCTCTCTCTCCCTTCGGCTGTTGCGCCATATGGCGTGGGTAATTGATGCTGTATCGTCAATGTATGTGTGCGCGTATGTGAGTGTCAATGTTCATGTGTGTGCGAATGTCTCTCTGTCTGTTTGTTGTTGGTTATCAATTTTCGCCCAACTCACACATGGCGGCCATAATTTGCAAGTGTGCAGGCGCTTCGCTTGGCTTGACTTCAACTTGTGTTTGGCTTAAATTTTTGTAGCACATACAACAAATATGTAAAAGCAATAAATTGAAATACCCTGTACAATGCAGTAGAAATTAAAGCTTTCATTTGTATTTGTCATTCGAGAAATATAGCAAACAAATTCAGCATTTATCTCACATGAAATAATTTATTTTGCAAATATCTTTCTATTTAACAACATCGTTTTCATTTATGTCTACATTTACACACAAAAATATTCTATAAAATTTAATAAAATAAAGCATATAAATTGATGTTTATGGAGTACACCATTTTGAATTTATTCATGCTTTAAATTAATATTAATAACAAAGTCATTTCCATTCGATGCTTATTTTCACAAAGTATTTCGAAAGTCATGCTTAGTTGGCAACGGTTTTATATTCAAAGTAAATAAAAATTTCGTCAACAATATTTTTATGCACATCTAAATGGTTTCAACTTTTGCAAAACTAACACTCTGAAAATAAGTTTAATATTTTTGAGAATTCACATTAAAAGGCAAAATTTATTGGGTTATTTGCATATTTTGAATTCTATTCTCACTATGAAGTTCCGTTCCAGTTGTCTGTATGCTACGCTGCTAACCATATTATTATTTGGATTGGTAAGAGAAAATGCACAATTCTAGCCATACCTACATGTTTGATAATTGTATTCTGTCAGTGCAATTTACCATGCAATGGAAACGCCAAAAGTCTGGCCACGTCCTCAACAAAAGCAGAGAATCCGGTTGTAAGTTCAGCCCAAAGTTTGAACTTAACCAGCAATGGCAATGGCACAGAGAACTCAACCCAAGCCTTCAACTCAACTAGTAAAATAAGTAATGGTGAAAATGGAAAAGCAGAAATCAAAAGTCTATCCCCATCAGCGGAGCCATCGTCAAGCACCGTGATCACTCATATACTGCGTAAAAAACGTGAAATGGACGTGAAATTACCCTATGATTTTCATACGATGCATTTGCCGTGCGATTTGGATCAGGATGGTCGAGCTACGGTTATCGATACGTTTCCGAACCATTGTATTTGGGTATGGAATAATCGTTTTTCTCACGAAGGATTCTATCGTGTTTATAAGACCTATCAGCTGGAGGCCTTCTTCTTCGGTCAGTACTACGAGCGATTGAAGCGATTTGAAATCGATCCGCATACATGGGATTATGGTAATACCGGTGTATAAAAATTTGAATTGAAGTATGGATAAACCATTGTAAACATTTGAAAGGGTCTAAATGTGCAAAATTAAAATTATCTGTAAATTTATTATCAATTACTTATGACCAAAGTATTATATCTCAAACTCTATAAATAGAAATAAGCTTATGAAAAAGCAAGAATGGGAGGAGCAGATCAGTCGAACGCTGACTGCAGAATAATTAACCAGAATGGGCGGAGCAGTTTAGTCGGACACGACCGACTGTAGAACACCCTGTACCCTATATTTTAAACACAATTTATCATACAAAGCACAGCACTGCTTCCTCTTTCCTTTTTGTGTATGCCATGTTTTAAAAGTCGCGCTGCCAGAGGGCCTGCAATATTGTTTCGTTAATGGGGCGTGGCATCCAAGAATTGCAATAAACTTCACCTGCGTACGGTATCGACCTACCATTTACGTTGATAGATTTGAATGGTTTTAATTGGTCAAACAGATGGACAGGCAGGGCTATATCGACTCAGATGCAGATTCAGACTCAGTTACGTACATTCTGACATAGTTATTTACCCTGTATTTTATCCATTTTTTTAATGCGTACAGGGTATACAAAACATTTTTGAATCGAAGCAAGCGAGTTGATAATATAAATCTATAAACAATACCAAAATGCTAGTGATTTATTTATATACATGTTAAGTACTTCAAAATTATTCAATTTTCTTTTGTTTGGAACATTTTTCTATTGAAATTTCTCGTACGTAGCTAAATTTATAGTATGGATAATCTTACTCCACATGAACTCGATGCGTTTGAATGGGGTTTTAAATTATTAAGTGGAGATTGCGATGGCTGCGTCACTCAGAAGGAATTGGGTAGATTTCTAACTGCAATTGGAGTATTCGTAACTGAAAGCGATTTGAATGATTTGGTTAATCAAACGGATATGGATGGTAATGGTCTAATAAGCTTCGATGAATTCTATCCTTGCGTCAAACTGCGTATGAGTGGTGGCTTTGATGATGACGAGTGTAGGGAGGCATTTAAAGTCTATGACTCAGAAAATACAGGTTATATTACTCGCGATCAAGTGAATAGCTTATTAATGAAGCTACAATTGGTCTATCCATCAATGCCAATAATGGATATGGAGGAGAGCCTACGAGTGTTCGATGGAAAAGTGGGCTACGAGGATTTTGTAAGAATTATGTCGGGTAGATAAACATAAAGAACTTCAAAAGTAATCAAAATTAGCAAGAAGCACAATAGAGTAGTACGTTATTTATATAATATCTTTTGGCAAATATGTATACCAGATAAAATTTATTTGCTAGTTCAAATCTTTTTAAAGATCACAGTATGCTATTGAACTGTAAACCCAGATTTCAAATAAAATAATGCCAGTGTATATAAAACACTAGTTGAATTTGTTGTTTTTTTTTTACTCTTTGATACAAATTTTGTGTACGAATTTAAATTTTTACTATGGAACTTAATTCTGACCAACTTGAAATATTTGAATGGGCCTATAACTTGATCAATAAAGACAAAGATGGTGTCGTGGCTGAGAAAGAGATATCTAGACTCTTGGGTGTCATTGGAAAAACCGGTACAGATTCTGAAATTATCGCTCTTATCAACGAATCGGATGTAGATGGCAATGGCTTTATTGATTTTGACGAATTTATACTCACAATGTCACGTCGAATGTGTGGCGATGTTGACGATGATGAGATAAGAGAAGCCTTCAAGGTCTACGACCGGGAAAATTGCGGCTATATTACAGTTGAGCAGCTGCGTAACGTCTTAGTTCCCTTCGATGTGCTATTGGGGGAAGACGAACTAGAGGAGATGATACGCGAAGCTGATACAGATCGCGATGGCAAACTGAGCTACGAGGAGTTTGTCCAAATGATGACCTCTAAGTAACCCCCACAAGAGAAATTCTGTTCCGGCATTTTAAATACTTTGAAGACAGACCATTTTATAAAAATTTTTAGTTGAATTACGAATACCGAAATTGCTAAATACAATTAATAAAAATTTTAAGCTGAATTACGAATACAAAACAGGCTGTTTGAAGAAACAGAAACTCATGCAGCTTGATTGTTTGATGCCCAATCATCAATCAAAATTTCTATCACCGAAATTCATTTACCAGGCTTCTCCCCTTGGGGGAAAATAAAGCAAATAAGGTGTTTCGCTTAAGTGATTTCGGCGATTGAATTGGTTTTTACTTCTACAATTTTTTTGCACGGTGGGATTTTTATCTGACAATTCGCATAACATTTGTGTAATTTGTAATTTTGTGGATCATCAATCAGCTGTCGGCAGCTGTCGTTCAGCGAATTCTCTCACAGAGCTCTCACAGCATTGATTTATCGATGACTTGCCAAAAAGAAGAAGCTGCAAACGAAAACTTTGGCCCAGCAATCTAATTAGAGGCGTTCTTTATCTGCCCTACCACTATAAAAAATTGAAATGGCAACAAAAAATTCAGACACAATTACGGCTGATGCACACGTTTGCATTTTTCTTACTTTACTCGGTTAGCCATGAAAAATGTTGCCTTTATGGCGTCTTCCTGCTTCCGGTTTCCTGTCAGCTCAGCCAAGCATAGCTCTCTCTTGGCCATAAATTGCGCTGCTCTGGGCCAAGTTTTGGCTCAGCATTTGCCCACTGCCTGCATATTTAATTGTGCAATGCGATAATATTACAAAGCCAAAGCTTTGAGTTATGTATTTTTAAGTTATTCGCCTTTGTCGCTTTTTCTGCTTGTAGTTTGGCATTTCTTCTATTTCAGTTGCTTTCACCGCATTCCTTTGTCGCACATCGAATAAGTATTTCAATTCGGTTGTGGCTGCAAATAAAATGCGAAAAATATTCCCAAAACAAGCGAATATGTCTGTGATTGAAGAACAATACTCGTGGTACGCAATAGGTTTATACCTTGTACTTTAATTATTTTCAGATTGTAGAGGATTTGTTAACGTGCTGCGTAGATTGTGGTGTATACCCTATTGCTTACATTTGTAGGGCATAGAGTTTGGCTCTAGCTTGTGTTGTTGCCCAAAGAAGACTACAGACTCTGCCCGGCTGGCAACTTTTCCACATGAACAGAGTGAAAAGTTGAAATTGAGTTTCGTTAATGCAGACATGAACACATACACACACACTCACACACACACACACAGCACACACACACACATACATATACACACACACTGGGACAATTTTGCGTGTGGCAAGCGATAACACAAAGAAGGCAGCGGCAGCCACGTCTTTCGCCTCGTAAAGAGGCCGAGACGCCCTGAAGAGAACTCCCGGTGGCAAAGTTTTTGGCGCAGTCAACAACAACAAAAAGCGGAGAGAGAGAAAGCAGCGGGAGCAAGAGGAGCAGCGAGTGAAGCAGAGCTTGTTGACGACATAAAATCCACAGGCGCAAAAGTTGCCGTTAGGCGAAGAGGTGCGCCAGACAGACAGACACTATGAAGCTTCCAGCTGCAAGGAGGCAGAGAGAGACAGCGAAAGAGAGTGAGAAGACAGCATTTAAAATTTTAATGTCTTTCGCAATAAAATTATTGACTCAACTCGCTTCGTTGACTTGGGCATGGCCCTAGGCCGTGATAACTATGCCGAGTGTAAGCTGCAAAATAAGCAGAAGAAGAAGCGCAACTTCTATGGATTGTGCTACGGGCATACAGTCTATGCTTTACGGACAATACGTTTTAATTAATATTAAATTACAAATCAAGTGCATGCAGGCTGAATGCCGACAGCCTCAAGTGCTCAAAGAGCAGCCAGAGCTCAATAAATTTATGTGAAAAGCAGCAAAATAATAAAATATTTGCGGCTGCGTCAATTCTGATATTCTTTTTTTTTTCGTATTTTGTGTTCTGTTTCTGTTTTATTTATACGCATTTTGTTGGTGTTTTTCGTTTGCTTAGAGTTGCCAAATAATTTGTATCATTAAAATTTTACGGGAATTTATGTTGTTGCCGCTGCCTGTTATCCTTGTTGCCGTTTCCTTTTTGGACACGTAAATTTCTATGCAAAGCTCGTTTGTTTCCTTTTGAAGCGATGCTCCTGACCTCTCGCCAGCCCCAAAAAGTAGGCTACACAAATTTCGGCTCGACTTTTCTCGCCCTGCCTGCTGCTGTTGATGCTGTTGATGCTGCTGCTAGGCTCCTTTAGGATTTTATTTATTTATTTCCGGAAACGTGCTCTGGAGATTTTCTAAGCATGCTTCAGAGCCATTTCCAACAGCAGCTACAGCAGCCCAGCGCTCTTAGTTAGCATATACACGCACACCAATACAAAGGCAGAGAGCGGGAGAGAATGAGGGAAAGCTGGTCAGACAGACAGACCGACAGACAGAGAGGCACTAAGCCGGACTGTGCGAAAACATGGCAACAATCAGCCGCGCTCGCTTTTCATGTAGTTCATTAAGTTTTTCGCGTGCCTTTTCATACCCTGCACTAAAGTAGTGTAAGGCATACACCAGTAAAGAAGAGCCCAAAATAATTTAGAATTTATTTTAATTTATACCTTGCCGCACAAATTGAATTTTTGCCAAATTTATTTGGTTTATTGTGATTCACTTTCATGCATCTCAATTGTCTCTAACAGCCCAACTGTATGTCGGTGTTAAATCATTTTCTATCTGGCCAAAGAGTCCCAGCAGGTCATGCCCTCTACTCCCTGCTGCTCCTACCAGTCCCTGCTCCCGCTCTCCTCCCACTTCTGCCGCCTCTGCTGACTCTTTGCGTGCGTCCCAAGCGTCAATTGCCTAGGCCATTGCCACGCCACTTCGTGTCCAACTTCTGTCCAACTTCTACATTGACCAGAGAGAGCGCACAGCCTCTCCGCATCGCCTAATGAAAACACAATAAAAATTTTGCGCTTTTCTGCTTTCCCAAGTGGCTGTGAAATTTTGATGAGTTTGTCAGCTAACGGGAATTGCCGAAAAAGAAAAAACAGAAAGCAAAATGAAAGAACTCATAGCGCAAATGGACACGCAGGCCATCTAGCTTAAGTATAAAGAGCCAACTCGACGGCTTCTCCCGTTTCTCCTACTCCTCTCCTGTTCGGCTCCATCTCGTCAAGTGTTTTCACAGTGAGGGGAAAATGCTTTTCGTGAATTGCTCTCGAGTTTAGTTTACAGTAATTAAGTTCACAGTTCTGGCACAAAATGCCCAAAATGCGCAGATAATTTTAAAGACGCCCCTTCTAATTATATATTTCAGCTGGAAATTATGAATTGTGCCATTACGTGTTTAGCTTTTATAGTATTTCCCCGTACACTATATAGATCATCACGATGACTTTATAGCAGATTTTCAGTAAGGGTTTACCATAACTGCTGAAGCATGCTTCAGATGAAAATGCTACAACTATTACATACATATTACATTCAGAACTTCAGTTGGAAAAGGCAGAAAAACTAAAGAAAAACTTTAGGAAAATGTTGCTCTATTTATAGTAATATTTCTGTAATTATTTCATAAATTTTGAGTTTCATTCCCAGCAATTTCGTTATCACAAACAAGCTCAAACTTATCCTGATGGCAAATCAACACGTTCAATAACTAGGCAAAAGTTTTGGCACATATTAGCCAAGTGATAAAGCCATTAACAATTAGAATAATTAGGATACGGTGCTGCACATGGAAGCAGAAAGATACAGTGAGAGTTGAAATGGAAGTGAAAGTGCGTGGGAGGCGATTAGTATTTAAATCCACGCCAATGTCAGTTCTCAATGCAGCTTACAATTTAGAAGAAGAAGATATTTTGGTTGGATTGTTTGCCTGCTTTGTGGTTTTTGTGTGATATTGCTGTTGTCCCTTTGCAACCACAAAGGTGCCCCCACGACTGCCTGCCCGGCGCTGGATGTCCAAATTCCCACGTACTTTACTTTTGAAACTGACACGACGCATACTCAGAGGCGCAAATCTCATTTCCCCCGTGGCGAGAAGCACCAAGAAAAAAGCTGAAAAAAATCGAGCAAAAAAATAAACAGATAAAAATGAACACCAAAAAATATAAACCTTCAACATGCTTACATATACATAAATATATATATGTTTTTTTTTTTGTTATTTTTTTGTTGTTGTGTATTTTAATACCCTGTAGACATAAAAAAAAGTGTGTTGTCTTAAAGGGTGACATAAAGCTGTGCCGCACAACAATACTATAAAGTTAGAGCATTAACATGCGTGTTTATGCGTATAAGAAATTTAGTGCCAATTATAGGGTATATTATGTGAAAGAACGCGCTCAAAATACGGCATATTTATGTGTCTGCAGGGTATCACCGTGTCGTGCTCCCTGCCGCTCGCGCTCTCTGCGGCTCTCTTGCCAGCCAAGTTGGTGATAACCCAATTTAATGGTCGCTGCTGACGCTGCTTACGTCACATTTTCGCACCTCGCACAAGCACAAGCTGCTTTCTGTGTCACACACACACACACACACACACATATATATATATATAGCTCACACACACAATAAGCATGGACTGGCCATAGTAGCAACAACAACAAAAAACAGCAACTGAGAGTAAAACACGCCGGCGAGGCAGCCAGCATGAAAAAATGACAGAAAAAACTAGGAATGGAGAGAGGGAGGAGTGGGGGGCAGAGCTTGGTATAACGGTAACAAAATTACATACATCAAAGGTGCTTTTTATGAATATGCGAGTCGCTTGCTGACAACAACAACAACAAAAACATCTCGGTTTGACCAATGGTCCATGTAATTTTTTTTCTTCTCTTTTTGGCAACGCAGTCATCATATCAAGGGCCAACGACCCTTTTTTTTTGCTATATGCAGGTCATAATGCCCTCACACCCTGCTCTATAAAGGGCATGAGGGACTGGTCATGAAATATGCGCACATTTTGTATGTGCGATTGCTTTTCCGTGTCCGTGTTGTGCCCAGCCCTTCCGTTCATCATCCATACGAGTTCATGTGGCTGGCATACATTTTATGATGAATGTGCGGGCCGCCTTTGGTCAAATAAACTCCAGCCGAAATATGCGGGCGGGTTTAGTAGGGTTTTAGGTTTAAAGCATAGATTGACATCATTAGAGCCGCCTGAGGAGCCATGGAATGGGCCGGTTTGTTGCCAGTAAATCATGTCCAGCCGCCAGAAGAAAACAACACGAACATACGAATATGAACAATTTTCCGTATGAAAAGCATGCATACAACTAACTAAATGAATGGGACACGTGGGAACAGGGAACAAACAAAACAAAAAGGAGGAAAAATATAAAAAACAAATAGGCTTGATTTATGCAGACAGCTGCGACTGAGAGCCGCAAAACTTAAAGCCAAAGCCAACTCTTTATGTTGGCTGAAATAACTTCAAGATAAGCAGCAAAGGCAGAAGCAAAAATACACAAGAATTTTCTTGGCGCTTTCTTTGCTCTGCACACATACTGATACAGCTTATTGATGGCACTTTAATCAGCAGAAATAATAAATAAATGAGCCTAACGATACTACACTGCCCTCAGCTCTCAGCTCACTCTATACCCATTCATGTTTTCTCCCACTCTCTTTCTGCTGTCAATCTCCCTCGTCTCCCGCTCTGACATCTCTCTTGGCTTGCCATTCACATGCTCAGTACAATTCCCTTTTGTATCGCATAAAATAACTTTGGCAATTGTTGACTATGGTGCCTCCAGAAGACAGACCAAAGTAGAACCATAGGCGTCCATAGAGACTCCGTTGGACTATTGTACAGGCTGTACTCATAAGTGCCGTTAAGCACGTTATTATACGTGGTATCAGCTGCCATTGTCAGGACTCTCCATGGCTCTTCAAAGCGGCATGGAGCACAAGCTTATTAAATTCTGCAGATTTTGGTAGCAAGTTTTTGAACAAGAGGAAGCGTCATTACAGAACAGTAAATATATAAATATAATTAAAATAAATAGATATCAGATAGAAAAGAGAAGCATACATACAATTATATATGTATAAAAACGAATTATAAAATATATTATTTGTTTGTTTTGAAAATCTATATAAAATCTAAATAAAATAAATTACATTGTTTATGCATCAAAAAAATCTAAATATATATTTAAAATATAATTAAATAAAAACATTAAAATATTTGCAATATAATTTTGAAAATCTATATAATTTCTCAATAAGCATATTTTTTGCCTATGCATAAAATATTTATATATAAATTTAATGCAAATTGCAAAATAAAATACATTTTTTTACGCTGCTCTTTTATTAGTGTATTTAAAAGATCGGTTTTTTTATGGTGTCATTTTGTTTTGTTTCTGTTTTTTTTTTTCGGTGAGTGCGCCTTTTGCTGCCACTGTTATTTGTTATTGTTTTTTTGTGCGTGACGCATACGCCATGTGTGCCATATTTTTACATGTCCGCCGGGCAACAATAGCAGCAGCAGCAGTAGCAATAGCTTGGTCCGCTGCAGCTGACAGAAAAACAGAGCGCGTCCCGTTGCTGCTTTCAGTCTCAGCAGCAGAAGGAATATTTCAAGGATATCGGTTGGGTTGATTTAGCGCGTCTCTCACACACACACACACATATGCGTACACCCCCACACCCTTACGCCCAGCAGGCGTCATCTGCAGAGCCGTCACTCTCAGCAGACCAGACCCTGCTCACAAAGGGCATGTGTAAACAGTTCGTTTCACGTTTTATTTTTTCTCTGCCTTGTCGCAATTTGCAGTTGGGCTTACAAGTTTCTTATTGCAATGCATACAGCACAGAAGAGCACAGAAGTAAACACACACACACACACACACACACACACACACAAAAACATGCATGCGGTGCGTAAATTAACATTTTACACACACACTCGCGCACTGGCACACACCGCGCATGGAATTGCATTAACATTACGCATACGCCCCGTGGTCCGCTGTCATTAAGCAATCTGCCGCTGCTGCACCTGTAAAATGCATTAATCAACTCGTCTGGCAATTTACTCTTTGAATTATACATATACCTTATCTATATAAATATGTATTACTATATAAGTATATATTGGGTGCCCATTTAATACCATATAATATACTGCATTATTTATATATGCAAAATAAATATTTTCATACGGTTTGCAGTTCATTTTTTACAGCAAACGCCTGTCCTCAGTGTCTCCCTGCTGCGGTCTGGCTGTCTGGTTTTAACACTTTGAGGCATTATTATATACTTGCCAAAAGGCTTTTATAATTATCATAAAATGCGTAAATACACTTAAAAAATTCCAATATCAAATAATGACGCACATTTAACAATCAATCGATACAAAATAACCATTTTCAATATTTGCTAGCTTTACTTAATTATACTGAATGTAATTAAAGTAATTATGAATATAATTAAAAGCAAAATGACAGAGCCGAGGGGCCAAAGTGCAGAAATGGCAATAGCAAACGCGTTCCTTTGATAAGTTCATTTTTATTAACAAAAATCTTTAAAATTGTAAACTAAAGATTGTTAAATTATTTACAAATTGTCTAATATTTGCAACTCACTTCAAAGAAAAGAAAAATGTACTACCAATTCTTTTGATAAATATGTATGCCTAAAATCAGGTCATTTATTTCTGAAAAACAAAAAAAAATTATTTAAAATTATAATAAGCAAATTTCTAAAATATTCACAATTTAGGTCATGTTTCCAATTGCCTCCAAAGCTGTATGGAAAATAGAAAGTAACTCAAATTATTTGATAAAATTGCCTGAAAAAAGGTCAGTTTTTTCTGAAAAAAATTCTTTAAAATTGTAAATTAACATTTTTTGCTATATCCACAACATAATTGATATTTCAAACTGTCGCTAAAGCTGATTGCATGGCAAACTATATCAAAAACTAAGCCAGCACACAGAAAACATGGCTGTAGGTTTAGCTTTGAATGAAGTAACTCTGCATAAGCTCAAAAATGTATGCATTAAGCACTTCAAATATTCCAATTTAATTCTACAAATATGCCCACTAAGCTCAGCAATATTTTTGCTGTATTTAATTGAAATGGTATGACTTTAGTATGCTTTTTACTACGAGTTGCAGGCAGGCAAGCGTATTAAAGGCTCCATGGCATATAACAAAAATAAATATTATGCCTGCCTTTTTAATAACATACACAGATATATATAAATATATGTATACATCTAAGCATACATACGAACCCAGCCAATAACAATATTGAAAAAATATTTTTCTGGCATTTTTATATGTGCTTTTTTATTGTATTGCTGCTGCCTGCCACAAAAAGTGAAAGAAGAGCTGGCTGCTCTTTTAAATATGAAATTTTAGACATGTGAATTGATGCTGCCCCTACTCCAAGACGCACCCTACTCGTTGCCACGCTTATTTCACGTATTTGAAAGTGAAAAAGAAAAGTTTATGACACTTTGCCGTTTGGCATTTTCATGCAAATATATGAATTACAAAACGCATTTCAACTGACAAGCAAAACGGATGCCTCAAGTGTAGGGAAACAGAGTTGGAACAGAGAAACGAGTAGGAGAGCTAGAGGTGTGATACGGGCAGGGGCAGCGGGGGTAATTGGAAGTGTGCAGTGTAACTTTGACGGAGGCAGGTCAAGCTCCTCGCTCTGCCTTCGAGTCTCTGACAATCACAGCTGTATCTGTGTGCTGCTATCTAATCGCATCGTGTGTGTGTGTTTGTGTGTATCTTACAGATACATTAGGCGCTTGGCCTGTTACGGTTTTATGCGCTGCCGTCGCATTGCACATAAAACATTTTTATTGCTCATTTAGATATTTATGCGTCGTTTTATTATAATGAAAATTGTGCGTATGCGTGCGGTTTTTATTGTGATTGCAGTGGACCCAAGCTGCTTGTGCTGCCATTCCAGCATACACACCCATATATATTTGTATATACATACCACACGATATTTATATGTATGTCGGTTGCTTGCTTATCTGCATCTGAAGCGTGATCAAGTTTTTAGCGCACGTGTTTTGATTGCGCTCGGAAAACGCGACAAACGACACGTCGATGCCAAAAGTTCAATTTAACGCAGCTTTATGCTTCTCCTGCTTTTGCATTTTATGTGCCTTAAATACACGCAGGAACAAATACAAATACATTTATACCATACACACACACTCAACCAAATGCGTTAAGTGCCCACAAATGCTCGTAGAGAGCCGTCGTTCTCTCGCCCTCCCCTCCATTCGCTTTGCACTCATCGTTTTCCGTTTTCTTTTTTATTTCGCCATTTTGTGGCTGTTTAATTATGATCCCATCGAAAGTCATAAAAATTTTATACAAAACACTTTTAGCGCCGTTATGAAAGGGTCTATTAGGTGTCCCAAAGGCAAAAAAGGCATTACGAGCTGACAGATAGATATTCCTTAAAATATGGCTTTTAGCTTCTGATCTATCAATCTATTTATAAAACTGTCTGCCAAGCAAAATTTTAACCTAAAGGTCTACCTAACATTTTATCTTTTTAAAAAAACATTTTATCAATGCTTTTCAAAACCAGTAAGGACGGAGCTACAGTCGGACGCAACCGACTGTAGGAGACCCTGTACTTTTTGTTTTCTTCGCTGTTTCTTATTTGATCGTAACGTAATTCACAGCATGAATGGAGATTGTCATAGACTACGTTCATGCCATTTCCCAAATCTTTAGCTTTAAAATTGAAGCTTTAAAACTGTAAACTGTTTCTAGATTTGTTTTACGGTTAGCGGAGGAATGAGATAGGTTATCAAAAAACCCAAACTAACTTGATCTGATGGCTGCATAGGAGAACATAAATACCAAAAAATGATATTTCTGGCTCTTATAGTTTGCAAGATCTAGGTGGCTGCTCTGTTTGCGCTATCTTCGCTGTTTTTTTTCCGTTGGTAAAATAATTCACAGCATTGATGAATAATGCCATAGGCTGCGTACATGCCAAATCCCAAGTCTATAACTTTTAAACTGTGGCTGTAGTGGCCCTAACATACATTTATAAAACAATTTACTGCTGCATAACTTCGCTGTTTCTTCTCCGTTTGTAATGTAATTTACAGCATCAATGGATAATTCAATAGGCTACGTACATTTCAAATTACAAGTCTGTAGCTTTATTATTGTGACTGCAGTGGCACATCCATGCATTTTGAAAAAAATTGTCTCTTGCATTATCTTCGCTATTTCCAATTCAAATCATAAATAAATTATTAGCATCGGTGGAGAATACCATAGACTACGTACATGCCAAATTTGAAGTCTGTAGCGCAATTATTGTGGCTGCTGTGGCGTTTATAGTTTTCGAGATTTTTGAGGTAGGTGTAGATTTTTGATGATTCGCGGATGAAGGAGGCGAGTTATCAAAAGTTTGAAACAAACTTGATCTGCTTGCATTAGCTGACTACCTTAATCCGGAAAGGTGGTGTCTTTACCTTTTTTAGTTGCTGAGATCTAGGTGTTCATACGGACGGACGGACGAACGGACAGACGGACAGACGGACAGACGGACGGACGGACATGGCTTAATCAACTCAGCTCGTCGTCCTGAGTTAGAATATATATACTTTGTGGGGTCTACCACGCTTCCTTCTGCCTGTTACATACATCTGTCAGTTGCACTAAATTAATAGACCCTTTTACTTTTTTAAAGTACAGGGTCTAAAAATACATAAGCATTTCATTTTGATCTATAACAATCTGTTTTGTAAAATTATCTACTCAATCTAGATATATTATAGGTAGATACAGAAATTTATATAGAGCTAGCTATATTTTCATCTAATGCTTTGTCAATATGGTCTTTCCCCATTTCCTTAAGCACACAGAAGTGCAGACTGCCTAATATTCTGATTGATAATGTTTATGCATTTCATACTTTGGCAAGTCAAATACGAATTCGTTTCTGTATTTGTGTTTGCTCGTGGTTTTGGCAGCCTGTTTGCGTACAATTCAATTATGAGCTGGGATTTTCTGTTTTAGCCGAAGTGCATTTAATGCACTAATTATTAAACAAACAGTGAAATTATTACGGCTAGATCTACACCGCACCGAATAACAATAACAGGCAGAATAAAAGCAACAATAACAACAAATGATAACAGCAAAAGTAGCAACAATGAGGTGAACAATAGCGCACCGCAACAATAATAATTACAAACCAATTAAAACATATTTACATGTTTACATATTGTCGTTGCCATTACTCAAACACACACTGACTGATGGACAAATATATAATGCACAAGTATATATATTTATAACATATACATATATATATATAGAGTACAGTGTGGCCCACTCTGGTTTCCTCATCGGCTTCTGTCACTGATTGACGCCAGCCTGTCAATGCCAGACAGACAGCTAACAGACACACGTACATAGCCGCAAATATACACCATCCCACACACACCCACACACGCCCACACACACACACACACACACACACACACACACAAAGTGCACACAAGTAATTTTGCGTTAAATTACATTTCTTTTAACGCGCCTCCCCATTCGCATGCATAATTCCGCCAAAGGAATATTAAACTAGTTCCGAGCAGTAAATGCGATTGCGAGCTATTCACAGAAGAACTAGTTCAGCAAAGGCATACCAAATTAGTTCATTAACTACGCAAGTAGATGGCACTTAGTTGCGTAATCACTTTTCGCATTTTATATGCAAATAAATGTCTTAACGAGTAATGCAATGAGTACGTTTCTTGCAGCCAGACGCACTAGAAATTTTACCACAGAGTCTTCGATTCTAATTTATTTTATTTTAAACACAAACTCCAAACTCGAGATCAGCTGAACTGCTTCTTTCTGCTAAGCTATGTCTGATTCGGTGTTATTAACTTTTGTGATCGCGTTTGAATTATAAGGTGATATAAATATTTTTATTACGCAGCTCTCGTATATTTAGACCCTTTACTTTAAAAAAGTAAAAAGGGTCTATTAGTTTAGTGCAAAGAGGAAATGTGTGTAACACCCAGAAGGAGGCGTGGCAGACCCCATAAAGTATATATATTCTTGATCAGGACGACAAGACGAGTCGATATGGCCTTGTCCGTCTGTCCGTCTGTCTGTCTGTCTGTCTGTCTGTCTGTCTGTCTGTCTGTCCGTATGAACACCTAGATCTCAGCAACTATAAGAGCTAGAGCCACCATATTCGGGATTTAGATTCTCCTATTTCGCGAGCAGCACGAGTTTGTTTTAGATTTTGGATACCTCCCCCATTCCCCCGCAAACCGCAAAAAGCTACTGCAGCCACAGCTTTAAAGGTATTGACTTGTAATTTGGTACGTAACTAGCTTATGATATTCTCTATTAGCCCTGTGAATTTCGTTTCGATCGGATAAACAGCGAAACAGCGAACATATGCCACAGACAATCAGAGGGGGGGTGGTGTGCCTTGCATACGCGGGTAACTTAGTGTGTGTGCGTCTGATTGTGTTTGTATGTACATATACTCAAAGTAAAGGGTCTCCTACTGTCGGTTACGTCCGACTGTAGCCTCCGTCCCACTGATCTGCCCCGTCCCTATATTTTTTATTAAACTTTCAATGCATTTATTAATTAATACGCAGTGCTCGCTTTTTTATTAAATTAACACGTAGTTGTGGTTTCTTGTTTAAAGGCTGTCGCTTGTTTTTTTTTTTTTTTTTTTGTAATAACAGAACTGGGTTACTTTTCAGCGACTTTTGAGCATAACATTTGTTTAACCAAAGTTGCAGAAATATATCAGTATATAATGCTAAAAATAATAAATATGTTCTAATAGATTTCTGCCAAATATACAATGATTTCTGGAACTAGCTAATCTTGACATTAAACATGACAATTCAACTACATATGTGAGCTAGTTCCTTCAAGCACTTTAAAAAAGTAAAAGGGTCTATTAATTTAGTGCAAATGACAGATTTATGTAACACCCAGAAGGAAGCGTGGTAGATCCCACAAACTATATATATTCTGACTCAGGACGACGAGCTAAGTTGATATAGCCATGTCAGTCTGTCCGTCTGTCTGTATAAACACCTAGATCTCAGCAACTAAAAGAGATAGAGAGATATCTCTCGTCCTTCCTCAAAAAACTACACCCATCTCAAAGATCTTGAAAATGATAAGCTCACAGCAACCACAATAATAAAGCTACAGTCTTGTAATTTGGCATATACGTAGTCTATGGTATTCTCCACCGATTTCTGATTTGAATTAGAATTACCGAAGATATGCAAGAGACAATTTATTTCAAAATGCGTATATGGGCCACTGCAGCCATAATATAAAAGCTACAAACTTGCAATAGTATGTAAGTCCCACAGCCACAAAAAGCTACAGACTGGGGAATTGGGATGCACGCAGCCTTTGGCATTATCCGTCAATGCTGTGAATTACATTGCCAACGGAAAAGAAACCACCTAGATCTTGCAGACTATAAGAGCTAGAAATACAATTTTTTTTATATTTTTGTTCTCCTATGCAGCCAACAGATCAAGCTAGTTTGGGTTTTTTGAAAATTCCTCTCGTTCCTCCCCTAACCGAAAAACCAAATTAGCAACAGTTTGCAGTTTTAAAGCTACCGTTTAACAGCTAATGACTTAGGATATGGTATGTACGTAGTATATCACAATCTCCACCAATACTGTGAATTACGTTACGATCGGATAAGAAACAGCGAAGAAAACACAAAGTACAGGGTCTCCTACAGTCGGTTGCGTCCGACTGTAGCTCAGTCCTTACTGGTTCAGGTTAATTTATGCCAGCCTTGTTTAGAGCTTGTTCATACGAACTAATATCATTCAAATTGAACATAAAGCACAAGAAGATTGGCTCAACTAAAAACCCACTGACTGAAAAGATTGTCGCTTTTAATCGAAACGAAACGAAATTTGTGCAAGTTGCCACAATTGAGTGGCAGTGCCCGAGCAGGCACTAATTGCATCAAAGCCACGCTGCCGTTGCAGTTGCAATTGGCAATGCAGCACAGTGGGGGCAGCTGCAACTTGCCGCTTGCAACAGCAATGGCAATGGCAACACAAGTTGCATCTTAGTCGAACTGCATTTAATGGCCGATGCTCGCCTCCTCTCTGTGCTCCTCTTTTATTGACAACATTTTGCACCTGTTACGGCATGGCAATTGCCGCACTGTGGCACGTCATCAGTCTGTCTGTCCATGCGTCCATCTGTGCGTTTGTCTGTCTCTGGCAACCCGCAACGCGCCTATTAAATGCCAATTGCAGTTGCACATACCTAACTCAAGTTATGTGTGTGGAGATGGGGATGGGGATGGGGATGGGGATGGGTCAAGGCAACTGCAACTGGGAGCAGTGCAAATGCTGTGGCATGTGGCATGTGGGAGGTGCCTCCGCCCCCCCCCTAGACCAGTTCAGTGGCAGTTGCCCTGGCCAGTTGACATGGAGGGGGCGCTGAGCTAATGCCAGGCAGCCACTGGCCAGTCAACTGCATGACCAGTGCCAGCTGCTGTGCTCCTTTCCCTTGCCCCTCTCTCTTTCCCTATGTCTTCCCTCCCTCTCTCCCTCTCTCCCTCTCTGTCAGTCTGTGTATATAGTTTTGTTGATTTTGCCCTTTGGCTGACACAGAACGTTGTTGACTTTGCATATTAAAACAAAATGAATGCAGACAAGCTTAATACAACAACAACAACGAGAGCTAGCATAGTCAGGGTGTACTGTACTTGCCAGTCGGGGCACTTGTGGGACTGCTTTTTAATTTCTGATTTGCAGGCCTCGAGCTCTCGTCGCTCGCTTCTTTTCTCTGCTTTTGCTTAGTTTTAATTAATTATATACGACGGTTTGTTTGGCAAATTAAAAACTGTTGACATTGGCACAAAATGTTTGCGGCAACTCTGTGAAATGTGAAATGTGGCAACGTGGCAGAAAGCAATGTGGCAACTCTACCTCTGCCTCTACCTCTGCCTCTGTCTCTGCGTCAATTAGCAGCAGCAACAACGGCAAACACGCTCGCAACAAAATTAAATACAACAAAAAAACAAGAGCAGAGACAACAAACACAATTATTTAGGTTTGTAGGTAATTAAGTACAGTAAGCGCT
This sequence comes from Hypselothyrea guttata, assembly GCA_035045125.1. Classification (NCBI taxonomy): domain Eukaryota; kingdom Metazoa; phylum Arthropoda; class Insecta; order Diptera; family Drosophilidae; genus Hypselothyrea; species Hypselothyrea guttata. The sequence continues at coordinate 870,548 of JAWNNJ010002224.1, forward strand.
GACTACGAAGAGCTGAGACAATAAGATATTAAGGTTAGGAAGAGAAAAACTTGGAAAGTTAGAGTTGCCACTTTAGGGGGTTTCCCAATTCGATTCTAATATTTGCCATTATATTTGCGAATAAATATTCAATTTTACACTGTAAATATTGATTATTTATTTTTATATTTTTATTGCATATTTATTAATATTATTTTGCTTCAAGTGTTTAGCAATTTGTGTTAGGTATTTCGTATTTCAGTTTTTCACTTTGTGCTTTTTTTTAATACCCTTAACTCCCGCTCATCCCGCTTTCACTAACTCTTTTTTTCTCTCTCTCTCATCTGTTCCTGCTGCTGCTTGCCTTTCCCCTCTTGCTGACTATGTCGCACTTAGTGTGTTTTTACTGTGTTGTTTGTGGCATCCTTTGGGAGTCACATAGCTTACACATTCTTGCAACATTTCGTTTGAGTTTCATTTCCTTTTGTAAGCAGCTTAATGTCCCAAACGGAAAACTGACAAAATGTGAAAATATTTGTGCCTCCCTGCTCAGTGCGTGTGTATGTGAATCCATATGCATACGTATATATGTGTATGCCTGTATAGACTGCGTATGTATGTATATTTGCTGTCAAGTGTGACATGCAATAAGAATTAGCGGACAGCCCAAAAAAAGGCAGCCAAGAATGCCAGAGTTGTTGTTGCTGTCGTTGTCGCTGTTTATGTTGCTGTTGTTGTTGTTGTTGTTGTTGTTTTTGCTGCTGTTGTTGTTGCCACATTGATTGACACGCAGTGCGAGCACGTTGCCGAAATGCGGCTTCAAAGGGGAAATCCTATTGGACAGAGCTGTCGCTGCTGCTGCTGCTGCTGCTGCTGCTACCATGCTAATTGGAGCACGTATAGCATACAGCAGAGCCTGCAGCGGAGGAGGCGAGTGGTGGCATGCGGCATCTGGCATGTGGCAAGTTGCTGGCAGTGGTAAAACGAAGAAATGCACTTAATTGGACCAAGCGAAGTGCGTTCGTTCGCGGTTACCATATGATTAATTAGTGAATCGAAGCAGAGCAAAATAGGCAGCACGACAGAGAGAGAAAAGCAGCGAGAAAGGGCGAGACAGAGGAAGAGAAAGCAAGCGCGAAAGTAGAGGCAAAGAGAGACGTTGCCTTTCATTTCGTTCGGCAATTAATTGCATTTATATATGCAATATACGTTAAGCTACGTTATATATTTATCAAAAAATAGCGTAAAATGCTTTTATAATTGAATTGAGTTATGTGATTTTTTGCATAATTAAAAATAAATGTTACATTTTTTTGAGAATAAATGTTAATTAATTATGATAATACGGCGTAGATATTGCACAGCAAATGGATTAACTCTCATTTGGTTTTCAAATTAAATAATTAAAAATGTTAAAGATAATAAAAAAAAAAACAAATTATAATCGGGAATTTTATGTAAATTATATATGCAAATATTTTATTTTTTTTTATTTTATAGCTAGATCACTATGAATATTTGCTGGCGCTCAAGAGTATGCTATACTTCTAATGCATCAAATCAGATTCTCTGGTTTCATAGAAATTTTACAACTAGCCCGTTAAAATAAATAAAATTTTGTCAAGAATACTTGAAAACAATTTAAATTAGTGCTTTTAAATGATATTTAATTGAGAAAACAAGCTGCAAAGGCAAAAATTTGTTTTGAATATTGTTAGCAAACAAAAGCATACCATACTTTTCATGCTTTAAATAATGCTTAGAGAAAAATAATTTAATTTCTCTACTTAGGTTTAACTGCCAAATTTTGCCTTGTACAAAACAAAAAACACATCTTTTAAAAACGTTTTGCATAAATCTTGGAAAATGCAATTTCCACTGCTCTTGACAGTTGCCTAATGAACTCGCACATGGCCTTTGACATTTAGCAAATTCTCAGCTGTCTCTGCACATTCTGAAGAGCATTTAATGTAGTACGTTCTCACTTAATCTCTAGCTTCTTTCTCGGCATTTCCTTGGCGTAATTAGCTCAGAGAAGTGTTGGCAGCATAAAAACTCAAGCGCATCATGTTAAATTCATAATTTCAATTTCAAATTGTTATGTTACGACGGGGATTGTCCTTGCAGCCCCTTCCTGCCACCTGCCACCTGCCACTTGCCACGCATTCGCCCACGCACACGCCTGATTATTATTGACATTTGGCGCTATCAAAGGCCGTTGTTGTTGTTGTAGCATTTGTTGTTACTGTGCCAGATGGTGGTGTTGTTGTTGTAGTGGTTGGCTCTCTCTCTCTCATTTTAGTCTCATAAATATGCAAATTAATCATTTGCGGAAATTTGCATACTTAATAAGTTGCTTTAATTAAATGTTCACGCACGCATGCCTCACAATCTTTCCCCCAGGAATATTCAGCACAAATCCTTTTCTGCGCCCAAATGCCATTTTAAAGCGTCAACTTGTTAATTGCGCGCCCCTTTCCATCCCCTTCCTCTTTCTATATATGTAAATAAAAATAAAAAAAAGCCAGGCACATAAAGTGTTGAAAAATGTCAATAGAAAAATCATTCCCAAATAAAAAGCCGCTGCAACAACAAACACACAGCAAGTGGCAACTGTTTCTCATTCTGCTTCTCTCGCTCGGCTTCTCTTTCGCTGCTTCTCATATTTAGGGGCTCAGTCACGTTCTAAAGCGCCGCAGCGTGGTCTCTACAACAACAGCAACTACAGTTTTTATCTGCATGACGTTGGCAATCTTTATTTGATTTCATTTTACAGTTTTGGGCATACCCTAACCGGACATCTGCAAGATGTATATTGGATTTTCAGCCTGAAGCCCTAAGATGTTTTAGCTTATACTATTGTAAACTACAATTTAATTCTTTCATCAAATCAAATAAACAAAATAATAGTTCCAATGCCAAATAACAATTATCAATCTTTATCCAATATTATTTTTAAATAAACTTCAAAAATGTTCGGAATATAATTTGAGAGTATTTTAGAATATATTGTAGCATAAATTAAATTTATTAAAGAAATGGTTGCATTTAAATTAATTAGATTTCTTAGAACACAAAAAATATATCTGTAAGAGAATTCAAATCGCTTATCCAAAATTTTAAACATTTCAAACGCTTCTTTAAAAATTTTATCTGGGTTTTCTTGAAGCTTAAACGAATTTAAGCATATTATTTGTCAAATAAATGGTAAATTTAAGTTGAGATCTAACAGTAAAGATTAAATTTCTCATAAGAAGAAATTTCTGGAATTTCTATAAATTTCTTAGCTATATGTCTAGAATTAACTTGCAGAGTAGGGTATTTTAGCATCATCCAGTCGCTTCCTTGTGTTGTTTTTATATGTACAACATTTTCGAAATTGAGCAGAGCCCAAAAAAGAAGAAAAACGAGAATTTATATATAAATGTATATGTTTAGTACATCTTTTTTATATACAATATATATACAGATATATATGCAAAGAACGAGGCGCAGCCGACATAAATTAACATTTTTATGCGCGCCGCTGCAATGGACGAGAGTTCCGTAGACCCGAGAGGAGAGTCAGGGGCAACAACAGAATCAGAATCAGAGAGGCTGCGGAAGAGGAAGAATCACAGCCAAAGCATAAGCTTGAAAATGGGCGCCTCTGCTAAGGCTCCGCATTATTTACGATGGGGGCTGACACTGCCTAAAAGTGAGCTCGCCAATGGAGGCGTGTATCTCACACACACACTACGAAGTGTGCCAAGATGTGTCTGTATATGTGTGTATGGTGTGTGTGTGTGTGTGTGTGTGTACGTTGTTGTGCGTAGCCATTCACATTTCTTCATTACATTTCATTTTATTTCAGTTCGAGTTCAGCAGCAGCCACGTTTATTTATTTGCCATTCGGCAGTATCTTTTGCCCTTTGCCTGCCTGGCAAATAATTTTAATTGGTTTTTCCTGCTACTGCTCCCCTCCCCCCTCCCCCCTTCACCCCTGCACTGCTCATCAAATTGCAAGTGATGGCGTTGTGATTTCATCTACAAATTATATAGTGTTTGTACATATCTACTTCGTTTGCCATGTTTGTTCGTCTTATTATAAAAGTTTCCACAAGTAATTTCTGCAGCTCGCTCGCATTTGATATTATAATATTTCTGTATGTATTTGACAGCCGCAAAATCAATTTGGTTTCTAATTTGCATAAATGCCTCTGCCTGGCTTCAACTGTTGTGTGTGTTTATATATATGTATTTAAAATCGATTGAGATGGCATCTAAAAGTTGTGTGACTCAAGTGCTTAAATACGTAGCATTAGTTGAAATGCCAGCTAGAGTTTACCTCAATTTCTATGCCAATATTATACTCATATGGCCACTAATTAAAATCAAATTTCGTATAGGGATTAGTCTGCATTCAATTGATTATTGGCCTCGTTACAGTAATTTCGCATTTTGCCAAACTTCCATATAATTGCGGTGTAAATTCAAAGCATTTTATTAATTGACTTTTGCACATAATTTCATTTAAGTGTTGTACCTTCTAATAGGCACGTAACATTTGCATTTCTTGGAAATTTAGTTAGTAATTACGAATCAATTTATATCCCTATTTATTTACTTATATTTAATACATACTAACAAATATTATAACACTTTCTTGGACCGTTTTAGCTGTCGTAAGTTTGTTGTTAAATTTACATCATACACTTAAGCGCAGAAAAATAATGTTGACTTTAATTCTAAATCTGTTCTCGCAACAATTTGGTTTTAAAATAATGTATAATAATTTTAAAAATATTTAAACAACATCTATATTAAAATTAAAATAATTAAATTGAATAATAATAATATAAATAAGATATACATGTATCTCATTAACATTTTTCTAATGCCAAATAATAAATAATCAAGATTTTTATCCCCAACTTCATATTTCAACCTCATATCATTATTATAACATAACGGCAATATTATATCTTATATGTATAAACTTTGTGGGGTCTACCACGCCTCCTTCTGCCTGTTACATACATTCTGACAAAGTCAATAACCCTCCCGTTCCCATTTTTCAATGGGTACAGAGTATAAAAATTAGAATTTTATTGTTCAGATTACAAAACTATAAATTTAATTGGAGCTCACTTTTAGATGGACATAAATTTAAATAAAATATTGAAAGTGTCATTAATCTTAAAACCTCAACCTAAGCTCAATTCAATGCTGTTTAATTAGTTTTAACTAATTTTTATATTTTTGCTGCCAGTTATTTTTTAAAAAGCTTTCTAGGCATACTTGACTTGCACTCATTAATGAATCTCTAATTGTCATTTGCATCAACTTACGTTTTTCCACTTGCCTCTCGTCGCAGATGCTTGGCAATTATTATCGCTTAGCCAACACTGACGCTTTGTTTACCCGCAAATTCACCAACATTGATCTCTTTGTGTTCACTCACACTCACACAGATGCACACACACTCAACACGCTCTCGTTTACGTTCACGTTCGCGTTTTGCTTTTGTTGTTGCGTTTCTCTATTGTTGCGCTATTTCGAGCTCACGTTTTGCAATCACAAACGTCGTTGCAAGTTTCACTTTTTTTTTTTTGTTGCTTTTGCTGCTGCTATTTCTATTTCTATTCTATGCTAGCTGTTTTCGTTTTCTTTGTTGCTGTTGTTGTTGTTGTTGTTGCTTCACACTGCTTAGCACGACGCCATTGTTTAGTATGCAGCGGCCATCACATAACACAGCGCAAAACAAAACACGCATACGACAAGGGGTCACAAAATGGTGGTTGTTGCTGTTGCTGCTGCTGGGCACATGGCGCTGCGAATTCATTAGGCATTCAGGAATTTTAATTTCACTTGCTCACACACGCGCACATATGTGGCGACATATTTCTCAAACATTTTCCCAACGCGCGGCGACGACAGCCTCGAATCGACGACGTCAGTTTTTTATGAAACTGCCACTGCTGCTGCTGCTGCTGCTGCTGCTGCTGGGGGTGCTGCTGCTGCTGCTGCTGCTGCGACTGCTGGCAGCCATAGTTTTGTTTTTGTTGCTATTCAGGCGCTTTTCAATTTGCATGACGCTGAGGCTTTTGTTAGCCGCTGACCTTGCTTTTAGCCAAGTTGAAAAAACGAGCCTGTCGAGCTGTCGAAAATGTTCAGCAGCGTTAAATGCATGCTCTGAGCGGCTGCGGCTGCGGCGGCCGGTTAAGCGGCAGCGAAAAAATCAGCAATATAAAATAAATTTCAAATTTGGCCACAACTGCAGGGGAGGCAGGGGGAATGTCAAGTGCGTAGCTTGTGCGCGTGAGAGTCTGTACTTGGCTATGTGGGATTTTTATTTGCAGCTCTTGGAACGTTTACGTTTTCTTGCCTCTTTTGTTCTACGCGGGAGGGGGTGGAGAGGGGGCCTGACGTCTCCTCTGTCGCTTGATGACAAATTTTTGCTTTCGTTTCGCTTCGTTTTGTCGTTTTGCTCTACAAAGACAAACAGAAAACTTCCAGTTTTTTAACTGTCGCCGTGCTGCTGATTTCTGGCTTTCGCTTTCGTTTTCGCTTTCTTTGTGGCCTGCAATTTGTGTATATATTATTTTCCTTTTTTTCTCTCTTTTTTTTTTGTGTTTTTTTTTTTTGGAGATTGGATATGGTTTTAGCACGCGGCCTGCGTCTCGCTGTTGTTGTTACTGTTGTGTCTTTGTCTCTGTCTCTTTGTTGTCTGGCTTTGTGCTCTTTTTTTAGATAATTGGCAAGGCTGCTGCCTCAGCTTGTTATTGTTGCTGTTTGTGCTGTTTCTGCTGCTGCTCCTGCTGCTTTTGTTTGCATAATTCATACGCCTGATAAGCCTTTCGCTTTTCGCCTGCCATTAGCACGTGGCATTTAGCAGCATTTATAATTTTTTAATATACATATATTTAATATTTAATAGGCTGCCATCGATTTAAGCGATTTTATCGCAGTTTCGTCGCAAGCTTCACTTAAATCGCTTTGCCTTTGCCTTTGAACAGCTGCTGAACGCCGCTGAAAAGTATGCTACGAAAATTGTGGCTTCAGCAAATTCGCCGAAATTTCTTCAGTCCGCCGCACACACACACATTCGCAGCCATTTCTCTACAGCCTGAAGTGTTTTCAATTGGCCACGCTTTAAGTGCGTGCGGAAATTCATTTTGCTGTCCACATGCACTGCAATTTTTAAGGCATATTCACTTTTTATTGTGGTATTCTTGATGATAATCGCGCTGCGCTCGCGAACGCACAGGCCCGCACGAACTCCGCTTGTAAACTGGCCAACGCGCTCGGATGCCTCTGCAATTTAGCACTGAATTTCCTTGGGCCACACAGCTTCCACTTCGGCCAGCGACGACAGACGACAGACGACAGGCGATGGACGACAAACGACAGACAAACTTATCTGAGTGTAGAGTTTTTCGCATGCTGCTTGTGCGCTCTCTCTCGCGTTCGTGTCAACTTTCCAGCCCAAGTGCCCACTGCGCGCCCCGTTGGTAACCGAAAGTGCGAACAAAAGCACCATAAAAAAAACCAGCCTAATATTCTTCTGTATTTTTATAAAAAAAAAAAACGCTTTTAAAAACAATAAATAAATTGCTTCTGTTTACAGCGTCTGAAATTACAGCATCATCATCCATGTTCGTTGCAACATGCTCGAACTCATGCGCGCAATTGCCGCTGGATGGCGCCACCGGCGCATGCCATCAGCTGTTAATACCAAACAACTTCCATTCCAGTACTAAAGTGTATTTGCACCAACATGGGCAGCGTAAGAAAAAATACTAAATACTGTTGGCATAATTCCATTTTAAAAATGCGGTAAGACTTAAAATCAAATAATAATTCAACTAAACTTATTATAAACACTAAAAGAATTCCAAAATCAGCCCAGCACCAAACGCAGCCACAGCGACGGAAATAACACCATTATGGTGCCAGATTGGAAATATGAAATATTGATAGTAAATATCTATAATGGAAAGCTACAAAACTTATATGTATAAAATTATATGTTAAAACTATAAAAAACATAAATAGAATTATAGAATTATGTGAACACCAAGAAATAACACTAGCTGTGCCACAAATAGCCAGTTTGGAAAATCAAGTAACCGGTCGGACGTAGCCAAAACAATTGCCTCATATACAGCTGCAATCAGGCCACAACTCTTTCCGCCTCTATTTTAATTGTTATTCCGATCTGTGCTCAGTTAAACACACGCACATACACACAGAAGCACTCTAAATACTGCTGCTGCAGAGTTGCTAAACGCAGCGTAGTGGCAGCAGTCATGGGGTGCAGACGTGTAGTGGGTGCTTAAGTGGCAGTTGGGCTTATTATAATATTATTATATTATTTATTTGTTATAATTTTGCAGCCCTTTGCCGTTTGCAGTTTGTGGAGTGTGACAGTTTGATGTGAACGAAACGAAAATAAATGTATTTAAAACTAACTGAGCACCCGGTTGGCAATAGTGACAGAAAGAACACCAATAATAGTTCCAACCATAGCAAGATTGCAAATACTGAATATTTAGAACAAAAATAATAATAAATTAAAAAAAAACAAATCGCAGATATTCAAAAATTATAAAAGAAAAAAACATTATTACAATAATTGACAACAATAAACAAAATAAAATTTTAAGCGTGGCAACAGAAAGTCGACAGAAAAATACCAAAACATACCACACACATGATAAGCGATATACGTGACAGTGTTGCATGTGCACGTATCGATAGTCAATCGCAGGCGCCCTTCGCTCGCGCTGGGCACACAGACGAGCAGCGACCATCTTTGTGAAAAAGTTGCCTACGAGACTGGAGAGCAGTTTGGTGTAGGAATTAATTATTTCTGCGACACATTAAAGTAAAAAATCAAAAAAATATAACAACGATGATTTCTGCTCGCTTGGCGTCGTCGGTCGCTCGCAGCCTGCCCAAGGCGGCCACACAGGTACATTCCAGCTGAAAGTGAAATAAAAGTGCCAAAATTTGCACCAAATAAGCGAAAATATAAATTATTAAATAATTAAAACAAGTTATTGAGCAGCTGCAGCTGCAATTGGATTTAATTCACACCCCAGCAGCGCAAATATCCGAATTATTGTAAATTTGGCGAGAATTCTTTCGCATCTGTGTGTTACGCAATGCATTGCCCTAACTTACATAACAGCCAAAAACTGCAGTAATGTGATGTATTTAAACACTTATCAAGCAGTTTTTGTTAAACAAAGCGCGTTTTATAAGTTTATTTCTTGTCTCTTGCTAGAGATTACATAATTCGCCTATTTGGTCCGAATTTGTTGGCAGCGCAAGTGTGAGGTTATGTTGCTGTGCAAATTAGTGCAAACACAACAGACACAAGAAAATTCGCTGTGAAAATGTAATTAAGGTAGAGTCCAGTTGGAAAATAACGTAAATCCCATAGGAAAATCAAGTAAATTGTGAATTTTCGTTAACATTCCGCCGCCGGCCTGCGCCGCAAGCTGCGCTGGTTAGAGCAGGCCAGCTATATTGCTCGCGTGGTTATTCAATATCCGTCTCCCCTGCTCCTTACATAAGTGCGAGCGATAAATAAATACAAACTATTTTATCGAAATGTTTAAGTTAAAATTACTAAATTATCGAAAATTTTATATTAACAATAATTAAATTATCTAACAGATATTTCCGCTGCTTTCTCCCCTTTGCAAGTGATAAATAAATACAAATTATGCCATCGAAATATTAGATTAAAATCAATTATTAAAATTTAATATTTTACAATAAAATTAGTAAAATTATCTAATTAATGTTTCCGCTAATTTCTCCCCTGCAAATGATAATTAAATATAAATTAATTCATCGAAGTAATTAAATAAAAATTGATTAAACTATCATTACTAAAATTAATTAATATTTAAGATTAATTATATATTAATATATCTCCCTCCCTCCCCCCTACAGGTTGCCTGCAAGGCTGCCTACCCAGCTGCCTCCCTCGCTGCCCGCAAGTTCCATGTCGCCAGCACACAGCGCAGCGCCGAGATCTCCAACATTCTGGAGGAGAGAATCCTGGGCGTGGCTCCCAAGGCCGATCTGGAGGAGACCGGACGTGTGCTGAGCATTGGTGACGGTATCGCCCGTGTCTATGGCCTGAACAACATCCAGGCCGACGAGATGGTGGAGTTCTCCTCGGGCCTGAAGGGCATGGCCCTCAACTTGGAGCCCGACAACGTCGGTGTCGTCGTCTTCGGTAACGACAAGCTCATCAAGCAGGGCGACATTGTCAAGCGTACCGGCGCTATTGTCGATGTGCCAGTCGGTGATGAGCTGCTGGGCCGCGTTGTGGACGCTCTGGGCAATGCCATTGACGGCAAGGGCGCCATCAACACCAAGGATCGCTTCCGTGTGGGCATCAAGGCCCCCGGCATCATCCCCCGCGTCTCCGTGCGCGAGCCCATGCAGACTGGCATCAAGGCCGTCGATTCCCTGGTGCCCATCGGCCGTGGCCAGCGTGAGCTGATCATTGGCGACAGACAGACTGGGTAAGCTAAGCCATTCATCCGTTGAGTAGCCCTAATCCTACGCTCTCTATCGCTCTGCAGCAAGACCGCTCTGGCTATTGATACCATCATCAACCAGAAGCGCTTCAACGAGGCCCAGGACGAGTCGAAGAAGCTGTACTGCATCTACGTGGCCATCGGCCAGAAGCGTTCCACCGTCGCCCAGATCGTGAAGCGCCTGACGGATTCGGGTGCCATGGGCTACTCGGTGATTGTGTCGGCCACCGCCTCCGATGCCGCTCCCCTGCAGTATTTGGCCCCCTACTCTGGCTGCGCCATGGGCGAATACTTCCGCGACAAGGGCAAGCACGCTCTGATCATCTATGACGATTTGTCCAAGCAGGCTGTGGCCTACCGTCAAATGTCGCTGCTGCTGCGTCGTCCCCCAGGTCGCGAGGCCTACCCCGGCGATGTGTTCTATCTGCATTCGCGTCTGTTGGAGCGTGCCGCCAAGATGTCCCCAGCTATGGGAGGCGGTTCATTGACTGCCCTGCCCGTGATTGAGACCCAGGCCGGTGATGTGTCCGCCTACATTCCAACCAATGTCATTTCGATCACTGACGGCCAGATCTTCTTGGAAACCGAGCTGTTCTACAAGGGCATCCGCCCCGCCATCAACGTGGGTCTCTCCGTGTCCCGTGTCGGCTCGGCTGCCCAGACCAAGGCCATGAAGCAGGTGGCCGGCTCCATGAAGCTGGAGTTGGCTCAGTACCGTGAGGTCGCTGCCTTCGCTCAGTTCGGTTCCGATCTGGACGCTGCCACCCAGCAGCTGCTCAACCGTGGCGTGCGCCTCACTGAGCTGCTCAAGCAGGGACAGTACGTGCCCATGTCCATTGAGGATCAGGTAAGCTGAATAGCAACCAGATTAAAACTGGTAAACGATTTCGCAATGCTTGCAGGTTGCCGTCATCTACTGCGGTGTGCGCGGCCATCTGGACAAGATGGATCCCTCGAAGATCACCAAGTTCGAGAAGGAGTTCTTGCAGCACATCAAGACCAGCGAACAGGCGATGCTCGACTCGATCGCCAAGGAGGGCCAGATCTCCCCGGCTGTCGATGCTAAGCTGAAGGAGATTGTCACCAAATTCATGTCGACCTTCCAGGGTTAAGCAGCCAGCTGGAGTAGGAGTACAGCAGTTATATCGTAGATACGGGGCAGATTATGATGGATACACCTTTGCAAGCAAAAACAAATAAATTGAATACTTTCTAAGACCGTAATACCCGTTAATCAATCAATAGATCATGCAAACCCTGCCAATACTGCTCGTCGCAACAACAAGAAGAAGCAAGAGAATATAACTACACAATAAGAAACTTGAGAAAAACACTACAAAAAAATTATAAAATTATACAAAAGAAAAGCCACTTTTTTTCTTGATACGAATTCACAATTTCCCAAGCACGAGATGCTCTGCGCGCCCGTCCTTTTGCCACATTTCTGGGAGAGAGATCCAACGGGGGGACGGGGGCCGCCGAAACTCTCAGCTTGGCCAAGTCGGAGATGGAAAGAAATTAGCTAAAGCCGAGCGAAAAGTTCTGTTGTTCTAGCCTAAAATAATACACTTAAAAATTGTCAATATGTGGAATATTGTAAGCGCGATAAATAGTCGAAAAACACTGCGGATTGTGGATGATTACGAAACGATGAAAATAAAAACGATACAAAATAATACACTTAAAAAGAAAACTTGGAATCAGTGTAAACTCAATTTTATTGGTTTATAAATGGTTTATACTTTATAAACAGGTTGGATACTTTTCATGGGTTGTATTTGTATATCCCGTACCCATTAAAATGAGTAAAAACAGGGTTAAAAACTTTGGGAGAATGATTTGTATCTTTAGGTTAATTGAAATTTTATCCTAAAAGGGGGAAGACGCGTCTGCCGCATTTCTCTCTCGTTAAAGTCCAGCTTTAAATTCAGCATTTTTAAAGATTCTGTAGCACCTATATGCCTATGAAATATTTTTACTAACAATGGATATCTTGGGATTTAATATTGAACGAAATCATAAAAGTTATCAGGAAATAGTAGAATTTATCCAACTGTTGATTAGATCTCTCTAAGAGTCATCATATACAGGAATTTCGATTGATTATGTACATCAGATCTCTGCTTTATTAAGGTTATGGAGGAACTCTGTGAGGGTTATATCTTTAATCAGATATTGGAAACTGACGCAATTTAAATTCAGAAAAATCTATTAAAAATTCTGGGTCTATTAAATACAAAACAAGTATTCATTTAGAAGGGAAAATTTATAGGGCTGTAATGCGAAATCAAACCAAGAAAATTGATAGGATCGTGGAATTTTCCAAAAGTATTTAGATCTCTCTTCTCTCTAGGCTTGTCTCTCTGTCAATCAAACTACAGGCTCTTCGTTTTGCCTGCTCAAAGAGCTGTCTAGACCCGATTACTAACCAAAATCTGCGACAACGGACAGACAGACCCCTGTCTCCGATGCGGCAATCTCAGCTGATCCGTCCGAAGCAGCAGCAGCTGTTGTGTTAGGCTCTCTTGCTCTTAGCGGGCAAAAACTGAACCGAACCGGACTGGACTGAGCTGAACTGAGGTGTATTTTCTACCTGATACGGCAGTTCGAGGGTCGCTTCACGCTCTGCATATTTGGTTAACAGCCAAGCAGGAAAAGGCGCAAGGACTCGGGGCCCAAAAAGCGGGTTTTTCTTCTTCTTTTGTGGCTGCTCCATAACCAATAAATGCATGTGTGTGTGTGTGCGATGACAGGACAACAAACATGGCAAGGGCGGAGCAGGAGCAAGGGGCAGAGGGGAGGAGAGGAGCGCCCGCTGAGACAAATGACAGCGATTTCACATCATGAGGCCTCACTGCTTGGAGCCATTTTGTTGTCGTTGTTGTTGTTTCTCTTTCGCTCTATCTGCTTTCTTTTTATTGTTATTGCTGCTGCCTGCACTTTGTTTGCTCGTAAAAGTGTCCGAATTAATGAGAGCCATAAAACCGTCAAACTTAAATTTCGAACAGGCGCACAGCGGCCGAGAGCAAGCGCCAAAGCGAAAGCCGCCCAGCGTCGTGCTCTCTCGCTCTGCCCCTCTCGCGCTGTCTCTCTCTCTCTCTCTATGCGCTCTCTCGCACACGCACGCACGCATGCACATACACAGGCACACACACACGTGCGCCAAGCAGACGGCGCGAGCAGAGAACGAGCGTAAAAAGCATAAGCGGAAAGCAAACACACACACACACCACACACGCTCTCACGCACACACACACACACACACACATGCACGCAAGCAGTTGTTGTTGCTTCAGGCATAAGGGAGGAAAAAGAACTGACCTGCGATCAAAGGCAGCCCAAGGCAAGGGCAAGACAGAGCCAAAGCTACTTGCAGCGTGTGTGCGTGTGTCTCACTCAGTGTGTGTGTGATAAGCAACGACCAGTCTGCTCGGGCCAGGGGCAGGGGCAGGGGTAGGGGTAGGGTAGGGTATAGGGGTTCGTCTGCACGTCTGGCAATTATTTCTACTGCCCTTTGTACTGCCTTTTATTGTTACGCTGCCTCCGATTTTCTCACACGCTGCCAAAAAGCAGATAACATTTTGTGGCCTGTTTCAGCAAGGTTGAAACGGTTGCAAAACGGGTTTGAACCGAACCGGAATTGCGAAAATTCTGCTACTTTGGACCGAACCGGGCATAATAAAATTACTCGAACCGATTTGAAGCAAATTCCGCGGTTTTTTGTTTCCCTCTTTTATTTTAGTTGCTTACAGCATTGTCAAAGTTAAGTTAATAATATAGGCTATAAAAAACGCGTAAAAAATGAAATAAAAATGCATAAAATAAAATTAGAAATGCATAATAATACAATAGATTCGTAATAAACATGAACAGCATTCAGAAAGTAGTTACATTTAAATAATACCCGGCATAGAAACTAAGACAATTTATCAAACGGGCCTTGAGATGTGGAACAATTTGCAGCTCTGATTTATTTGGGCTTTTCTCTTCCGGCGCGTTTTAGCTTGAGAATTGTTTAGAATTTCCCACAGAGTTCCCCATAAATGTAATTTGTGTCAGCTGGGAATCGACTTGAGAGTTAGCGGAATTTTATTTCAATACATAGCACAATTACCAAAGTGTTTTGCTTAAATTAGTTACAATAAAAGATGGTTGGATTCGAGGGTACAGTAATAGCTCTATTTTATACTATACTAGGGGTATTCACGTCTTTAAATGTGTATTATTTCGGGGGCCCGGCTTAAGCTACTTTGAGAGGCAACGCCGATATTGTTAAGCCAGCAAACGCGCTCGTTGCTTCTTGGTGCTCTCAGTGTCCATAACAGGTTCGGTGCTCCGCTCCGTGATCTCTCAGATATCCGCCGCTTGGTTCAACTTGCATATATATAGCAGGTATATATAGCAGTATTATGATCTAGATGGTATAGCTAAAGCGAGCAGAGCTGTTGCCTTTGAACTTCGTTGGACATCGCCTTGGTAGACGGCGATGCGACACAAAAAACATATAAGAAAAGAGACAGAACGAACATACATCAAAATATACATTATATATGATTGATTGATTGACTGATTGATCAATTATTACACACACTAACGCACATACAAAGTTGAGAAAAATGTAAAGAATGAAAAACAAAAATACACAAATTTAAATACAATAATAAAACAAATTGAACTAAACTTAAATGTGAAAAGTCTTGAAAATTGTCTTCGTGATAATTAAGAGGGCATGCGCTTAAGAGTAGGCGTGACTCTACTATTTCTTAGCCCGGCCTGCAATAGAATCCATCAGCTTGCTTCGCAGCTCGGGGCGCAGAGAAATCTTCTGGAACTTGTTCGCCTGATATTTGTTGTAGATGGTGAGCAACTGGGCGCTGGGCGCATCCCTTGCCAACTTGGCAATGTGCTTGGTAATGGGACGCAAGTGTTTGGCCGGATACTTGGAGTAGTGCTCCAGGGTGGGCGTCCAGTGCTTGTCGTTGAAGCCAACATCCAGGCGAGCGTTGCCGTTGAGCAAGTGCAGCGAGAGAAACAGCGAAGCAGCTGCCACCTGCAAGAGTATCCAAATCATTATAAATACAGTCAATTCAAATACCAAGGAAACAAAATATATAAGTAGAAATGTATGTGGTATAACACCCACCTCTGATGGCTTAAAGCTGGCCAGCTGCTGGTCCATGGCGGCCAGTTCCAAGAAGTATTTGGACATGCCGTGATGGGCATCCTCGGCGCAGGCCGCCTTCGAGTAGCGGCGCAAGAAGTGAATGGGCAAGGGACGCGCCAAGTTGTAGTCGATGGCGCGCAGTATCTGCATTTCCATTTGCCTGATCTCGTGACCCGTGTACGCGTCGTCGGTGATGTAAACAAAGTCGACGATGGCCGGCGGGAAGAGCTCCTCGTATTTGGTGGCTATGAAGAGCGCTGTGACGCCCACGAGCTGCAGATATTTGCGATTGGTGTTCTTGGCCACCTGCAGATAGCGATCGATGATGGCCACCGCCAAATGGAAGCTCTCGGCTGCCAAATGGAACTGCAAATGCACCTCATTGACCCAATCGATGAGCACAGCGCGCATCTTGTATGTGATGTCCAGATGATTGGCCAAATGATTCTTCTTGATGGGCTGCTGCTCCTCCACCTCATACAGATAGTCATAGATGTCGTTCACGTACTCCGAGACAAGTATCAGATTCTCGTGGTCATCCGCGTCGATGTCCTCCACCTCAGACAGACGCTTGCCCGCCAGAGAGAGAGCCGACTGCACAGTGGGCACGACAGCTGGAGCTGGCAAAACTGGCTGACGACGCAGCTTATTCAGTCTGTTTGGCGACATGGGCAGCACGTTGGTGATGTGCTCCTTTCTGGTGAAGGCAGCAGTTGCAGTTGCAGTTGCAGTTGCAGCTGCAGTAACTGTGGCAGTTGTGGTAGTCTTGGTGGCCGGCTTCGCGAGGTTGGGCTTGAGCAGCGGCTTGAGCACATTGAGAGGCGCCACAGTAGCTTTGCTGGCCGCTTCGGGCAGCTCCTTCTTGGCCACGGCAGCTGCTGCCTCGGGCTTGGCCAGCGCAGCGCGCAGTTTGGTCAGAGTCTTCTGCGACAAGTTGCTGTCCTCGCGGCGCAGCGTGTTCAGCTTCTCGTCAGAGCCGGATTTCTGTTTGCCGGCAGCTGCAACAGATTGAAATTGAAGTAGCTCAAATATTGTCGTTGCAGCTTCCACTTACCTGCGGCTGCAGCGAGTCCAGTTTGCGGCAAGCTCGTTATGGCTGGGCGCGTGCTTGTGGCATTTGTGCGTATCGATTTGCTACAAGCCAGAGCGCCAGCATTCGCTCCAGCTGCGGCAACTTTGCTCACAACCTGGGCATTGCCGCTGCCCAGCGATAGCTTCTTCCAGTGCGTATCCACGCGCGCTTTGATGTCCTTCAATCTGTCAATAGAACACAATGTGGTTAGAACTTCTCTTTGGAGCATCCTGGGTACCTACTCTTTCTGTGCTCCATCTTTTGCGGCCAGAATCCGTGTGTGGCCACGATTCTGCAGATCGCCAAGCGCCGCACGCTTTGTGGTTGCCTCATTTGTGGGCACTGTCAGTTTCTTGCCTTGCGCGGCATTCGGCATGTTCGTGGCATTCTGTGAAAATAACAAAAATTAGTAGAGCAAACTGCTGCATATCTCCGCTGTTGCCGTTTCGTCGATAGGGAATGCCATAGGACATGTAGCTTTAAAATTGCAGCTGCTGTGCTTTTCAACGGCTAGCGGAGTAGGGGGGAAAAGTATGAAGCATTTAAAACAAGCTTAATCGGCTTGCTGCATAGCAGAACCTAAATACCAAAAGTGTGTCTCTATCTCTTATAGTTTGCGAGGTCCAGGTGTTCATACGGATCGACAGACGCACATAGCTATATCGACTGAGCTCGTCGTAATGACCAAGAACATATATACTTATTCCACGCCTCCTTTTGGGTCTTACACACATTTCCCATTTCCACGAACTCAATAGTCCCTGATTATTGCAACTACAGAATATTTTTTAGGACTTGAAAATTTCACTGAAGACAATATACATGTAAGTATATTAATTTATTATATATTAATTCGTTTATTTTATTTCAATCTGCAGCTCGAGCTAACCCCAAAAAGCACAATTTTATTTAAATTAAAATTTAAATGGCGGAGAAATAACCTCACTTGGACTTGCCTGCGATTGGCCAAGAATTTAACAGTTAACTGTGAAACTACCGTAAGATGGACAAAGTCTAAAGAAAGCGCGCCAAGCGCATTTACCGCAAGAACAACAAACAACAACAACAGCCGCAGCAGCAGCAGCAGAGAGAGCGCTAGCTCATTTTGCGCTCTCTCTTTACCCTCTCTCTTTCGCTGTGACTAGGCGCTGCGCTGCAATGGCGGCGTTTGCGCTGACGCCAAACGTTGTTGCATTTTCCAAGCCCAATAAAAAACACTTTTTCTACCAATTTGCAGCTTCTTACCTCATCAATGAGCATTTTGAGTGTTGTGCCCACCATTTTTTCGCTTGCTTGTATTTGTTTAAACGGAATTGTTAATTAATTATGGGTTGTTGCACTTGAACGCGTTCGCTTGTTAGAGAGAACGCAAATTTTATCGTTTTTTTCGTCAGTTAATTTAGTTGCTCAGCTTTGTGAACTGTTGTAAATTGCACGTTTAGAGATTCTATGCTTTTGATGTCAACGATTGCTGATTGAATTGTAATTTTCTGCTTAACTTTGCGAGCTCAGCGCACGATGCGAATGCAGGCGGCTGCCGTTTGGATTTAAAAACCACGCCAAGTTGAAAATAATGTGACCAGATCTGGCGGCTGGCAAAAATCTAGCGTTCGAACACACGAGCGATGTGGTAGCACTGTTTTCTTTGTGTTTACTCTGCTCAATTTGGCAAATGCACATGTTGTATGCGCATAAACTGCTTTACTGAGACCAAATTAGATATTCAGCTTATAGTTTTATTTTAATTTTAAATAAATAAACATTTCGACGTACGTTCGAACTTGCAAACAACGTATTGGTTTGAGGCTGCGACTAAGAACTTCGCTGCCAACGAACAGGTTTGAGTTCGAGTCCGCAGCCTGCTTCCCAAGTCTGTGCGCATCGAACAAGCATGTTGCTCATATCAAACCTCAAGCAGCGCACACGCTTAGCAAAGTTGCGAACCGTTTTGCTCAAACATGTGCGCTGCTCTTAGAGCACTTAGCTTTTGTTTTGCTGCAAATTAGTGTTGCCCATCAAAGCAAATGTGGTCAATTGATTGTCAACGGAAAAGTTGTTTTGAATTTGTGCGTAGCGTTAAAAATTAAAAATGATTTTCAATTAAAAACTGCATTGGCAATTGGCGTGTCTATGCCACTGATTGTATCAATTAAACGCTGAACACTTCAATTGGCCGAAGCCGTTTGGAAAATGGAAAATGGAAAACTGTTCTGCTGCTGCATTTGCATTGCTGATTTAAGATTTAAGATTTCCTTCACTTCAAACCAAGCGGAAATGCAACATAATTCTCGGTTTGTTTTTTACTCGACTGTGATGATCAGTGTCAAGTTTTCGTCTGGCCGACTGAGCTGCCTCCCATCATTTTCAGGCACTTGACCACAGAAAAAACAAAGAAAAAACCAAGAAAACAGCATAAAAAATAGAATAAGACGAGCAAAACAATTGCCGTCTCACCGGTTGAGTTCTGCATTTAGTTTTTTTTGCTAATTTTTCGGCTGCTTTGCTTAACGGTGGCGTTCTATTGTCCGACGCTCATTAGCATATACATCTATATGTTTGTATATAGCTTCAACTCCGACTCCCTCCCCCACCTACGGCGATCACGATCAGTGCGCGTCGTTGCCAGACCCGAAGCAATTTTGAAGCGTCGGCGTTGCCATTTCGCTCTCGGCTTGAATAAAGTTTTCCGCCGTCGTGATTTTTCGTCATTCGCGAATGTGGCGCCGTCGTGGAAAGTTGCTTGAATCCGATACGCTCAAAAATACCACGAAAATCACTTAAAATTCTTGCAATGTTCTGAATCTGAAATTTGGTTTAGTCGACCTCCGAATATAAACTGAAGCTAAAAACTCCAACTGCAACGGTCTGCGGGGTTTAGTGATTTATGTGTTTATTTATTTATGCGGCAAAAATGTAATAAAAATTATTATAAGGCATAAAAGTATCAAATTTGGTCCGTACTACATGGCGTTATGGTTGAGAGCGGCGCTTGATGGCTGTTGTGTCTGCGTTTAAATCATAATAAATGCGTATAAATGTGAAAACAAAAACAGGCATTATGCAGACTGTAGCATAGCACAAAGACGGGCATTTATTTTATTTTATTTTAATTAATTGCTCGCGTTTAATTCGAATAAGGAAGCGCAGCGATCTGGCAGCGCTGCAGTTGACAAAAGTGTGACCCATCGCAGGAGTAATCGATAGCACAAAGAACTTAAGCAACAAACTAACGGTTTCGAGCGGTTTCAAACCAAGGCGCGTTGAAACAGAGGCAACAGAGGCAACAGAGGCAAAGAAGCAGCTGCAATTAATTAGTGCATAAACAGTTGAATTAACTGCCGTAAAAAGTAATAGCATAAACTGTAACAGAGCTAGGCGTTAACGTCGACGTCGACGCCGACGCCGACGCCGCTGCGTGCATTCACTTTTTCTGCTTGCGCGCTTGCTGCAAAGTATACAAATAAAAATAAAAATAAAAATAAGAGCCAGCGAAATACGATAAATAATTTCTGTAAAATGTAAGACAAGTGAACAACATGAAACAGGCAGCAGACATGACGCAAATGCCTCAGTTCAAATAGAGCACTGCGCAGCAGAAGCGCCACAAATTATTGTATTTTGCAACAAATGCAATTTGTGCGCGTGGTAACCGAAAAGTAAGCACAACAATAGCCACATCAATGTAAATAGCATTACAAGGCGCCACACAAAACGCTTAATTGTTGTCAACAAGAGAATTCGACGTCGTTATGTCTAAGAAGACGACGACCGCGACTGCGACGGCGACTGCGACGGCGACTGCGACAGCGACGGCGACAGCGACTAATCGGCGTCGACGTCAAACTTATCGTTATCGCTGCCGCCATCATTTGTGCTTAATTGTTTTGGCTGCCTTGTGGCTGGATGCCATATCTAACGTCGCAGTCGCAGCCGACGCAGACGTCGACGTCGACGTCGACGCCGTGCACATTGAGCTGCGACGCAGAAGAAGCGTCAGCCTGAATGGCATTGAGGTAAGCAATAATTCATTTAGATTTCAATATAGATTTGCCATTGCAACTGCATTAATAACCGACATTGTCGCATTACCTTGGCGCATCGCTTGTCGATTACTGACATCATCCTCGCTCGATTACCCATAAATAGAACCCGAGTATCCGAGAATCAGGTGATATTTCCATATCTGCAGCTGAGCCAAGGAAATTGCAGCGTCCGCAGAAACTGCAACGCATGATTCATTAAGTGCTGTCAGCACATGAACTAATTACTTCTTTGCCCTTTTTCTTTTTATTATTTTTTTATATTTTCTGCAATGCGAGACGTTTAATGGCCCCATGTAATTGGAGGCCCAGCAGTCGTCCGACTATTGAAAAAACAAAAACTGTTTAACAGCAAGGCGTACAATTAAAATATATAAATAAATAATGTCATATATGTCGTTGTTCGCTCTGAGGGCGTCCCAATGTCTCCAAGAACTCCCAGCTGTGCAGCTGACAAGCGAGGGCAGTTTCATCAGAAACTCATCAAACAGTCGCCTCGAATTACAAAATTCCTTTGTGGGAACTTCGTTAAAGATATCACACTTCCCAAGCCTAGAACTTTGCCAAAACTCGGCGTGGATTTCTATAAATAATTTGGACAAAAATAGTATTATAGTATAATAAATAGTATCTAAACAAAGTTAATCCGTTATTGCTAAACTTTGAATACGCATCACTTTTCCAAATATCAATCGATTTTCAAGCGGTATGGATTTTATTCATCAGTCATTAATATTTCAAAACAACAAATTGAACATTTTGCAAAAATGTTTGCTTGTTTACATAATTTTTAATTTCTGAAAATAAAATATTTTTTTAATCGCTCAAATCAATTCTTAAACGATTAAAATGTCCAAACTATTCAAACAAAAATTAATAGGACTGTATTTCTTTAAAAAAATTAGACTTTACGGCCAAAAACAGTATGAGAGTTCTCACACCGTAAACGAAGAATTTTGCTAAAATTTGGTTTATTTTTATACCCTGTGCCCATTTGAAAAATGGGAAAAACAGGGTTAATAACTTTGTCAGCATGTATGTAACAGGCAGAAGGAGGCGTGGCAGACCCCACAAAGTATATATATTCTTGATCAGGGAGACGAGCTGAGTCGATTTAGCGTCTGTTTAGTGTCTGTTTGTCTGTCCGTCTGTCTGTATGAACGCGTCGATTTCGGAAACTACATATAAATATAAATAAATATATATATAAATAGGTAGTTATCTTACGCAGATCAAGTTTGTTTTGAAAATTGGATGCCACGCCCCCTTGACGCCCAAAAATCAATAAAACCCAAACAACCTCGTGTTTTTGAACATAAAGAGCATTGAAATCGGTTAAGAAACACAGGAGATATAAGCTTCACAATAGTTGAACTTAAAAGTTCAAAAACAAGCGTAATATTAATCATAGAATGTTGTTATTGTTGAATATATATTTTCTTATATTATAGTTAACTGTCCTGAAAAGCGCATTGAAATCGGTTTATAAACAAAGGAGATATAAGCTTCCTAATATTTCATGTATCACACCCAGGCGCAGTCGCTATTCGTGTGGGAATCGCGTGCGAGAGGGATGGCAATACCATGTTGCTAGGCACTTGAATTGTGCGTATGTTTGAATATTTGAACATACCAAGTTAAATAGCAAGCGTAATATTGAACATAGAATGTTTTTATTTGGAACATAAACTCTCTTCTATGATATTTAACTATCTCGAAACGCGCAAATCAGTTAGTAAACACAAAATATAAATAAATTAAATACATTTTATACTGTATTTGCGAGCGCGCAGCGCGAGCTTTGGCACAGGGTATTAGACAGTCGGGCCCGTCCGACTGATCTGCTCCGCCCATTCTGGTTTTTAGCTATTGTTTTGAAATCGGCAGAATTTATTCTTTAACAATTTGAATAGCAAAATTATGTACAAAAAGTTAAAACATGAAAAAATGTAGATTTTGGGCTCAAAAATAGGGTTTTTTAGGGATTAGGGAAATTTCGGGATTCTGTTTCGTTCAAATCCGGGCAACCCTGCTATAAATCAATAAATCCGCGGTCAGCAGTTAAGCAAAAACTGTCTTTCCTTTATGCTTAGCTCTTTTCTGTTTAAAATTTATTTATTTAATTATTTTGCGAATTTAGCAGCTGAGCGCGTCGCCTGCTAAAGTTATTGACCCAAGTTCAAATTAGTTGAATAGTTATAACCGAGTTACCTGCGTCTCACTTGAGAACTTTTCGCAACCCTCCCAAGCCCCCTAGCCACTTGAAGTGTATTATGTGAGATTTCGTACTTCCGACTTCCAATTGGCTTCACCTGTTGCGTTTACCTGCCTGCCGACCGTTTACTGTGACTTCATTACATTCTTTTTGCCCGCCTGTTTGTAGTTTTCCCTTCGCTTTTGGTTTTTGCTCATGCCATCCACGGGTCACGCAAAATTTCATCACATAATCAGCCGTCGGAGCGATTACAGCGCCTACAATCGAGTGCTCCTATTCGTCTGGCATGGAACAAACAATATGTACATATACATATACACACCATATATTGTTGTTGCCAGTTTTCACTCTTGTTTTTTCCGCGCTTTTCCGGCATGGCGTTGCCTTTTATGCCGCTGCCCTTGCTGCCAATTAGTGTCATTTTATCGAACATTGTTTGAATGCACTCACAGCGCAAAGGTAATGAGTGTTTGTTTGAATAGCCTGGGTGAATTGTTTTACTCTCTGTCCAGCTCAGTTGTGTGTTTACCAAATTTTGGCTGGAAGTGAAGGAGAAGCGTGCAAACCGAACAAAAGCCAAATCGATTAATTATCGAGTGTGCATAAAATGGCAAGAAATGTTATCGAGCGTCCAAAAGGTCAGTAATTACCACTTTGGCGTACTCTTGTGCTTTCAGTTTATTATGGCATGCGAAAAGAAATGTCGTAAGAGTTACCTAGCTATTACGATAAATTATCGAATAGTCGATTTGAATGGTCATCGTTTATGGATCGTTAGAGTCAATAATATTGGATTATATTATTGCTTGTAAAGAATTGAGTGGAATATAATAGAATAGATTAAAATAGAAGAGATGAGAATAAGTTATAAGAATACAAATATATTACTGTTTATGGGTAATGAATTAACAAATGTAAAATAAATAAAGAAAATGTGGAAAGAGTTTAGGTTACTTTGCGTGATTTTATATGTTTTATTACCATTACTAATTGAGCTTCATAAGCTCTGCCTCTTAGTTGTTAATACCCAAAATCAAAGCCTCCCTGCCACGCCCAATTTCGGCAGCATTGTGTTTGTTTACCATACTGACGCCCACAGCCATTTTGAGCAACACCACTAAAAATTAATCTCTGTGTATTGTACTTGTGTCCGTAGTTGGATGAGGAGGGAAGGTCTGATGGGCGTAGATCTGACCGCGTAGACTTCACGCATCGCTGGCCCACGACGCGCTTTTTATTTTGTTTTGAATTTGTAACAAATTAAATTAAATAATAGCACAAACGGGCACACGCATCCAAAAATTACAAAGCAAAATAAAAATAAAACAAAGTTGAACGTGTTTAAGCGTGTCAATGTTGACCGATTTACGATTAACGATTGTAAACTGCGATATTCGATATGCATTAGATCTCCAGCTTTTGCGGTTTAAAATGCAGCAAAGAAAATACACAAAAGCAAACCCTAATGGGCATTTTCCTGTACTAATTTTCCATTGTTGCGTGTAGTGAAAGTGTTTTTCTATTTTGGTTTTTCGGGTTTTTGGTTTGCAGCTGCTTCAAAGACTCTAGACGACCCTTCTGAGGTCGGCACTCTGAATCTTTTTACGCTTTGTTGAGCGGCGCTTGTGACACTTTTTTACACTTTTTTCCATATTACTTTTATTTCGCTCGCTTTGCATAAAAGAAACAACATTTTTAAAAGCCCAACTCCCTTTCTCTTGCAGCTGGATGAGAACGCTCTGCTGAAGCAGCTGGCGGACCATGAGCGTGCTCTGATCTTCGGCAACGAAGCAGGTAAGTTCTGCTGCCAGTTTCAGCTGGCAGCAGATTGGAAAGATTAACCAGCTCAGATAGTGGCATAAGCTGAGGTTCATATTGAGGCACAAGCCTGCCATCAAATTTACTGGGTTTCAGTGCCTTGACTCTCTTTGTGGAAAGTTGAAAATCAATGTCAACTGCTGACAGGCAAAAAGTTGGCTGCATTTGTTGCAACGTGTTATTAGCGGCAGAATCAAATAGCGCCTTGCCTCCGTTTGGGGCAGGTTTTTAATAGTGGGCCAGGCCATGTGCATGAGGTTTCTACCACACTGCAGGGCATGAGTTTCGTTTAGGAGGGAATTCAGCACTCACGGTCAATAAACAAATGCATTTACGGCTGTTTGCTTTTCAGCTGTGAGAAATTGCCCGTTTTATACAGAATTTCTTCAATTTTGCTGCACATTTCTACTAGGGATTTTTCTTTGATTTTTTTGTGTCAAATTTAAAATGCGGAATTTGTAGAACTCTATTGTAAAAGAAGCTATTTCCCTGCCAATATGAGCTGCTTAGCTGTCAAATATGCCTGAAAAATCAGTTTTGAGTTAAGAGAGGCTACAGTCGGACGTAACTGACAAAAGGAGATCCTCTGTCGAGCAAATTGTCTGTTGCATATCTTCACAGTTTCCTATCCGATCGCAATGTAATTCACAGCATCGATAGAGAGTGCTAATCAAGAATATACCTAAAGAACAAAGAATATGGCATTGTTTCCTATGCATTAGTTGGGGCACATGTCAATTGGTTTATGAGGCATGGAAAATACGCCAAGTATCTGTTATGGTGCATGGACGTCAGCAATGTTGATGCAAGGAATGCCGATTGAATTGTTATTTGCTGTTTTACACATTCTATTGTTTTGTTTACCTATTGGCCCGTTCACCTTGCCAGTGCCGGCATTCAAATTGGTTCATCTGGCACGACGCAGCGCAGCGCAGCAGGAGCAGCATCGCAGGCGTTGGCGTCGCAGCGCGCCACAAGGTAAGATACATGCAGATATAGATACAGATACAGTTGCAGATACGGATACATACAAATGCCATATACATCTGTATCTGTATCTGTATCTGCATCTGTGAATGTGTGCGCTGTGTGCAGCTCGTGCTGCTCCAATTGCTGTGACTGTGAATTGTTTAATTAATTTCGAATGCATTTGGCAGGCGGCGGCAGCGTGGAAGCCGAACTGCAGCTGCAGCAGACGCCCCAACTGATCGACGATTCATTCATATTCATACGACGCACTGCGAATGGTTCGCAATTCGTGGAGCATTCGCCTCAATTGCTGCAGCGCCTCGAGCGCTGCTTCTATCGCAGTCCATGGGCGGCTTTGGATCTCTGCGATGGCCAGCGAGCGGTAAGCATAACATAGAAAGTATCTATGTGGAGTGTGTGGAATATGGGTATCTCTATCTATGCTCTAGTTGGGGTCTATACTACGCTTATTAACTGGGCTTCATTTGACCAAGAAGTATTGTTGCTAAATAACATTGTTGCTAATAGCCTTTAGGCATTATTATCTGCTTTTTCTGTTTTTGAAAATTCAAGATATCATTTTTCTAGATTTTTTATATGTACTATCGTAAAGTTAAGCGTTGTTATTATTTGATTATTTTTATATTTTAATAATGTATACATGTATAATATAATATATACATATATTATTTTATAGAAATTTTTTATTTTCTGTTTTTCTTTTTTTTTTTCCAAAAAATCCATTTCATTTATGTTTGTCGATTAAGCTTTGTTTATATGTTTATACATTAATGTTTATATACGAGGGTGGTCCGATAAGTACCTGACCTTCGAAAGAGTTATAGAAATTTTGGAAAACTGACAATTTATTTTTAAACATAGTCTTCTTTTAGCTCGATACACTTGATCTAGTGATGCTCCAACTTATTTAACCCGTCTGAAAATTTTTTCTTCTCGAGGTCTGCAAAATAGGCCTTTGTGACGGCAATGACGTCCTCATTTGACTCAAATTTCGGCCCAGCGAGTGATTTTTTCAAGTTTGAAAATAAAAAGAAGTTGCACGGGGCCAAATCTTGAAAATACCGTGGATGGGGCTGTAGTTCGAAGCCAATTTAAAGAGCGTCAAATACTGTTCTGAAGTGGTCTTACGGATGAGCTTGTTGTCTGAAGTGAGCAAATGCGGCAGCCATCGCGCCGAAAACTTTTTCATGCCCAAAATTTTACGCAGCATATGACTTATGCGGTTTTATGAGATGCCTACTATCTCAGCTATCTCGTCCACCTTTAATTGGCGGTCTGGCAATACGAGATTGTGAGTTTTTCATATGTAATCCTTCGTGGTAGCCGTTTTTAGTGAACCTGGGTGTGGCTCATCAAAAGCCGACGTGGGACCCCGTTGAAACCGTTAAACTAAGTTTTGATGATCGCCATCGAAGGGGTAGATTCACAGTACACTGCATCCAAGCGCTCTTTGATTTTGCTGCGCGATTTCCCTTTCAAAAACGCGAATCAAATCACCGACCGATCTTGCGCTATTTCCATTTTTCTAAACTTTGCATAGGCGCTCACTTTCAAACGCGGTCAAAAAAAAACTACAAGTCCGATTCTACTGAAATTTCGACAGTACCCGTCTAAAAGAATATACTATTTGATAGAAAATTTAGTTTGCGGTTGTGGGGTCATTTGGCGTGGAGGCCAGGTACTTGTCGGACTGCCCTCGTATTAATGTTAAACAAATAATTTTTATATTTTTTCTGTTTTATATGTTTATATATTTTTGTCGACGAAAATTTACTTACCATTTTTGGCGAGCGCATATAATTCTGATCTCATCAGATCTATGCGACTTATTTGATTATCCGCTCATCTCATTTGCAATTCAACTCATATCTTCCCCCATAAATACGTATATCCAAGTTTGATTTATTTATGTAGTACTTATAATTTGTTTAAGATCAAAGAAAAACAATATGCTAACTAAAAATGAAAAGCCTTAAATTCTGCATAATTCATATGCCCCGTTTAATGCTCTCGGTACGGGCATCACACTCAATTTATTTCCACTTGTCAACACTCTTGCAGCGTGGCGTGTTCCAGCAGAATGCCAGCCATTTTGTCATACAGCCGCTGCCAGCGCGCTTTGGTCCAGCGACGCATGTGCTCTACCAGGCGCGCTTAGATAAGAGCAGCAACAGCAGCGTGGGCGGAGGGAGCGGAGGGAGCGAAGGGAGCGGCGTTGGCAACAGTCAGACGGAGCCGTTAGACAGTCAGCTGCAGTTCGAGCCCGATGCAGCTGAATTCAACGAACCGCAGCAGCCGCAGCAGCAGCAGCAGCTGCAACAACAACAACGGCAACATTTGCAACGCAAATTGCAATCACAGCTGCGACTGCGCTATCAGCCTCGTCATCATCATCATCATCATCATCAACATCATCAGCAGCATCATAAGCAGCATCATGCCGCAGCCAATGCCATTGGCTCCTCCTCCTCCTCTGCTCGTCAACGCCGTCACATCGGCGCCTCCTCCCATCGCTGGCCCGTGCCCCATGAGCTGCACATTGAGACGGCTATATTCGTCGACTCCGATCTGTATCGTCACATGGAGAAAAACTTCCCCAAGGACACGGAGAGCCAGCTCATACGCTTCGTCCTGGCCATGATCAATGGCGTGCAACTTTTGTATCATCATCCCACGCTCGGCAGACGCATCAATTTTGTGCTCAAGCGTCTGGAGATCTTTCGCAAGGATCCCCCCGATCTGCGACGCTCTAGCGATATTGACATCTATCTCAGCAATTTCTGCACTTGGCAGAAGAGCTTCAATCCCTCTTCGGATGCGGATAGCTTGCACTATGACCATGCTGTCATACTAACGGGCTTGGATCTCTATGTCATCGGCAAGAATGGCAAGGTGATAAGCCAAGTGGTTGGCCTGGCCCCTGTGGCTGGCATGTGCACGCCCACCTCCTCCTGCACCATCAACGAGGGCAAGCACTTCGAGAGCGTGTTTGTGGTGGCACATGAAATCGGACACAAGTGAGTTGAGCTTGCATTCGGTTAATGTAATTGCACTGTTCTACAAATTCAAGATTTTCTGAGTGTCCTGGGAATTTGATTACCGTACTGCAAATTAGAATTAGTTTCCGTTTTCCAGAAAAATTCAAATAATCAATTTTAAGGTGGAGTGCAAAATACTCCCCCTAGGGTATGCAACAGAAATTACACCTGGGGCGTTTTTGCTGCCAAAACTAAGCCAATTGCCCAATAGCAGTTTAGATTGGAGTTCCGCGTAGCTAATAAATGTATATAAAAATTATGTTTACGAAGTTTATTCCTAAGACCAATATATAGGCATATTCACCGTGGCGTTTTGGACATTCGTACGCGTTTAAAGTAAAAAAAACTGTACAAAGGAAGGTTTTTTTTTTTGAAAGGCTTAACATATAGCATTTAATTAGCTCTTTCATTGCAATGAAAGATTGAAATGGAATGATTGATTTTGGGTAACTTTTCATTTTTAAAAAAATTGAAAAATTCAAGTCATTTCTGTCGCGACAAAAATGATAGTGGCATTTAAGGTCAACCAATTCAATCGCCAATTTCAGCGAATCCAGTGGAAATATTTTATACAAATTATTTTATATAATATTGCAACAAATTTTAAACTCTTGTGCATTGATGCCTCTTCAAAATGGTTATGATTTTTTTCAAAGATGACTTGCATTTTTTAAATTCAATTTAAAAAAAATCAAGCGCGACATTTTATATAGGACCATTTTTATGTATGTTTTTGTTATTGTTGTTGTTGGAAAATATTTAAGGAAAAAATGGTGAAAATGTTTTTAAATTAACAAAAAATAGTGCATTTTTTTATTTTAACATAACAGGAGTGATTTTGAAAACAAATGACAGAGCATGATGCTTCTTATTGAGAAGTTTTTTTCAAAAAAAAAAAAATGCCCTAAAAAACGTCAAAATGACAAAAAATGCGTTTGCGCGACTTTGCATTCGAATATTTTGAAAACTATAATAGATTATAATAGATATTTTTAAATTTGTTAAATTTGAATATTTCTTAATGTTAAAAATGTTAAAAATATAATTTCTAAGAACTTTTAATTTTTTTGGCCGCGGTGGACCTTTTTGTGGAAATGCCCATATACAAAATTACAGCGTCATTTGTGAGTTAATTGTGTTTAAAATGTTTGCAAAATAGCGCGCTCACTCTGTACTCTCTAGAAGCTAAAGTATTTGTTGAAAGTGTGTTGCCTTTAAGTTATGTATTGTTATTAATTAAATTGTTTTTTAATTCCCCCTACAGTCTGGGCATGCGGCATGACACCAAGGAGAACAGCTGTGATCCCAGCCTGCATATAATGTCGCCCACGCTGGGCAGCGGCAAGATTACCTGGTCGAAGTGCTCTCGCACCTATTTGGAGGAGTTCCTAGCGTGAGTAACGGGCTACTTACCTCCAGATAGATATTAATTTCGTTCTACATCCCTTGCAGTAAGAGCCTGGCCGAATGCCTCTTCGATCGCGGACAGTTCAAGGCGCACTTGGATCACTCGGCGGAGGGCATGCTGCCGGGTGAACGCTTCGATGCCAATCAGCAGTGCATGCTCAAGTATGGACACAGCTCGGTGCGCGCCAACAGCCAGAGCAAATCCGAGATATGCCACGATTTGCACTGTCAACGCGAACGTCTCACGTGGACCTCGCATCCGGCTCTGGAGGGCACCGAGTGTGGCGACAGCATGGTAATCAACACACGCTAAATAAATTGAGCGCTATTTTCAACAGCTTTCTCTTTCGTTAGTGGTGTCGTGGCGGCTACTGCGTGCTGCGACCCACTCAGGAGACCACGCTGGCCTCCCTGAAGCAGTTGAGCAGCCTGAGCAAGCCCAGCCATGAGAAGACCAGCGCCGGCTTTGCCGAGTCCAGTAAAATGGGCCAACTGCTGCACGAGTACAAGGGCAGCGGCAATGAGCTGCACGGCATCAGCACCTGGAGCGATTGGGGAGAGGCGAGCGCCTGCGATTCCGGCTGTCTCTACGGCGCCTCGCATCGCCTACGTGAGGGCAGCACGGGCCTGCGCACGTACAGTCGCAGCTGCCTGAACTATCGGCAGCGCTGCATGGGCCGAGACAGACGCTTCGAGACCTGCATTGCCAAACCCTGCTATAGTGTACCCGTGCAGACGATTGGAGACTTCGCCACGCAGGTGTGCCAGAAGGCGCGCAAGTCGGACAACGAGCTGACGGGCGAGGGGCAGCAGCTCAGCGGTTCCATAGGTAATAACACTGTTCGACAAATTCGGATTTAACTGAGTGTACAGGAAATGGAATAGCATTTCAATCGCGCTGAAAATTAAAACTGAGTTGCCGTTTGCGAGTGAAAACCAATTGTTAATTTATTTTAGAGTTGTATGAGAAATGCAACAGTAAATATATTTTTCTCTATGAGCTCTAGATTATGATTAAATCGAATCTGTTTGGTGTTACAGATATCTCTTAAATGAGTTGTGTTTAACATTTTACATATATTCCAAATTCTGCAGAATATGTCCAACATATCCCATATATCTTATACATTATAAACACAGTCTGAATTAAATCGTTAATATTTCTACAGAGGATTCGTGTAAGGTATTCTGCCGCACCAAGAGCAACAGCACCAAGTCCCGACGCTGGACCTTTCCGGATGGCACCACCTGCCGTGCCAAGCAGCACACCGCCGAGGATATTGCCTACTGCATTACCGGACGCTGTGAGCAGTTCTCCTGCGACAATGCCACAAGCAATTTCTTCAAAATGGACAATACCTTCTGTGCGTATCGCGAACCCCGTCCGCAGATCGATGCCTCGGAACAGGAGAGCAAACAGCAGCCGAGCTACTACAACAACGTCAGCTACAAACGTTATGCGGAGAGAAATCGTTATGATCATGGTCAGTAGAGTGCACTCGACTTAAGTCGTACCTATGCCTGATATTATCCGTTACTTTTTCAGAAGTATCCGTGGGCGGTTTCCATGGCCAGAGCAATCATATTTCGACGCCCTACAAGCGCAAGGTGTCTGCAAATGAGTACAAATATAATTACTACAACAACCGCAACAACAACGAGAATGAGAATGAAAGCAGCAATTACAACTTCAAACAGAACAGTGTGCCGGAGTCTTATAGTCGGGCCGCCGCGCCCCCTCCTGCCCCCGCTTCGCTGATAGCCAAAACAGACCCGGAATGGCAGGTGCAATCCGGTTGCCATTCGAACTGCATGGCGGAGTCGAAGGGCGTGCAGGTGGTGATCTCCAGACAGACGCGTGAGAAGAACATTCAGCTGTGCACCCACAAAGTAAAACCCTGCGAGCGTCTGCTGACTCCGGAGGAATACGCGGAACAAACCTGTGCCCGGTATAAGCTGAAGGTACGTGGTCTATCGGGTCATGGAGCACAGATCTCGGCGAGCATTGAGGAGCCGGACCGCAGTTGCCGCGTGGGCTGCCAGGATGAGTTCATCAAGTATCGCTACTATCTGGTAAATGGCAAGAACGGACACTTTCCGCTTGGCACGCGCTGCTCCCAGCTGGGCAGACGCTTTTGCGTCTACGGCAAGTGCCTGGAATTCGGCATGGATAATCTGCCAATGCAGCAATCGCACATCAGTCTGGCCTTGTTCCGCAGCAAAAGGGCCACAACGTTGCAGCGCCAGAAACGCAGTTTTCTCTACTATGAACCGGTGAACATCACGGAGACCATAACGCAGGACTTTCTCAACAGCATTGTGAGCAGTATTATAGACTTTGAGAGCCGACATCTAGGTGCGTGCAATTGCCAGCTGTTTTGCATTTTAATCACTTTTGTTTGTTGTGCTTTAGATAATTCCACGGACCACATCGAACTATCCAATCCTATACACGTCTCGGCCGACGAACTGAGGCACAACTAAATACTAGTTTAGATATACATATGGCTGCCCCTTCTGCTCAGACTGCCGCTAAATGCCCTGTATCTGCCCCTAAGCGAAGGCTTTCTCGTTTAAACAATTAGTAGTTTAAGCTCCTAGTTAGTAAAACCTTAAGTTGCAAATATCCCAAGCACTAGCCGAAAATAAATCAATTTATACATGTGTGTGACTGAATATAGCGCCCGATTTTAACTTTATTTTATTATGCTAGTTGTTTGACCTTTTCTTTGAGATTTATTTTTGTAGGTACTATATTTTACATAAATTTAGCTATTAAATAAAAGGCACGCCGAACGTTTTAAAGCTTGCTGAGCATGCTAAAATTAAATGGTATTAAATTTAGAAATAAATATATATTTATCAGGATCATAAATAGCATAAATATTATTTGGAAATGTGATTTGGAACAGTCTATATCTGGCCGCGTTAATTTACACATCAAAAATGCACACATTCGAAATGTAACACGCAGAAGGAGGCCCCACAAAGTATATATATTCTTGATCAGGAGGACGAGCCGAGTTGATTTAGCCCTGTCTGTCTGTCTGTCTGCCTGTCCGTCTGTCCGTTAGTCCGTCTGTCTGTCTGTCTGAATGAACCCTGAGATTTCTCAAACTATATATGCTAGAGAAGCCGTTTTGGTTGCTATATGTAGGTGTATTTAATACGCAGATCAAGTTTATTTCAAATGTGTGTGAAACATGTGTGATACAAAAACTTGCAATTACTTGTTGAGTCAAAAAACTGCGCCATAAATAAATTCTTCCAGTGGAGATATCGTTATGAAATAATGTTTTTGGCGTTTGCTAGCTCTAGGTCCAGTTGGGGGACAATATTAAAATAAAACAAGGAACAAAATTTGCCAATATATTGCAATTGCGCATCGGCAATCGTCATCAGGGCGAATAATTTTACACGTCTGCTCCTTTCGACGTGGAGTTTGGATCTTTATTATTATGAAATAATAAAAAAAAAAAAATAAAATATATATATACATATATATATATTATTCTAAACTCGCTCCCCAAAAAAGAAAAAATAAAAATAAATAAAAGAAATCAGAGCGTGTCTTTAATTTTTGTGGCATACTTTTGGGCTGTCTTCATATTTGCTGCACGACGCGCTCAAAAGTATGCACGCACGACAAAGACAACTTCTCACACACACAAATAACGGAAACGCCCTCATCTACACAGACAATTGAAGCAATTGCCGCCTGCCGCCTGCCGCATGCCGCCCTCCCCTAAGCTGAATCCAGGCACTCATCAGTCTCTAGTTCGGTTTCCATTTTTGGCGTTTGCATGCAAACACTAACAGTCCATTACCAATATTCGATACCAAAGGATAACAACAACAATAACTAAACACACACACACACACACACAGACGGCATTTGGAGTTGTGTGCGTGCGCTAGAAATTAGATAAAAACACCTACAAAGTGCTGAGTATGCCGCAGTCGTCAAGCAAAGCGCGCTCAGTGCATACCGTTCAAAAATCTAACGAGGAAAACCCAGTTAGCCCCAAAGAAAAGTCAAGGGAAAATTCAGCGGAAAACTGTGGAGTGAAAGTGAAAGTGCAAGTGCTTAGACTTCAGTGCGTGCAAGTGAAAGTAGAAAAGTTAAAAACTCAATTGAAATGAATTTAAATATTTTACAATAAATTATATAAATAAAATAATAAAACTAACATGTTAACAGTTCACATTAGGAATAAAATATAAGTATGTTATAATAAAATTGCTCAACCAAAATTAAACTAAAATTGCATATGGTAAAACTACGTTTGTTCACTAAACTAAACGCTGATTCTTCACAGTGTAGCAATGTACTGTTAACGTAAACTTTGGCCTTTGCATTAAGCAGTTGACCAACTGACGCTGCGGCCTCCACGTGGCAAGTTCAATGCACCTGCATGGCAGGTGCACAATGCATTAATCATGACGCAATTAAAACTGCGAAAATGTTTCGAAATTAAGAACTTTTTAAACTGTGATTAAGCATGCACTGAAAGCCATAGTTTCACTAATTACAGCTAATTTGACATTGACATTTTATTCAGTACGCGTTGTCCAATCCCCGGATTTAGTTAAAGAAGTCTGTATGTATTGTATGGGTGGGATAGAATTAGGCAATGACATTTCAAAAAACTAGCACACGATTGCATGAGATTTCGTCCAACTTATCTGCCGAACAGAAAATTATAGTCTTTCCCTTTCTGTATTCAATCATTCTATTTGCTAGAGTTCTTCGAGTCTTCATTTGGCTGTTTCTAGACCCAATACTTTAAAAAGGAAGGGCTGATTCGATATAGCCATGTCGGTCTATCCGTCCGAATAATAACTAGATCTCACAAGCTGCACGCGCTACAGACACAATTATTGCTATATATTTTGGTATATATTATCTACGAATATATAACTTATATTCAAAATGGAAATCTTGATTTAAAATGTAGACTACTGCTAGCTGCCATTAAGCATTCAGAATTTGTTTAGTACTCCTGGGGGACACATTAAATTGGGTCAGATACTTTAACAGTTACCTTGAGCTGGCTACAGCTTTGTGGTAATTGAAGTCAAGACGTTACACGCATCCCGAAAGTGTGTCAATTGTTTTTCATTCCATTTTCCTACAGAATTTCCACCAAATATTAGCACGCAATGAGAACCCAGTTTTCCAAGTTTCCAATTAGTCATATATATTTTTCACACAATTCAATAATTAATTTGTTAGTTTCAATTGCTTTCTTGAGGGTCTCAATGAAAGTTCACATCGTGTTGCGTTCGCCACGTGCTACAATTGCCACGTACACGGAGGACCTTGAGTTGCTTTCATAAATTTGTCCAGTCTGTTTGTCATTTTGTCTGTGTGCCAATTTCGATAATTTTCGACATCGAAATATTGATTTTATTTGGGGTTAATTGCGTTTTTGTTGCGGTCCTTGCAATTGAAATTGGTTTATTCTTTTGTGACTTTGATAGAAAATGGGTTCATTTGTCTGTCCCAAAAAGTAGGCAATGATATTTTTATGGAAAACTTGTTGAATAAATCTGTAAGAATTCGTCTGATATGCAAAGATTGGCTGTTTTAATGTCTGATTTATGATGTACATTTAATATATAATATTTATTAATTTTTAAAGTATTCTTACAAAAATTAATGGAAATTTATATATTTTGAGCTTTCAATGTTCACAAATATTTGCTCACCGTATAGCTCTATTGCTGCTTGTATTGTTCAAACCCATGCGAAGGTTTGTTTGGCTTTTTGTTTTAAACTAGGGTGACCATGTTTATATAATATACGTACATTCAGTCCGCTTATTTTTTATGCATACACGCTATTCAGTCTGTTGCAATTGGCCAACAACAATTCCAAGAACACCCACAAGCACTGTGACAATTGCCAACTGACCACAAAATGCGATTTCACATGAAGCTAATGCGGTAAAACATATATCAGACGTCGTTGAACTTGCAAAGGCGACGGATGAAATACGGAAAAAACAATAAGACAAATTAAATTTAATTAAAAATAAATTACTTTATCATAAAGAAAGTATTACCCAACGGTGACAAACAATGTGTCCCTTGAATCGCGACTGGAGCAATGTGCATAGTCGGGGCCTATAAAAAAGCAAAGTCATCGCTGCACTTAGAGAATATCGGCTAAACTGTGTTGCAAGAAGTCGTTGCCGGCTGCAGGCATGCCGCCAAAGCGTAGACGTCGATTTCATGGACTGTATTATCATTCAACGCCACCCAAAGGTGAGTTGGACTTGGAAATAAATTGAACTAATTTGAAATCAAATTACTATTAGTTTGCTTATGCTTTTAAATAGGTTTTTGCTAGTTATGATGTAACTAAAAATGAATTAAATATAAAGTGAATATTGTTCTGTTAATAGTTTTGATTGGATTTTATATAGTTCTGCAATTGTAAACAAATAATTAAAATTTTGAATTGATAGATGCAAATAACAATAAATTTAAATAATAAAAAAAAATAATAAGATTTTGTTTATAAGTTTGAATGTTTTTTATAGCTTACCTGCAACCAACATTGTTGTTATCATTTTAAAGATTTACTAGTGTTTTTTTTTCTCAGTGCGCTTGTAAATGATGAATATATTCATATATTCATTTGCATTAGTTGCTTCTAATTGAGCCAATTAGATTTTATGTGTGTGGCAAGCCAATTAAAGCACGCAACGTCTATTGCCATCTCTATGCTCCGTGCTCCTCTGTCTGCCTGGCGTCTTTCTTCCCTTGAGGGTCACATGCGTGTCAAAGCTTAGACATGGCCAAAATTTGCATATTGCGTGTTCATAAATGGCCCACATTACCCAAGTGTCGGACTCAACAAGTACGCTAAAGGCATCTCCTCCTTACCCAAGCACCTCTATCTCTTCTCTTACCCCGAGCCGGCGACGACATTAAGTGGCAATCGCTAATGCGTCATTTCCGTGGCAATTGTTGGCTTTTTATTGCCTACACACTCTCGCATACACAAACACTAACACACACACACACACACACTTCAGCCCTAATTTGCATATGTTTCTGTATGTGTATTTGTGTTTGGTAGGCCTACAACTTATTCTGTAAAGCAAAGACTGGCTAATAAAAATGTTGCAACTATTTGCATACGAATTATTTACATATGTAGCTAATAAAACCGTTGGTATACATAACTAATACACACACAAACAAACCTACGCTTAATACAAATAACTGTATGTAGCAGCTCTGTTATTTATTCAGCGCAAAAGCGGAAGAGCGCGTACAGAACGCAATTACCTCCTCCACTTTCAACTTACAGTTTGGCCACCATGGCAAATGGCACAACAGAAGAAACAATAGCATCAAGTACTCGACTAGTAAATGCCCTGTCAAAAATGCAGAAATTGTTATTTATATCAACAACATAAATTGATTAACGTTACGAACGCTATGCGAGGCAGCGAGCGCAGCTGCAAAATGGAAACGTTATAGCATTTTCCATTTTACTTTTATAAATTGCTAAAACCAACATAATTTGAAGGAAAAATTATGATAAAACTCTGGCAAAATAATTGTAATATAAATCTACTCAGCAAACTCTACTATTGCTCTGTATCCGTCACATAATTAACACAATGCCAACGTACCCTTTCTGAACAACCTCTGGAGGGGTATAAAAAGTAATAAAAATGGGGGCGAAAATAGAGAACATAAAGCAAACGAACACATTGAGCTGTCCTAAATTCAACACCTTTAGCTGGTCAGCTAACGTTAGTTGCCCAACGCGGCTCAAACTTGCCACACGCAATCAAGAAAAAAGGACACATCGTCAACAGCTAACAAACCGATAAAATACAAAAAGCAGAAAGTAAAAAAACCCATGCACTCAAGTAGTCTCTTTTCTGACAAGCACTTGAATGATTAATAAGTCTTCCATATAGTATTATATATCGACAACGAATAACATATTTTGTATACTTGTAATAGAGAATTGAAAAACCATGTCTGATGTACTTGCAGTTATGCCAGGGAATGGACAGGCGGCCGGCCAAAATGGACGCAAGAAGCGCGATAACGATGGTGCGTATGAGCAATATTTAGCTGTACCTGCTCGACCTCAACTGTGGCAGCTGACATTTCTCAAAAAACAAAACCTGCTCAATATTGCAATAGTTCTGAGTGGGTGTAACATGTTTTGCATAGCTGAAAAGAACAAAAAAATATTGTGTGCTCTTTTTGATGCGACCTTCACAAGTGCAAGGCGTTTCAAGTTGCCAAAATAGCAAAGTTTCAGGAAAAAGTCATAAGAAGTCGGAAAAGTAGTTGTTGAGACTTTAAGTTTGAGCATTTGTTCGCAATTTGCTTCTTTCTTTTTACCTCCCATTTTAATTTAGTTTTACTTGCAAATTACATGCAAACACGAACAGCCAAAAGAGCCTAGGCTTAGAGCTAGAATAAAAAAAAGAAAATTTCGCAAATGAAATCGAAACGGGCCCCGGAAATTCCGACCGGGGCTTAAAGGGAACACTAGTCTATATCTATTTGTTGGTAAATTAATTTTTTTTGCACCATTGCGGCGCTAATAGATTTCTCGGTGAAGCTATCCACCATTCGCATCTGGATGCACGAAAAGGATATTGGCAAATTGACTCGCATTCTGTGGGCGGGCCAAGGACAACGGCTCTGCCAGCAGGCCAGCAACAATGGGCGTGTCAAGCGCTTTTTGGCCGCAGTGCCGTACGTTATGGTAATGCCACAAACCTCAATTATTTGGCTATCAATATCAATATGTTTGGAGTGCTTTTAGAATGCCACCAAGGACCTGCATCAGGCGGTTATCGACAACAATCTGGAGACCCTCCAGGTGCAACTGGAGCCGCCAGTGCCGGCAGCGCTTGTAACCGCCAAGGATGGCAATGGCTTAAATATCATACACAAGGCTGCCGGTTTGGGCCATACCAAGATTTTGGAGTACCTCATCGGCTTGTGGCCGGAGGGGGCACACGAGGTCGATATAACGGGCAAGACGGCGCTGCATTGGGCCGCCAGTGCCAAGAATAATATGCGCTGTTATACGCTCCTCACCCAGGCGGGCTGCGATGAGGAAGCCTTGGATTACGTAAGTTGGAAACAATTAAAATTTACGTTTAATTTGCCTTTTTTATTATCGCTTGGCAATTTGCAGAAAATGAAAACGCCCTTGTACTATCGCCATAAGCCGCATGAAATCGAACGAGCGTTCCTTGTCTACGTGCCGGAGGCGCCCCGCATCTCCCCGGACAGCGTGGTGGATTGGGAGGCGCTGAGCGAGGAGAGCAACGACGGCAGCGCCGGCGGTGACGCCAGCCGCAGCAGCAGCAAGCTGGGCAAGGTGAGTGGGGAGTATATTGGGAATGACCTTCGGCCTTTTGGGCTGCCTAATTGAAATGCCTTATTGTTGCAGAAGTTGAACCTTAAGCAGGCTGTAAATGGTCGTAAATCGTTGGATGACAGCACTGAGAATACCTCGGAGTTTGATACCAACGACGGGTAAGTGCGAGAAACACAGAACTGACCATAGCTAGTTAGAGGGGTAAGTGCGGGTCGAGGCGCTTTTGTTTTTTGGCATTGTTTTTGGTTTTCGTTTGCGTTTCGATACATGCCTTGCTTATCCAATCTTCCCGCTCCCCCCACGCTTCAAACAGCACCAGTGCCACTGAGGAGGATGATTTCTCCAAAGCAGATGCTGATCCGGAAGTAGAGGCTGTGCCGCCATTACGCCGACCGGAAACACCGGCTGTCTTAGCCAGCGATGCAGCTGAAGACATAGAAAGTGACATTGAGGTATGTCTTAGCTAAAGATTTTCATTTTCAACTTTTGGCTAGTATTATACGCTTTTGCACCTGGCGCTTTTGCTGTACAGTTTTTAGCTGAAACTTAAAAAGGGAAAGGAAACGCTGCTTTTTGTTTTGAGAAAAGTAAGCCAATTGTCGGCTCAGATGTGGCTTTCTTTTTGCCTCCCGAACACACCCGTACACTGATTGTATATAAGACACCTATGTTTAAGGCTTTTCGTCAGCTCTCTGCTGAGATTTTGTTGTAGTGTAACATTAGCATCACAAGGAAGGCAATCAGTCGACAATTGTTTACTTTTACAGAATATTGCAAGAGCTGTAAACGCAGAAGTAGAAGAACTAATTGAGACAGCAGCAGCAGAAGAAGCGGCAGCTGAGCAGCGGGAGGAAACGGAAACTGAAACCGAAGCAGAGAGTATGGCAGAGAATGGTAATGAGACAGAGGAACCGGCTGAGAATGGCATTGAGAAAGAGTCAACCATTAAGAATGGTGAGAACGAAGAGAATCTTGAGGAAGCTGATCAAAGTGCAACTGAAAAGACTGAAGTTAATGGAAATGCGAATGTGAACGGCACACCAATGGAAGTGGAGCAACAAGAAGAGAAAATCGCCGATGATGAGAAGGCCAATGATGAGGAGGAGGATGATGATGAGGTACAGATTGGCATGCTTTAAAAAACGTAAAACCTATGCCAACTCTTGTGCAGTCAGTAGAAACCCCTTGATTGATTGACTCTTTAGATGTTTGTTATGTGGCGTTGCTCAAACCAAAACCAAACAAATGTGAATTGTATAAAAACCAAAAATTCAGCTGCAGGCACTCAAATTCTACTTTCAACCGCAACAACAACAACAGCAACAACAACATATCCAAACTATACCTAAATACTAACTTAGTTACTGCTTGAAATAATTAACAAAACAAACCAAAACTTATTGAAATGTATATTTTGTAAACTGCAATATTCTCTATATCTATAATATATAAATACTAGATACCATATACTCTTTATATGCTCTTATTCAATCAATAACCAATTAAAAACTAATAATAACAGCTATAAGTAAAACAAATTGCAATAAAATCAACCGCAACCTCGTGTGTTTTGTTTTTGTATTGCACACACAAAAATTTATCGTGTTTTAACTTATGCCGTGTTTGTTTTGTCTGTCTGCCACTTTCTCCCCCTTTCTCTACAGTACTTTTACTTGCTTTCCTATCTGTTTCTCTCTGTGTTTATAGATCGAATCAATGCCAGTTTTACAGTTTTTCCGCCTATCGATTTGCTAAATCAGCAGCTGTTCAACAGCAGATATTATTTTACATGCCATAGTATTTATTTGCGCTGCAACAAATAAAACAGTTGGAAATGTATTGTTTCCTATAGTAAAAATCTGTTTTACTTGCGATAAATTCAAGCGCTCAGTGTAGTTTCTAATAACATAGAATTCTATATATTTGTTTCACATTCATATGTGAGTTCTGGCATTTCACTTTCGTTCTGCCTGCCCCGATTCGGTATCAAGCCCACTGACTGTCAGGCATCAGTACTGCCATTCAAATGGCAACTGAGCATGCAAACGTCAGGGCACAGTTGCTGGCATTAGATAGGGTATTATTCGCATGAATATATATATGTATATAATATAGTTTGAAAACTTAACTGCAAATTGCTCCGGTTGTCGCTGGGTTTATTTGTGCTTGAAAACCTAATGACTTTGGCTATAATCATATCGCTAATCTAACAGACAATAAACCACGCTCAACAACATAGCGTATGAGCAATATATTGTGCAAACGCCTACGGGCGGTTCAATAGTTTAAAGCAGAGAGCATTCTAGAACATCTGATTGCACCACTAATTAGCACCATCTTGTACCACCAGTAGTTATCGTAGTTTGTCTCTGTGTGTGTGAGTGTCCTTGTAATCTTGTTGCACATGTTGAAACTGCTTAAGCAGAATGTGTCAAACTATAAGCGAAATTCTCTGCAGGATGTGGTAGATGGCACTGGGCCAAGTGGAGAGCAGCGGCTGAGGCAAACGGAAGTGGAAACGGTAGCTGCAGTGAAAACGGAAACGGAAACGGAAGCGGATGCTGATTTTGTGCATGATAATGATGGCGGCGATTCGCTCACCTCATCTCTGGCCATTGAGGGCTTTGTGCAAGGCGCCTCTGAGGATTTTACAGTTCAGTCTCAGTCTCAAACTGCAGCTTATGGTCTTGATGAAGTATAAGCGGCTAAACCTTTTTTAAACTCTATCTCTCTCTCCAAACATCATTAATGCTCGTCATTCATTTGCTGTTCCCTGCACACATCGATTCTGTCTCGAACTCTTTGATTTGTCTTTTGAGTTAGCAACTTTCTCTTCCAATCATTTTCATTTTAAATACCTCCTTTTGGGCTATTTATTTATGTTAATTTTGATACTTCACAGGATGCACGCCTGCAGCAAATTATTGAGTCTGGAGACATGGAGCAACTGGCAGAGATTGTGCTCAGTGGCGAGGGCGGCAAGCTCTTGGGCCTCAAGTCCAAGGAGCCGGAGATACAGGCGTTTCTCAATAATGTGCCCAGCTATATGGTACAGGTTTTCGGTTCGTTTTGATTGAATTTGTTGGCTCATTTTCTTGCACTTTGCAGGAGAAAATTCATCGCGTGCATGATGCGGCACGTGACGGCAGTTTGTTGGCATTGCAGCAGGCGTTGGATCGCCGGAAGTTCGCCATTGCTAAGGACGATATATCCCCCAATGGTGCCACAGCGTTGCACGTGGCCGTGCTCTTTGGTCACAGCGGTAAGTGGAGCGGCAATCGGAAGTCAGCTATGTCACAGTTTTGTACATGTTTTGGTTTCTCCCTCCCTTCCAGACATTGTTCGATATTTGGCTTCACGCTTTCCGGAGACCATGGCAATTACGGATAATGACGGACGCACGGCTCTACACTATGCGGCCACAATTAAGGACAACGGCCACTTCTACAATGTCCTGTCGCAACTGGGCTCCAATGCCAAGGCAGTCGATAAGGTGCGTCTAGCTACGGCATAATTTATAGCAAAGTTAAGTCAACAATCGCATACGCAATTTCATTCAGGTTTTAATAATGTATTAGGAGTTCCTTGGTTAGGAGAGGAACCGAGTACAGTTGGCGTGAGTTTCTGTTATGTAAATATTGAAACTGTCCTCAAAGAATTTTAAGTTTTTAAATTTATCCTTGTTGGATTGATTAAAAATCTCGTTATATCTAGTCTCACAATGTCATTTTACTAATTTTCGATTTCTTAAAAATCTTGTTATTTTAATAATTTAATTTAATTGTAAAAGCACATATTAAATTCGATGGAATTTGCCATAGTTTTTATTCACATTCGAAATTCATTTTGAAATGTTTTTGATTTTGTAATAACTTTTTATTTTATTAGCAGCATTCAATAGTATCATATAATTTTGCTATAACTACCTGCAAATTATATAAATTGTCCTTATACCCTCATGCTGCCAACGATTAAAATCTAATTTAGATCGCAATTTTCCAACTTAAAATAGTAGCAAGTTGTAGCTTTCTCATAGGACTTTCCCACGAGAAAAATTGATAATTTTACCCCTGGGAACCATGGCAGCTGCTGTGGATTGCCATTTAATTACGAATTGTATCGAGTACAAGTGAAATTACTTACTTTTAAAATCAGACATTCATATATACATTATAAATGGGTCAAGGTGGTGACTTTCAAGTGTCAGTGCCATGCTTAGGCCGACTT
The DNA here is from genome assembly GCA_035045125.1 of Hypselothyrea guttata. Lineage (NCBI taxonomy): Eukaryota > Metazoa > Arthropoda > Insecta > Diptera > Drosophilidae > Hypselothyrea > Hypselothyrea guttata. The sequence goes on from JAWNNJ010002224.1 coordinate 914,418, forward strand.
CGGGCCTAGAACTTGAATCAATATCATATAAATATAAAATGAACTTCGAGAGTTGATTTAAAATTCTTTGCCTAGCTCGGACATACGCCTGAATTTTACGTGGATGTGGAAAAGTCCAAGGAGGTGCTCACCTACACCGAATTGTTGAGCATATTTGGTGCCGAGGAAATGGAAAATGAATTGCTGAGTGATCAAGGTGCGTTTTGTTTTTACTTCAGTAAAATGTGATTTTTATTTTGCCAAGTGTTGTTTAGCTGTTAGAGCACGCTAAAATCCACCCATAGTTGCACTCAACCACCAACCAACCAACTCATATCCGCCGTAAAATAATTAAATACATTTTGTTTGCTAACGCTACTTCCGGATATGAGCTGGAATTATTGGCTCGTTGTCTGCCTTTTGCTTCTGTTTGCGTTCCCCCTTCAAACATCGATTTTCACCCACCCACACATACACACACCCACACACACACGCGAATACACACAGCTGAACTTATCACGCGTCCTTCGCTTGGGTTTACTCAATGTGTACTCACATATTCATAGCGTTAGCCCTATTAGTAGAGTTAGTCAACTTTTGGTGTTTAAGTAGCGCAGTTGGGCTCCCATTTTGTAGCGGATTACTGTTTCGACAAAATGGCGGCAAATCGGGAGTTCTTCAATGAGATTATCAATAACATTGATGATATATTCGGTATGTTATTAATCTGGAGTATATTACTTATAGGATAAGAGTGTTGAGCTTATGACTTGCGACGGCAAAGGGGAAAGTTGTAGAAACCTTTAGGACTTTGCAAAACAATTTAAGTTAATCGTATGGCAGTTTGTCTGTCAGATATAATGATGGCAATTTATAATTCGTTAAATTTTTAATGAAATGGGGTTAATTTTGCTAAAAATTACTGTATTCATGTTGCCATTTTTGTGAGCTGTGGCTGTCAAATTCATATTGAGCTCAAAATTGCATTATGTATTTTACACTTACATTTAAACGGATTCCATTATACTACTATAATTTGTAACTTTTGAGAAACTATTTTAAGCGTAAAAACTAGTTGACGAATTTTATACCAAAAGTATTCATAAAACTAACCATGGCTTAAAAACAAATTATTAGGTGCTATCGCTATTGGTTTTATAAGGAGGTTAGACTTTATATGGTTAAGTATTTTATTAATCATTTGAGTAAAAAAGGAAAATACCATTGGTATATCAAAGAAAAAAATGGAAAATTTTGCAAAAATTTAAATTTGTGGAAAATTTATAAATTTCTTTAAATTCACAATACATGAAACATGACGGTATTTCCGCAAAAATGTAGATTTTACGGGCAAAAATAGTATTATAGAGTTTAACTAGCTCTGCTTGCACTTCATGCTTTTCTCTATATCTGTCTGTCTCATATCTAAGGCTAAACCTCGTATCAAAGGCCTAAGGGCTTGACGTAGCTTAAGCGTTAACTGTAGATGCACAAAAAGGAACGTTTTGATTACGAGTAGTTGTTATTTTATTATTAGCACCTGGACAAGCACATGCGCTTCTTCTCAGCACCTCAGCCACAAGTGAGTCTCCCGCTCTCTCTTTATCTACCTCCGTCTCTCTATCTTTCTCCCCTCGCTCTCTATGTGTTTTGTCTGTGTATGTGTAACTGTATGTGTGTGTTGGTGTACAAATAACTAGCTCGCTGTGCTGTACTGATAATCATCAAACAATTACACCCAACGCTGCCAAACAACAACGACAGTACCCGATGATCTGCATAGCGCACGTCGTGAGCTGCAGGATGGCGAAATCGCCAGAACTTTGGAGCGTTGCTTTAGCGTCATTGCGGAGTCCGGCAAACTCTTGAGCGGCACAACCGCCTCGGCATTGGCCCATCGTAAACCCTTGAGCGCCTCTGCTCTGCAGCTGTCCGTGACGAGCTATTTGAGCAGATTTCTGAAGCGTGCGGTTTACGAGAGAATCAAGCGCAGACAGACGCGACTCGATCACAATCTGTTTGATGTTTTGTGGCCGGCGATGCGAAAGACATCGAAATTGCGGCATCTGGAGGAAGATATCAACTGTGGCATTATTGCGCCCGACTTCGATGTGTTTGTGGTGTTCCAGGAGTTTCTGGTGCCGTTCCTCAAGGACATGCATTGCCTGAGCATCGATGCGGACTTTAAGCCCCATCCACGGCTCGCTTACTTTCCCATGGACAATGGCGAACGGCTGAATACGGCGGCCTTTGTCTATGATGATGAATCGCAGCTAGTGACGCGTTGCATTGTGGAGGCCTCTAGGAATCTGGATCAGTTGGAGTTGCCATTGAATCTGACCATTGGACAGATGGAACAAGCGGAACGTATTATGATGGGAAAGATATTCACCGCCAACTTTGCCGAAGCCATTGGCGAAACGGAATCGGGTAGCTATTATACGCTGACGGAGCTGATGGAAGCGGACTCGGAGGTTGCGAATGTTTTGAATAATCTCGGTCTGATGATACCTCTGTTGGACACCAAAGATTTGGTACAGGCTGCGGAATCGACTGCGTTTAACGGTGCTCTGTGGCCCTATGGACGTGGTGTCTATGTCAACTCGGCTCAGAATATGGCGGTTTGGCTGAATTGTCAGGAGCATCTGCGAATTATATCATGCACAAGTGGCAAGGAGCCAGCGGATATGGGTGCTGCCTATACACGAGTGGGACGTGCCATTTCCTATCTGGAAACTCAGCTGCACTTCAAGGAGAGCTATCTACTTGGTTATCTGCAGTCTCGGCCAGCTTTTCTGGGCACTGGACTCAAAATGACCACCATAGTGAAGCTGCCCAATCTGATGAAGGAACTGGATAATCTGCGTCATCTGTGCTCGGTGCGAGGCTTGAGCATGGTGACAAATCGACTCTCGAAGCTCACAGTGCGTTTGATCAATATGCAGAGCATGGGAATTGTGGAGTATGTGCTATTTCAGGACTATTGCACGGCTGTTACGAATATTCTGTCGTTGGAGAAGGATATGTCGTTGACTAATTCCAAGCATATAGCCACGATGTTGGTAAAGATATTCAAGCGCAAGAAGAACAGCATTATCGATCGCAATTGAGTGCAGATCCAAGATACAAGATACAAGATACAATATACAAAATACAAAATACATGTTACAGATACAAATTGAAAGCACTTATCATACATCCCAAATGCAATGGTATTGTAAATACAAACCAAAACTCCAACCAAACTACACAAATAACTCTTAAGATTATGTAATATATACATACAAGCATGTACTATGCTATATACAGCATGATCGATCGATCGACCAGACATTAATATACTTCAAACAAACAAACACGATCCTCAGCTTTCGGCCGTACCGTCGCACGCAATATACAGTTCTCTTGAGATACACGTACGTACCCTCTACCCACCTCTCTTTCTTTCTCTCCACTCGATGCTCTCAAGCAATGTGATTTGTACCGAAAACACTTTGATATTATTTGCCAAGTTCGTTGACAGTTTCAGTTCTCATCATTGATTCAAAAAGAACTTTTCCATTTGACTTGTGTCTCTAACTTCCGCTTTGTGTACATAGTTCAATCACAATCTTCCTCTTTCTCAATCTCAATCTCTCTCAGCTTGGGTGTTTTAAAACTATATTAACTATAAGCTCTAACTAATATTTTCTTTATATGTATCAACAGGTCAGGCTCAGCCAGTTGGCTATCAAACGAATCCCATCTTTAAAACGGAGCAGGGCAAATATCTAGCTGATTGTAAGTAAAAAGAAGTGTTATCTCTCTGATATGGGTCTATAACAGGTCAAAGGTTTCTTAGATTCATTATTAGGTAAATTTATTATCTGTTGCCTCTTTCCGAATTTAAATACAGTCGTGAGCACGGGTTGAAAATAATATTCCATTCCCAGGATACTCAGAAAAACCTCAATTTGTAGAACAGTTTAATTTAAAAATACAGCTTATCAAGAATACACTTTCAAAAGACCCTTCATAGACCCTTAACTTATGCTTTTTTCTTCACCCCACAGCTCTTGCCGATCCCTTGATCAAAGCCCTCACCGAGATTGCCAATAAGCGACCCAAGGATCCCGTTGCCTATCTGACCAGCTATCTACAACATTTTATGGGTGAACGTAAGCCTACCAGTGAGGCTGTGGTTCACTCGGGCAGTAGCAAGACCAGCAGCAATTCCACAGCATTGGCTCATTCGCATCCGAAGTTATCGAACAGAAGTAATACTCACGTAGATGCCATAGAGCTGTACACGGGATCGCTCCCCGAGGAGGATGATGAGGATGGTGCCCTGGCTGTGCAGCACATGGAGGATCGGGATGAGCATGGACAGAGCATGTTGCATTTTGCCTGTGCACGTTCGCATCGACGGGGGGCGCTCTACACATTGATCGAAGAGTCACGCATCGATCTGACCTACAGGGATGAATTATATCGGACGGCCAGGGATGTGGCCCTACAGGCGAATCAGCCCAATAATGCAGCCGAAATCGATCGCTTTATACTCGCACAAGCGGTGTTGGGTGAGCACAACGTGCTCATGCGTTTTTTCATAGAATTTTGCTAAGTTTTTCTGACTCTCTTCAGGTGATGTGGCGCCATTTGAACAGCTGGCCCTGCAGGGTTACGATCATATACTGGATATAGAGGACGAGAGTGGCAAATCGCTTATGGATGCCGCAGTAGAGCGGGAGCACGAGTCACTTGTTGGCTTCTTAAATAATTTGCGAGTCATGGAGGAGGCGCGGGAAGAGCTGCATCAAGTGATACGCGATAAGAATCTGGAGCAAGTCAAAGCACTTACAGCCGTGCCCAATGCCAAGTGGTTGATAAAGACCAAAAATTATTACGGTATGGTATATGGATTATTTTATATAGATTTTACAAATTGCTCTAATCTCTGTTAAACTTTCTAATAGGTCGCACGGCACTGCACATAGCTGTGCTGAAAGAGTCCGAGGATATGGTACAGCATTTGGTACAGCTCTCCCCGGAGGCTCTCAAAGTTGCAGATAATGTGAGTTTATGCCTAGCATACTATATACCTTTATATAATACTCCCTAATGATCTCTTGCAGCTGGAACGCACTGTGCTGCATTATGCGCTGGGCACAAATTTCTGTGAGAGCGTTAGCCGCATTCTAATACAAAACGGTGCCAAGCGTACGGCCAAGGATCTCAAGGGTAGACAGCCCAGTTATTATTTCATTAACAAGGCGGATATATTGCGTCTGCAGGAGGAGGAGGAGGAGAATCGCTGAGCAGGACACAAAGCAATTTTATTTTATAGAAATTATCTAAGTTTAAGCTGTTCTAGTTTAAATAAAATACAAGTTTTAGCAAACACTTTTGTTATCAACAGATAATTAGATAATATTCACTAACTGCCGTTCATCTTAAATTATTGCAACTTTTTATAACAATGCCAATAATATTATTAATCTTTAATTGACCTATCAGCTAAAGCTTGCCAATTGCGATTCACTTGATTTATAGCTAAGGCTATTGATAGTGTCTTTCGCTGCGATTGCAAGTGCTTCGGTTAACTGAATCTTGAAACTGTTTGATTAGATAGTACGGAAATCCATGGCCTTTGCAACAGTGATTTTAGTACACTTTAAAAGTGAAGTACGTACAAAATCTTGGAGATTTTGATATGCTCAAGGTAGGCTTTAGAAAAGCTATGAGCAAGTACTGTTACTATTACTCTCCTGATACTTCTCTGCCACTCTTCTGCTTCTCTTTTGTTACTTTTCTGTTACTCTTCTGTTACTTTTCTATTCCTCTTCTGTTCCTCTTCTGTTCCTCTGCTGTTACTCTTCTGTTCCTCTTCTGTTACTCTTTTGTTACTAATCTGTTACTCTTCTGCTACTCTTCTGTTACTCTTCTGTTACTGTTGTTATTACTGTTAGTGTTACTGCTACAGACAGTACAGACAAAAAAGGTAAGAAGAAGCAGAGCTTGCTGCACATTGTGCGATATTTTATAAATTATTTTAAATTATACACTATGGACGAGCGAGCAGCTCGACTGTACGGTCGAATGCGCAGCGTGAAATTTGGTTATTCTAGGGTATTTAATTGTGCGTAATAACTGATAATTTCGTCACTTGAGGTAGCATCCGATCAGCTCATGGGTGGGTCTTCCTTGTGTCTAGTCATCAGCTAATCAGCCTCGGGTATTATCTAAAAAAATTGAACAATAGTACACACATGAGTGTGTGTGTTCAGTTTGATTTACTCTCAATGGCCTAACGATAGGAACTACGCGCATGCCACTGCTGCTTAGAGTATTATCTAATTATTTCAAGTGTGCGAATGTTTGAGTGTGTGCGTGTGGTTGTGTGCGCGTGTGTGTGTGTGAGTGGGTGTGTGAAGTGCGCTCTGATTGCAGACACAAATACAAATGTAAAACGATTATCGCATTCAGGTGTTAGGTGTAAAGCGAAGCCGCAGCAGATTTAACTTTAAGTTCTTTTTAGCACTAAAACGTGCGAGGTTGAAATTGCGGAATAAAATGTCGGCGGAAACGAATACTGGTAATTCAAAAATTTAGATTTCCAAATGAACAAAAGGCAAATAAAAAAACCCGCAAGGATTACGCAAACTGTAAATTAAATAAAGTCAAAGCTTTATTGAGCCATAAATTTAATAATTTATAAACGCTCTTAAGTAAAGAGTCCCAAGTATAAAACACAAATAAAATAAAAATGCCACGGAAACAAGTGCGACAAATTAAGTTATAAGCAGAAATAATTGTGCATAAATTGCCACACATAATAAATTATATTATTATTAATTCAAAAGGTCCCATGTTGGGTCAGCGTCATGTGCAGACTTTGCTGCTTTTTCTGTGCATTGTGGTCAACTATATAGCCAAATTCAATGCTGGCGTTGCTGTGGTGGCCATGACAAATGCGGAAAGCACAAATCCGGATTTTCCAGTAAGTAATTTTTAATTAATGCAATTGATGCAATAGTTCTTAGTCTTTGCTCTTCTGTTAGGAATACGATTGGAATGAAATGGAGCGTTCGTATATTCTGTCCAGTTTCTTTTGGGGCTACATAATGACGCAGTTTCTGGGCGGTTGGCTGTGTCGCCGCTTTGGCGCCAGGCTCACCATCTTTGTGTCCACACTGGGCTCGGCGCTGTTGGTGCTGCTGGTGCCCTTCTGTGTGCCCTGGGGCGGATGGCAGGCGTTCTGCACGATACGCGTCTGCATGGGCTTGTTCCAGGGCCTCATGTTCCCCTGCATACATGCGCATCTGGCCAACTGGTGTCCCGTGACGGAGCGGAATCGCCTGGGCGCATTGGCCAATACGGGCATAGATGCCGGCACTTTGTTCTCCATGTTTGTGAGCGGACAGGTTGCGGCCTCCAGCATGGGCTGGCCGGGCATATTCTATATCTCTTGTGGTGTGGGCGTGCTCTGGTGCGTTGGCTGGATGATCTTTGGCGCTGATTTGCCCAAGCAGTCGAGATTCATCAGCGCCGCGGAGCTGGAATATATTGAGTCCTCCATCAATGCCAGCAGCAAGGTGGAAGAGGCCAAGGAATCACGCCAGATACCCGTGCCCTGGAAGGCCATACTGACCTCGCTACCATTCTGGGCGCTATTTACGGTACGTTGCACCCATTCCTGGGGATATTCCACGCTGCAGGCTGAGATTCCGGCGTATATGAATGGCGTGCTGCTGATGGACATGAAGAGCAATGCCTTGTACTCGGCTCTGCCGTATCTGGGCTCTTGGATCATGGCCTTTGTCTATGTGATTGCGGCGGACATTTTGCTCACTCGAGGCATTTTGACCATTACGGGCATTCGTAAGACCTTCAGTTCGTTGGCCTCCTGGTTGCCAGCTATCAGCTTGATCGGTCTCAGCTTCCTGGACAGCAATCAGAAGACGCTGGCGATTGTTCTGATGGTGTTCAGCGTGGGCGTCAATGCAGGAGCCACGATTGGCAGTGCTCTGAATACCATAGATCTGTCGCCCAATCATGCGGGTATATTGATGGGCATTGTCAACACTGGCGCTAATATAATACCCATTCTGACACCTCTGCTTGTGGGCATCATTGTTAAAAACGAAGTAAGTAAATTTTATTATATTCAAATTGCATAATTAATATTGTAAATATTTCAAACCAACAGAATGATCGTGTCGAGTGGCAGGTGGTGTTTATTATATCTTCTGTCATATTCTTCTTGGGCAATTTGTTCTACATTATATTCGGCAAGATGGTGAATCAGGCCTGGAATGCTCCCGACTTCCTGGGCAGCCAGCAAAGCCTTAATATGCAGGAGAGTGGACGAGACAAAGCGCTTGAGAAACAAGCGGAAGCCGAGGGAAATGTGATAGACAGTTCAGATCCAAAGTACGAGTAGGAACTTAGATAAGCACTAATCATATATATAGTACTAATACTAATTAAGATTTACACACGGCTGGCACGGTGATAATATAAAAGACGCTGTTGCGTTAATAAATGTAGTAAAAGATACTTTGATAAGATTTAAGTATTACGAGAGTGAAAATGGATTTCTTGACGTTTGTGGGTTCGACATGGGCCAAGGACTTGCAATAATACTTGGCATAATCTTTTCTTTAACAATATATATTACACACAAGCAATTATATATAATCTATATTTTGGCTGACGTAGTATATCAGATAGAAACAGCTCAAAAGTTGTATTTGACACGAGCGCATGTGAGATATTGTTTAAATCAATTAAACAAGTTGCAGATTTTCAAGAATTTCTATAGCCTCTTGGGTTTTTTGTTCGTCATAATCTACACATTTTGCGATTATTTTCAAGCACAGGGTGTCTTGTCAATTAATGGTTTTGGAGGCAAAGCATTTATTGATCGATGCTTGTTTAGCTATCGATTGACAGCTCTACAGAATGATAGCAGCAAATATTTGTATATTTGTACGAATATTTAACTACATATCGCTCATTTACCAGAAGAGTGTCATAACTCAAAAAAGTGCGTTTCGAGATAAACACTTTTGAAGTTTTCAAGCGCCGTGTATCTCCATACAAAGCGAAGCGACATATTCTCTTCTCACTCTTTGTGTATTGAAGATAGGAATAGGAATTATGAATTTTCACTCCATTTTTATTCAACTTTTTGTAACCTATTTTTCAGCGATTTAATCAATTGAAATTTCTTTTACTTAAGCCAACTGTGGCATACTTTTCAGCTTAGTTCCCATATCATGATAAGAAATTGATTAGGAATAAAATACCATAATTAGCTTGGCCTTATCTATAAGATATGATAAAATTAGACTTGGATTGAGTTAGGTCAGTTAACGGTATGTGGGAAAATAGATTTTGATATTGAAAGCTTTCTTGTTGATTTATTTTCAATCTGCAACTTCTAACAACTTCTGCTTAATGGCATCTGTTATTGTATAGCACGTGCTTGTTCCTTATCATCGGATATTCAATGTTTGATTAGATTCTTAAACAGAAATACTATAGCTTATCAGATCATTAATGATATCAGGCCATATTCGAATGATGGTAATAAACCAAGGCACGAATTACCTCTAGCTCTACTTATTTTGTTTTGGTCAGCGTTACGGTACAGACGTGGAATACAGCTATAGAAAATACTGGATTTGGCTTATAAACTGCTCATAAAATGACCTCAAAAGAGAATAAAGGTAAAAGTTTGGTAAATAAAATTTAATTAAAGAAAGATAATAACGTAATTGAGATTTAGCTTAGATTTGTTTATTATATTAATGAAATATCTGAGTGACTGTGAAAAGGAATTGCTTTTAAATTAAATTAAATTTAAATAAATTAATTCCTATGAATATAATTTTGTGATCTAGTAAGTAAACATCAAAAAATTATATTATATTAAAATTTAAATTTATACCATGTGAATTAAAACATTTGCATGTGATTCACTTGGTTTGATTGAGTGCTATAAATCTTTTAATCTATTTTTGTTCTACTACCACCCATTCTTATCGCTAATCGACCATATTTTATTTTGGCTTTAGCTGATAAATGCCAAGGCACGCGAATGGTCAGATTAATATGGACTTTAGCCAAATATAAGGCCAGGAATTCGTTAGAATTTACGGTTTTAAAAGTGAATTTGAAAACGTCTTGACTATACCAAGGTCGATAAGAGGATCTCCCACTTTAAAAAAGTAAAAGGATGTATTAATTTAGTGCTACTGACAGATGTATGTAACACCCAGAAAAAAGCATGGTACACCCCACAAAGTATATATATTCTTGATCAGGACGACAAGTCGAGTCGATATAGCCACGTCCGTATGCAGGTTCTATATAAAGCAGCATATAGCAGCCCCAATAATAAAGCTACAGTCTACAGTAATTTGCCATGTACGTAGTCTATGGTATTCTCCACCGATGCTATACATTTATTTATGATTTCAATTAAAAATAGCGAAGATATATAAGAGAAAATTTTTTTCATATGCATGGATGTGCCACAAAAAGCTACAGACTTGTAATTTGTAATGTACGTAGCCTTTTGAATTATCCGTCGATAGTGTGAATTATATTACAAACGGACAAGAAACACCGAAGATATGTAACTGACAATTTTTTGTTAAATGTATATATGTGCCACTATAGCCACAGTTTGAAAGCTACAGACATGGGATTTGACATGTACGCAGCCTTTGACACTATCCATCAATTCTGTGAATTATATCACGAACGGAAAAGAAACAGCGAAGATAGGACAGACATTGCAGCCACCTAGATCTGCAGACTATAAGAGCTAAAAATACCATTTTTTGGTATTATTGTTCGCCTATGCAACCATCAGATCAAGTTTGTTTAGGTTTTTTGATAATTCCTCTCATTCCTCCGCTAACCAAAAACCTGTAGCTCCGTCCTTACTGGTTTTTATTTTGATTTCCAGGTCCACTGCTGGGCATACGACATGTGCAAGCTTTGTTGATATTTATTACCATAACTTCTGTTTATATTGGACGCCTAAATGTGGGCGTGTCTGTGGTGGCCATGACCAATGCTGAATCTACAAATCCTGATTTTCCGGTGGGTATTTGTTTATATTTTGTGAGCACGCATTTGATTTGTGTCTCTTCCAAATAGGAATACGACTGGACAGAGGCACAGAAATCCTACGTACTCTCGAGTTTCTATTGGGGCTATATTATCACCCAGTTTCTCGGTGGTTATTTGTGCAAAAAATTTGGCGTGAAGAGCGTCATGTTTTGGGCCACGGCAGGTTCGGGTGTTTGCAGTGCTGTGACGCCTGTTTTGATCGAATGGGGCGGATGGGGAGCCTATTGCGCCATACGCGTGCTGATGGGTTGTGCCCAGGGTCTGATCTTTCCCTGCATTCATCAACACTTGGCACGCTGGTCGCCGCCAGAGGAGAGGAATCGTCTGGGCGCCTTGAGTCATACGGGAATTGAATGCGGCAATGTTCTCTCCATGTTTGTGAGCGGCATGATTGCCAAGGGTCCCATGGGCTGGCCGGGCATCTCGTATATATCCTCGGGTGTGGCCTTTACCAGCTGTCTGCTTTGGTTCATCTTTGCAGCCAACAATCCCACGGCATCGCGTTTCATAGGCGAAGCAGAAAAGAACTACATAGAGTCCTCATTGCAACATGGTGCCAACTATCACAAGGCCGTTATTCCTATACCCTGGAAAGCGATCTGGACTTCGGTGCCCTTCCTGGCATTGCTCGTGACCCGTTGCGCCGAGAGTTGGGGTCTGAGCACGTTGCAGGCTGAGATTCCTGCCTATATGAATGGTGTTCTGGAAATGGACATCGGAGATAATGCTCTCTACTCAGCGCTGCCCTTCGTGGCCATGTGGATAATGTCCTATGTTTATTTGGTATCGGCGGATATACTGCTCACTGGCAAATACCTTTCGCTTACTGCCATCCGGAAAACATTCAACTCCATGGCCTTTTGGATACCTGCCGCAACGCTCATTGGCATTGGCTTTCTGGATGTGGATCAGAAAACCATGGCCATTGTGCTGATGGTAATTAGCGTGGGTTTCAACAGTGGAGCCACGATTGGTAGCTCCCTGAACTCCATTGATCTGTCGCCCAATCATGCCAGCATACTCATGGGCATTGTCAACACGGCGGCCAATGTGGTACCCATTGTAACGCCTCTAGTTGTCGGTTGGATTGTGGATGATACTGTAAGTGGAACCCTATAGATAATCATCTATCATTATTCCCTGTACCCACAAGTTTAAGAAGAAGCATTGCTGCTGCGCTTTGAAAAACATTATATTTTAAAATATAGGGTACAGGGTACTAATGTTCGACTGGTCGTTTCCGTCCATTCTGGATATAGCTATAGAATTCATGCTGTAATACTTTGCTCTCTTTTCAGGGCGATCGTACTCAGTGGCAAATTGTCTTTATCATATCCTCGGTGGTATTCTTTGTATTCAATTGCATTTACCTGGCATTCGGAACGGCAGTTTCACAGCCCTGGGACGCCGAAGACTTTCTGCTGCGTTCGGAAGCCGAGTCGGGAACGCCCCCATTGGAGATAAGCCAAGCAAGCGATACGAAAAAGACCAACAGCAGTTAACCGGAACCGATAGGTCTATCTGATTTGCACAAGAGTATTATTTTATATCAGCACAATAAAAACACCATATAACAATAAGCTGTACTATATATACACGCGGTAGTAACTGTGTTTATAAAACCGCTCGTATAGAATAGAAAAACCCAGACAGAGCGAAGACTGAGTTGGCCTCTTTTTCAATTTCTGTTATCAAATTTAATTATCAGTCATCCGATTGGTAATACATACTAAATTCGGCGTAATAACATAGAGTGTTTATATATTTATATTGTACCTGGGAAATTCTCAATATTTGTTTGCTAATTTCTTTGCCTTGCTGAAGTTTGCTAACATCTGAGTCACTTGAAGTGAATTATGGGTCGTTATTCATTTGTTATAGTAGTAACTTGTGTGTTCTTTGTTTTACAAATTTTTAGATAAATACACATATTTGGAACTGGCGATAAGTCTGAAATAATTTAACTAACTTCGAGACAATTTAAAAAAGCTAATAAACGATTAAATATAATATATTATTTACTATCTCTTTTGAAGTTGGTGTTTCTAACATACTTCACATGCATAATTTTTCTAAATATTTTTCGGTAGTTCATTTGATTTCTTTAAGTGTACGCTGCCTAAACAAACGATTTGTTTTGACCAACTGTTATCAATTTATTTATTTGCTAAAGTAGTAGCATCGCTTATCTGGCACATTATTGCTTGCACACAATTAGATTATAATCGTAATAGAATATACCAATAAAAAACAATAAAAATACATATTTATAAATTAAATATCATTCACTTGCTGGCAGAATTTCGGTCTGACGTTCTGGCTGAAACAGCTGCAACATCCAGCAATATTTTTGTGGCAATAATAAACAAACTAGACTCAAATTGTTGGACGTCATATGCTGACAATTATCTCTATATAGTAATTATGTACTCTAATTCTCGGTTGTTTTTTGTTTTCTCAGCGAGTTCATCAATATTTACCGATTCAAGTAAGTTAAATACGGTACATATTTATATATCATTTGTACAATAGACGGAACCATTTAGTGGGCGCACAGGTGCCCAACTGGAATCGGAGGCTTGCGTCAGGTTGGGGGACTTTCGCTAGTATTTGATCAGCGAAATCGTAAGCAAATGCAGCTATGTTACACTGAGAAAAAAATTAAACAAAAAAATAAGTATAAATAATTTATAAAAATTTAAATTCACATAGTATTTGAATTTATTTTATATCTTTATTTTGTTTTTGAAATCTTATATTTTTTTCCAAAGAATTTATCAGAACTATGATTATAACAACTACATTTATTTTGACAGTTTGGCATATACATATATGTATATGTATTTTATTTTTAACAATTTAAAATTTAAATTTGTTTAATTTTTATATGCATTTTAAATTTTAATTATCTTTAAAAATATTACTTTGAATTTATAAAAGTTAACATAATTTAGTTCATATGAATCTTTTGATAGCTTATAATATTTCGTATATTTTACTTTTCGTTCCCATATTTATTTAGTATTCAATTGACTTCATAAGAATTTAGAAAAATATATTTACTAAATATGCCGCAATGCATATTTTGATTCGATCGCGAAAGCGCTGTGAATGATTTCCGCTGCGCAGATAACCGAAGCAGCCAAAGTGCCGCCTCCCAGCGACGTGTTAAGTTCTATAAATGAAGCCATTACAGCTGTGGGCCAGCCAGAACCATTTAGTTAATCAAGCAGTGCACAGAACCGATCGCGGGAAAAGAAACAAACAAGACAAATACATAAGTAACAAGAAGAGTACACGAACCAGTACAAGACAAATACAAGCAAATAAATAAAATACAACTAACAAACAAATCAGTTTTCAAAGTGCAAGTGCAGTTAAAATGAGCAGTAAAACGTGCAAGGGGCCTGTGCTGGGTATACGGCATTTGCAGTCGCTGTTGCTCTTCCTCGGACTGACAGTAATACACATAGCACGGCTCAATGTGAGCGTGGCCATTGTGGCCATGACCAATGCGGAGTCCACCAATCCCAACTTTCCGGTGAGTTAGCAGCTGCAGTTGCCAATCGGCGTTGTCTTCACGATGTCTGTCACCCACGCAGGAATATAGTTGGACGGAGAGACACAAGTCATATATACTATCCAGCTTCTACTGGGGCTATATCATGACGCTGTGTCCTGGGAGTTTCCTCTGCCGGAGGTTTGGCGCCAAGGTGGTGCTGTTCATTGCCTGCTGCGGCACCGCCGTCCTCAGCCTGATGACGCCCTGGTGCATCTCGTGGGGCGGCTGGCAGGTCTTCTGTGCCATACGCATTGTGCAGGGCTTATTTCAGGGCGTGATCTTCCCCTGCATCAACGAACACCTGGCCATGTGGTCCCCACCGGAGGAGCGCAATCGTCTGGGCGCCTTCAGCTACACGGGCACGGACTGTGGCACCGTGCTGGCCATGTTCATCAGCGGCATGATCGCCAAGGGCTCCATGGGCTGGCCGGGCATCTCGTATGTCTCCGGCGCACTCTGCGCTGCCTGGTGCGTGCTCTGGCTGATTGGTGGCGCCAACAATGCCACCGAATCGCGCTTTATCACCGAGGCAGAGTGCAAGTACATCGAATCGTCGCTGCAGCACAACGAGCACTTCCACGAGAAGACCATTCCCATACCCTGGCGTGCCATCTGCTGCTCCGTGCCATTTATGGCGCTGCTCGTCGCCCGCTGCTCGGAGACCTGGGGCCTCAGCACGCTGCAGGCGGAGATTCCATCCTACATGCACGGTGTGCTCAACATGAATATACAGAGCAATGCGGTCTTCTCTGCGCTGCCCTTCCTCGCCATGTGGCTGCTCTCGTATGTGTACTTGATTGTGGCCGATGTGGTGTTGAGGCGCAAGTTGCTGTCCCTCACCGCCGTCCGCAAGCTCTTCAACACGCTCTCCTTCTGGATACCCGCTGCGGCGCTCATTGTCATCGGCTTCCTCGACGAGGGGCATGCGCACATGGCCATCGCCCTCATGACTCTGAGTGTGGGCGTCAACAGCGGAGCCACAATCGGCAGTTCCCTGAACACCATCGATCTGTCGCCGAATCATGCGGGCATACTGATCGGCCTGAGCAACACGGTGGCCAATATAATTCCCATTCTAACGCCTCTCATTGCAGGCGTCATTGTGGTGGATAAGGTGAGTCCATTAGTCTATTATTATTATTCATCAGAATTAATTAAATTTCCGACTCTTCTTCTTTCTCAGCATGATCGTGGCCAGTGGCAAATTGTATTCGGCATTGCTGCTGTCGTTTTCTTTGTGGGAAACTGCGTCTTTCTCATCTGGGGCACAGCCAAGGCGCAACCCTGGGATGCAGAGGATTTCCTGAAGCCCAGAGATCCTGAAAGCTGCACTGAGAAGCCAGCACAGCCCACAGCAGCTATTGCTCCGCCCATAGAGCCCGTACTGGAGCAGCAAATTAGCTGGCCGGAGAGATATACGGCGAAGATCGTAGATTGATTTAGGGACAATGGAGTTCACTTGAAAATTAATCAGTATTGCAGCAATATTAATCAGATCGTAATTTATTTATTATTTATACATAAGTCAATCATCTGTGAGCTTAGGTAAATTATATTAATAGATTCCAATCGACTCATTTGTTTTTGTTGCCATGAACGGATTTCGGCACTCCAATGCTGAAAAGCCCATACTCAACATTTTAATTCCCCGGTGCGCTATCTAATCTATGCAATTTCTTTAAAATCAACTGAATTGACTCGATTTATAATAAGTATATGATTATTCCGGCAAAATATGGCTGTTAACAGCTGTGAAAAAGATAAAGAAAGACTAAGAACTTTGAGTTGCGAAAAAATAAAACAAAATAAAGAAGTCAAAAACATTTGCCACAGCTGTTTGTAGATTTGCTCGAACTGATATTGACTCTATAAATACTTGGTATACGCCGCTAATTATACATTTATTTTATCGTATTGTGCGCCCAGTACCAGCCCCTACCTGACAATGGGCAAGTTAGTAGTTTCTGTGTCAGATCCACATGCCCAGATCAACGATCGTGAGCAACACGTGAGTATCTCCTGCTTATCTTATCAGTCAGTTAACCCAAGTTCAATAATACAAGGCACTGAGTAGCGTTTAACAATCGTTTTGTCATCTGATATAATCATAATCTGATTTTAATTAGCTCAGGAGTGATATAGAACCCTCTGCTGTCGCTTCTGTTTACTTTGCGATAAGAGTTATTGTCATTGGCAGTCGTCGTTTCGAATAATAAATAAATATTGCCCAATATTCTATGTATAGTTACGATTGTTTGTTGACACAGCGACAACTATTACACTGGGTCATAAGTTTTATCTGTTTAGTAGCAATTAGTCAATCGTTTTATTCATATTGTTGTTGCTACATTCAAATATTTTATTTTTGCACTAAAAGTCGTTTTCTACTAAAATCTTCAACATTTTAACAATACAGCGGATAGTTATGGAAATGTATTTTTTTAAATTATTCTGTATATGCAGATGATTAACAACTCTCTATATAGTTAAAACGTTAAAACTATACATGTCAATGTTAAAATACATTGCTAATAATAACTTTTAATTGTTTGCTCTGCACACTTTTTTGTTTAACAGAATTCTCTTGTTTATACCCTGTACCAATGAAATGAGTGAAAATAGGATTAACAACTGCAGCGCAAGCCACGCATTCATTCGTGCATTCAGCCCGGCAGACCCTTTGCAGACGGTCAACTGTCTTAATATTTTGAGATGAAATTATAAAGTTGAGTTTTTGTGGACTATATTTACATCCAAAAAAATCCCAACTTCGTACGATCATTATTTCGAGTTTTCGCGTTAAGGTTTCTATGGGATCTATAAGATATAGTCAGCCGATGTCGCCAATTTTTTTATAATACAGTAGAATCCGGTTATAACGACTCCGCTTATAGCGTCCATCCGGTTATTGCGTCGCAAATTCGATGGCTATTAAAGGGCCTTCGATTAGAACGTCTCCGCTTTTACCGTCAAACCGCTTATACCGACGAGATTTTTCACTATTCAACTGGATATTGCGACGTGCCGAACAAAAAAAAAAAAACTTTAAAGAGGAAAATTTGATTTCTTTAACAATGCTAAAAGAAGCAAACAAAATCATGGATTTTGTGTTTTTTCAAAACGAAAAAGAAACAAAATCATGGATTTTGTCTTCCGGATATAACGACGTAAAATCGTCGGTCCCTTGAAAGTCACTATAACCGGATTCTACTGTATATTTAGATTATTTTTCTAGATTTTTGGTGAAAATTTCATGACAATAATAACAGACGTATTTTTTTATTTTTGTTTTATTATATTCACCTCTTTGAAAGTATGCAACAATACAATTATTTTTTTTATTTTATATTTAGAATTTTTTTCTGGATTTTTGGTGATAATTAACAATAATTAATAATAATTAGAAGTATTTTTTTATTTGTTTTAATTTTTTTTGGGTAGCAGTGTACTGTTGCATACTTTCAGGGGTGCGCCTTGTCCGTAGGCCTGGTCATATAGTTCGATAACATCTCCGACACACTGCCATATCCCATTGGGCCCGTGGCAGATCTCTGCCAGATTCGCAATAACCAACGTGGCGTTTTTATGGTCATGGTTTGCATGTTGTGTGCGGTCTCAGTTGTGGGCAACGTGGGCACCCTGCATGTGAACTGCATCAGGCGCAAGCTGCGGCCGTTCTTTCATGGCTGCCTCATCTTGCTCATTGCAGTGAACTAATTTACACGGTTAGCTTTACCACGGCTTATATGGCTAGAGTCGTTATAATTCTGCGTAATTTGTAAATTTGCAGATACTTGGTCGCTTTATGTGCAGTTGTGTGCCCTTCTTGAATAACGCCACCATTATGTTTAGCAGTCTAATGCTGGTGGCCATTGCCCTGGATCGTTATATGGCCATAA
This sequence comes from Hypselothyrea guttata, assembly GCA_035045125.1. Taxonomy (NCBI): domain Eukaryota; kingdom Metazoa; phylum Arthropoda; class Insecta; order Diptera; family Drosophilidae; genus Hypselothyrea; species Hypselothyrea guttata. The sequence continues at coordinate 932,985 of JAWNNJ010002224.1, forward strand.
AGCGCGCCGTCTCCGGCATCTGGAATCCCAGTCTGCGCTCCAGCGTGCTCTGCATTGGCGGCATTTGGCTGCTGGCCCCTAAAATAATGAATTATTTTGTAACAAAATAAAGTGTGCATCAGTAAACCAATTAATTAATCATTTAAATTTGCTGTAGTTAATTTTACACATTTTTCAACCACTTGTTGAGTCAAAAAACTGCTCCATTAATACTTTTAGTGGAGATATCGTTATGAAATTTTCACCTGACTATAACCTATAGCTACCATAGAAACCTTTAACGGGTAAACTCGAAATAATGATAGGATTTTTGTTGGGTGGTAAAAAATGTAGTCTACAAAAACTTATGACAGAAATTTACAAATCTATTTAAATTTAAATACACCTAAAATAATTAATTATTTTGTAACAAAATAAAGTGAGCATTAGTAAACCATTTAAATTTGCTGTACACAAAATTTTTGGCTGTTTTTCGTACTATAGTAACATTTATATATTTATTTTTTTCTTTCAGTGTACTCTTAGTGCAATTAATTAATTTAATATAATTAAATAAATTTTAGAAGTTATTTAAGATATTTTAAATAAAGTTCGTTGTTTAAGTCTTTCGATTTCAATTGTATGTATTGGCGCAGCAGATTTATATTTTATATTATTATTATTTTATATTCTTGATACACCTGCCAAGCTGCTTAAATTTGATAACTGAAGTTAACATTAATTGAAATTGATTCATTTGAAACTAAAACATAATTTACATATTTGGAATAAAATATTTTCATTATTTTAAAATGAATTCTAACAGTGAAAATATTGAAGGCTATAATTTGTTGAATATTTTGATTTTATTCGGGATTTAATTTCGACGAGATTTAATCACGAGAACTATGCGAACCACCAGTCTTTTATTCGAAACAAAGCGCTTGTATGTTTCTCCTTTGAATTTTTATACTGTGCCCTTTGTAAAATCGGAAAAAACAGAGCTAATTTCGCGTTTGCCCATGGCGTCTATCCCGTTCTCCCTTCCCCCTCCAATATCATCCACCAACATTATAAATTTAATTTGTTGCTTAATTCTAACAACCCCATTCTCATTACGACTAATCGATATTAACTATCGTTATGATTGCGCATCACTCATATTAACTGCTGCTTATCTCTAATCAGCTGCGCGGCAAAATTAATTTAAAAATTAATGTTACCAGCGCACTCAGACGTCGCCGCGTGTCTTTCCACCCGCTGCCGAAAAACATCAACTAATCTACTCAACCTACGCTGGGCCCGGTTTTTTTTTTTGTTCCCTGCCTCCTGCCTTTCAAATCTTAACGGCTGCACGGTTTGAGCGAACTCTCCGCTCAGCTGTTCGGTGCTGCCGCTTTTCTTGACTTGGTGTTATCGATATCAGCAAAACGAAATGCAACAATTGAGTACAGCTCTAGTTTCCTTGGGCGAAATAATAATTTACCACTGGCTAGTATGAACAACCACACCATAAACACACAAACTGAAAAATTTTAGTAACTTTTTTTAAAAGTGCCAGCGAGTTGGCAGCTCTGCAACAGAGTGGCCAGGGCTGGTGCGATGGCGATGTCTGTTATCGATTCGCCTCAAGTCCACCACTATTTGAATCGAACTTGGCCCAATTGCTTTTGGCTGCAACAAACTTAGAAATTAATTGCAAATAATGCAGCGGGAGGAGAAACACTTTGAGCTGACGCTGGACGCGGTGGTGCAGCGTCTCAACGACCTGAAGCTGGCCGTTCTGGCGATGATACAGAAGCTGGAAATGGAGTACATGGACATTAACTGGCCGACTTTCCTTGACAACTTCGCCATCATCTCCAGCAACCTCACGGGCCTGACCAAGATCCTGGCGAAGGATCAGTGTCCGCCGCTGCGCAACCGCACCGTGCTGCCGCTGCTCGTGTCCATGGACCGCGACGAGACGCTGGTGAACATGACGGAGAACAGGGTTCCGGTGTTCTCGCACGACATCGTTCCGGACTACTTGCGCACCCGTCCGGACCCCGTGACGGAGCAGAAGATGCAGCAGAACGAACAGAAGGCTGCCAATCTGACCAACGACGCGGCCATGAAGCAAGTGACCCAGTACAACAAGGTCGTCTCCCACATCCTGGAGATGGTGAGCAAGGCGCGCGAGGAGTGGGAGATCGAATCCAGCTCCCGCACCGGCATCCAGCAGACGAGCAGCATGACGGACACGCAGCTGCTGGTGGCAGCCGTCGGCATGGGCAAGGGCCTCCAGTTCAAGCCCAGCTACGGCCCCGGCCCCGGTCCCGGCATGATGGTGCCGCCCTCTATCCGCGGCCCCACGCCCCCCATGGGCGGTCCATCCATGAGTCCCGGCAACGTGCAGCAGCAGCTGGGCAAGGCTCCGTCGGCAGTCAAGACGAACGTGAAGTCAGCGAACCAAGTGCATCAATACTCAGCCCGATAGCAACTCCTCATTTATTGTGCTTCCCATTAGAGCTGGGCTTCGGTTCAATTTCGATTTAATCGATTCTTTTAGTAGGCGATTGAATCGATTTTTTTTTTTTGCGAATTGATTTCATGTAATTTGGGATTTCTTGTGAAATTCAGCGTCTGCTATTGTCGGTAATGTCCGAGTGTACGGATCTGCTCCGACCTTAATTGTTTTCGTTTGTCTTTTCAAACAAATTCAATTTAATTTTATATGCATATATTTTGTATGCTTTGGTTTTAAGTTTTTCTCCCAGACTGCCTGCAAATTGAAATTACCGCTTTTATTTCGATACAATCGATTTTTTGACGTGAATCGATCGAAAAGATCGAACCCAGCTCTACTCCCCATGAATAGAACGCAGCAACATCGTAGTAATATGGTATAATATTGAATAGTTAATACAGCTCGGAGCGTGGTCGAGGAATGTCATAAATATGGTGTGTAGCATTACAATAAACGTAAAATAGAAAACAAATAATAAAATCTCGTTTAGGGCGCGGGCTGCGCGTGCTTCTCGCCTATGAGAGTCTCGTGCACTTTGATGTCCTGGGGCGTGGAGGTGTCGATTAGCTCCAGGCTGAGCGCCCGTCGTCCGTCCTTCAACTTGTCCACGCGCCTCACAATCCCGATGAACTTCTGCCCCAGCGTCAGCCTGCGGAAGCGCACACAGTTCTCCTGCGTCCAGTCCACGCCGGCCAGCTGAACTCCTGTCGATATTACACAGATTAGTCTTGGAATCCTATAGTACAGTACAGCACAAGACTCACCATGCAGCTGAGCGGGCAACGACATCATGGGCAGCTCCCGAAACTCCCGACTCAGCGGGAGCAGTTGGTTGCAGCGCACGACGCCGTCGTCGCCGGCATCCACATAGCGCACGTGTATCATTTCATCGTAAGTCTTTCGAATATTCACGCTGCAAACAACAAAACGTTACCTGCCTTTTTCCTCATCACTTCCCCCTTGCCCCCTCGGCACTCACCGATGATAGACGCCTTCGCCGTCCTTGGCAACGTAGGCCTGGCCGATGCCCAGCTCAGCGGGCAGCAGCGTTGGAGGCGAGGCGCCCCTACAGTGCGCCTGCAGCTCCTTCATCATGCGCTGCAGCTGGTTGTAGCACTTGTACGGCTGAACCTGTGGATCATTTCAAAGAAGTGAGTTGCTTCTTGGGAGCATTGACAGGGGCACATATCCCAGTTTTGGAACGGCCAATTCCGAAATAGACTAAACTTTTATTTCCTACCCGGTATCCGCGAAATGGCTAAAAACGAGGTTAATAAATTTGTGCAAAAGTACGTAACAGGCAGAAGGAGGCGTGACAGACTCCATATGGTATATATATTCTTGTTCAGGACGATAAACTGAGTGGATCTAGCCATGTCTATCTTGGTGTCTGGATAAACGCTAATATCTCGCTTAACTATAAGAGATTAAGGAACACTTTTGGAATGTATGTAGCTATACGATATGCAGATCAAGTTTATTTCAAATGTTGGATGCCACGCTCCTGTTATACACTCTCATCGATAAAACAGAATAAATAGCGCAATATTCTCTACTATTGTATTAATCTATTCTGCATAGAGCTTTGCAATCCAAAGATTAACAGAAGCTATTTAGGAAACAATACATATAATTTTTTATAGAATATCCGATTAAATTTAATAAAGATAAAAAATAAATGTTATTTTTCAATGGTTATTATACAAAAAATAAAAATTATATTGAACCAGAATGGGCGAAGCAGATCAGTCGGACGGGCCCGACTGTCTTATATCCTGTGCCAAAGCTCGTGCTGCGCGCTCGCAAATACAGTATAAAATGTATTTAAATATTTTACATAATTTAATTTATTTATGTTTTGTGTTTATTAACCGATTTCAATGCGCTTTTCGTGATAGTTAAATATAATAGAAGAGAGTTTATGTTCAATCTTACGCTTGCTTTTTAACTTTGTATGTTCAAATATTCAAACATACGCACAGTGCAAGTGCTTGGTATTGCCATCACTCTCGCACGCTATTCCCACATGTATAGCGGCTGCGCTTGCAATGCATGCAATATTAGGACGCTAATATCTCCTTTGTTTATAAACCGATTTCAATGTGCTTTTCAGGACAGTTAAATATAATGTAAGAGAGTGAGAGTATATATTCAATAATAACAACATTCTATGATTAATAATACGCTCGTTTTTGAACTTTTAAATTCAACTATTGTGAAGCTTATATCTCCTGTGTTTCTTAACCCATTTCAATGCGCTTTTCAGGATAGTTGAATATTATACAATATAGCTTATGTTCCAAATAACAACCTTCTATGTTTAATATTACGCTTGTTATTCAAATTTTTATGTTAAAAAAAACACGAGGTTGTGTGGGTTTTATTGATTTTTGGGCATCAAGGGGGCGTGGCATCATCGATTTAAAATAAACTTGATCTGCGTATTGAATACATCTACAGAGAGCAACCAACACGGCTTCTCTAGCTTTTGTAGTTTCCGAGATCTACGCACTCATCCGGACGGACAGACAGACAGACAGACGGACAGACAGGGCTAAATCGACTCAGCTCGTCTCCCTGATCAAGAATATATATCGAGCCCTTCCCGCGAAAATGGAGTAACCAACAAAAGCAAATTTTACAGGAGAACGTTTTTTTCGCGAGAACGCGTCTGAAATTCGCAGCAAATCTGGCGCTTGCGATATAATTGGCAGGCTGATATCTCAGTAAATACGCAAGATAAAATTATGAAATTTTTTGTGTGGATGAGTTGGGTGATTATGAACATAATTGCATCAAAAACCGAAAATCCAAAAAAATGTTGGTTACGTCTTTTTCGCGGGAAGGGCTCGATATACTTTGTGGGGTCTGCCACGCCTCCTTCTGCCTGTTACATACATTCGCACAAAGTTATTAACCCAGTTTTTCCCATTTTTCAAATGGACACCGGGTATAAAAATTATATGCAAATATCTCACAATTTACAACATTTAATTTAACAATAGATTGTACATAAGAATTTATATATTCGTGATCTACGGTCTAATACCGGTTCCTTTATGTTACTATATTATATTTAATTTATTCTTCTAAAATGTGTCTAAAAAATGTCAATATTAAATTTTTATAAAATAAATTGAAAATAGGTTGTATTTTTAAGTTGTTCTTAACTTATATTCAACCAAAATCGTTTACTTTATAATTCAAATATTTTAAAAATTGTAGTCCGACTTGAAATGCTTACCGCAAAGTGTCCTGGATTCACGGAGAGCGCAACGCGCACCTCGAAGTAGGCGCCCAGTGCAGGAATGGCCTCGTATTCTTTGAGCAAGGGCAACTGCTTGGCCTTTTGAGGCGTGGCCGGGGGCGTGACGGTGCCAAGGGTGCCAACGGATGTGGGGGGGTCGCTGCAGCTGCTGTGGCTGGAGACGGTAGAGCTGAAGCTGCTGCGGCGTATCAGCTGACCGTTGGGACTAAAGTGCAGGCCGCCGTCATCGAACGGTTCCAGCCGCGTTGTACTAGAGACGGGGATTGGGGGTCAGCAGGGGGGTGGGGGTAGGGGGTAGGCGGTAGTAGATGGTTGTCGGATGGTTAGAAGGGTGGGGATAAGGCACACATAGTATGAAAAGACTTGACTTTTTGGAGTTGCAGTACAGAGTACAATGAATGATTTTACACGTAATTAATGCATGTCAAAATGTATGTATTTCTGTCGCCCATTTTCCATTTTCTTTTTTATTGTTTTTTATTGTTATTTACAGTGATGCGAATATGATTCTTAACTCTACGAAGATGATCAACGAACGGTTAGCTTACGGGATGCTCTTGTTGATAGAATTTTGTAGCGATAGTTTCATGTCAGTTCCAGTTTATCGAAAGCACTAATCAGAAACTATCATTAAACCACAGAAGATCAAGAAGAATGTTTGCAATTTGTACAGAATGTGTGTGCGTATGTGGGGTTGTGTGTGTTGGTCCATGTGTATGTGTATGTGTATGTGTATGTGTGTGTGTATGTGTGAGTGCGTGTGCATGTACATGTAGTCGAAAATATTGAAAACTCACCTCTGCACCTCGTACTCCATGCGTATGGCGCTGTTCAGGCACAAGTACAGGCTGTCCTGACCCCGGGCGTATATGGTTACCATCGGCAGAGTATCGTTGGCGCCTTCCATTACCTTGAGCTGAAACAAGGATGCAACAGATGCCAATTATTAGCTCTGACGTCACTTAATATGTGATAAAATAATAATATATCATGGGAGTAATAGTTCTGGACAAATAAACTAGGATATTGCAGCATATTTTAATTTGCCTAATGATACCCATTTTTTTAATATTTTATGATAACTTACATTCGATGCTATTATGTTTGAATTATGAATAACACCCTATTATACCATTAAAAACATTAATCAAAAATGTATGCAGTTTTGTTTCGTATTGAGAGTACAAATTGAAATTGGGTAGTTCCGTAGGTCACTATACACCCCTCCCTAACTAAAATGTTGATAGTGAAAACTCTTTCATTGCTGGTTTTAATCACTTGTTCGCTAACAAAAAAACCCCCGAAAACGTTGTTTGATCAACGCAAATCTTGTAAGCTTTAACCAAGCAGACAATAAAGATTCTCACGAATTTCAAAACCATATAATATATTCGGAAATAGATAACTTGCATTCTGAATAAAACAAAACCTTTCAATATTTTGAACACTGAGAGATCCATTATTTTAAAACAAAAACACTATGTATCGAAGAACAAAAATAATAAACTTGTAAAATAAAGTTTCTGAAGTTGTAAAATAAAAACTGTTACGATAAATATATGTTTGTCTATTATCAGTATCTATTGCGAGCAAATTATAGATATTTGATGTTCCAGAATACACTTATTAATAGGTAAAGTAGCCTATTTTTTAAAATTAGACTTGGTCTGACGTCTAATGCCTGTCAGTATAATGTTAGGACTAAGGCTTGCTGTATCTTTGTCTGAAAGCAAATATTATCTGAGTTGGAATAAATCGCATACATTACAAAATACTAAAATCAACGTACGCTAAGAACATGCACACAAAGTTATAAATATTCGCTTTGAATAGAAATATACTAAGGAATGGCACCCTGTGGTATCTCAAAACAAGTGTCTTAGCTTACTGCACTACATTTTTAGAGTACGGTATACCTCCGAGTGAGACAAGTGTGAAAAGAACGTACTGTAACTGTTACTTACCAACACCGGGGTGTGTGGTGAGAGGAGGCCACGGAGTCTGCCCACCATTTGGGTGTCGATGGGCGGGACATCGTGTAGGCGCACGCGCAGGGCTTGAGGGGGATAGGAGGCCAGTGCTAGATTGCTCGCCTCGAGGCGATAGATGTTTGAGATGTGCGTCTTGCGCAGTCGACCGTCGTCCACGTAGTAGACGTCGAACACCTCCTCCTCGGGCGCCTTGGGCTTGGAGGTGAGCATGCCGCGGTACCATTGCTTGGCGCCTTCCGCAGCCTCGTCGCAAACGCACACCAGCTGATCGTGCAGAAGATCGGTGTAGCAAACGCGATGCTGTTCACTGGCATCGTTGCCGATTCTTGCAATGCTGCGCTGCACGAACTTGAGATCCTCGTTGGGCTGTTGCACCATCAGATGACCCACATCGTTGACGTGTGAGACGATCACATGATTCGCCTTCTGATCCAGCTTCAGCATGGGCTCGGGAGTGTTGCGTATTATCTTGTTGGCGACCATATCGTTAAGATGGATGTCCTCCGGTGTGGAGGTGTCATAGAAGGTGCCAACAATGCAAGCGCGCCGCACACTAGGCTGCAACCCGCTGCTCTCTTCATCCTGACCATCCACCGACGGCGGCAGTAAGACTCCCTGACTGCGGCCACCAAGCTTGTGGAACTGCGTCTCGCTGGTGATGATGCGCGTGACGACGCTGTGCTCGGCCAGCTCCTTGGTCAGCACAGGCAGCGCATGCGGATGCTCCTCGAACTTGTCCAGAGCGTACATGCTCAGGCAGATGGCTTGAGCGGGCAGCGCCATGAACTGCGGGGGGCACATGTAGAGAGTGTCGAAGCCAACGCCCACCTCATCGCCAAAATCAACAAAGTGGCACATGCACTGACGCTGCTCCGGGCTCGCATCCAGCGACATGACGCGCACACGATTCCAGTTGTCGCTCATCTCCACCAGATAGATCTGTTGCTCCACGGGCTGCTGCACGGGCTGTCGGTTCTGTGGCAATGTCATGTAAGTGTTCAGCTGCTCCGTCAGCTTCTCAAAGTGCGCACTCTGATCGATAAGACGCGCCCACACATGCGTTGAGTTCTCGCAGAGCGTGATGTACATGCTCCAGTCCTGCTGACTGTCTGTCCAGGGCAGCTGCAGCTCCGGCATCTGTAGCTGTTGATGCTGCTGCTGCTGTTGTTGTTGTTGCAACTGCTCGTTGTACTCGCCCTCAGCCGTGTTGGCAAAGACAACCTCCGTTAACATGCCCTCGAAGCGCATCTTGGGCGAGTTCTTGATCAGTGCCCACCAGTTGCGCGGCGCAGTCAGCTTCACAGTCGCCTCGTACCATTCCGGCAGCTTTTTGCTGATAATGCCATGCGGATACTTCACCAGCTCCTCATAAAGACGCTCCACGAACTCAGCGTCGTTCGGTGCGGTCAGCTGCTGGCGCGTCTGGCTCGCCTTGAGCCGCTCCACCGCTATCTCGGAGGTACGCTGCTTGGCAGTAGCCTGATCCGGATGCTCCTCGGGGTAGCTGGAAAAGGTTCTGCTACCAACGCGCACCTTGCAGTGCAGTCGCTTGCTCTTGGGCACATTCGTGTACTCGTACTCCGGAGCTGAAAAGCCCGCGGCGGCGCAGTACTGTTTGAGCAAAGAAATGGCATCGTATTTCGGATCGAACGTAAAGCTTACATTCTCCTGGGGAGGCTGTGGGGTAAAGAGCGAAGTTAGACCAGGAAAGACCAGAATACAAGTCATGCGACCACTCACCTCGCTCAGCTGATTCTCTTCGTTGAGATGAGCTAAAGCTGCTCCTGCTGCTTGTGTTGAAGTCTTATTGATGGCGGCACTTTCCGGCGAGTCAGGAGGCGTTATAACTAGATCAACTGCTGCTGCTGCTGCTGGAGGCGTGGCTATCGCAGTTTGTTGCTGTTTCAGTCTGTAGTTGACAGAGACACCGCCGCTGGGGCGTGAGCTCGGGTATTGAATGCGCGCATGCTGTGGGCGCCTGTTGTCTGCTGCCTGTTGTCTGTTTGTCTGCTGCATGCCCCCCGGACACATTGGTGCACTGTTGCCCAGTATGGGACGCAGATGAGGCCTGCGCATGGCTGTGGCAGAGTCTGTGGCTGTGGCAGCAGCGCCAGCCCCACCTGCAGTTCCATTCATGTTTGCGTCAGCTAGAACAACCCTTGGTTCCTTGAAATTTAGCTGCTCACCTGTTGCTTTCGATTTGTTCTCTTGATCAGCTCTGGACTGCGCCTCTTGAGGCACTTGCGGCTTTTGGTTCGATCTGGAGAGTTTGTTTAGCTGACACTGCAATTGTTCGCGTTCTCTTTTCGAGTCGTTGATGATCTGAAGATTGGCTGAGATGGCAGCCTTGGGCTGTTCCTGCAGCTGTTTAATCTGGTTGTCGAACTTCTGTTGCTGCTGCTGCAGTATCTTCTGTTGTTGTTCCTGCAGCTGCTTGATTTGGTTATCGAATTTCTGCTGCTGCTGCTGCACTATTTTCTGATGCTCTTCCTGCTCGGAGCACAATTTGGCTTGAACGAGCTGCAACTTCTGCTCCTTGGACTGCAGATCTGCTTGCTTCTTGTACAGGAGTTCCACCTGATCCTCCAACTTCAGCAATCGTTCCTTTTCCTTCTTCTGTGCCTCTTGTGCAATTTGTTTCAGCTTATTCGCTTGCTGCTGCTGTTGCTGGTGCTGCTGCTGCTGCTGCAGCTGCTGCTGATGCTGCTGTTGCTGCTGTTGCAGTCTCTGCTGTTGTTGCAGTCGCTGCTGCTGTTCTGCTCTCTGCTGCTGCAGTCTCAGCTGCTGTTGTTGGTACTGTAGCTGCTGATACTGCTGCTGTTGATAATGCTGGTGTCTATACTGCTGCTGTTGATATTGCTGCTGCTGATACTGCTGCTGTTGATACTGCTGCTGTTGATACCTCTGCTGCAGCTGATTTTGGTTATTTTGGTTGGTTTGAAGAGGTCTTATATTCGGGCGTTTTGGCTTTGACTTGGACGGCTTCTGTTTAATTACCATAGAAGCAATGTGCGCCGATTTGGGGTTTGGCTTGTTGCTGATAATTATCTGGAGAAAAAGCACAAATTATTTTATTACGCTGCCTTAAATATCAATAATTAAAACATATAGAAACATTCTGAAGAGCCGATTAACTAACAATTACAATTTTGAGGTTTCTTTTAGCCATACTAGAAATTGTAATAAACTTGTTGGTTGGGTTCAGTTAAATATATATAAGCATACAACATATAAAGTTTATAATGAATAATCTCCAGACTAAACCCATTTATACAAATCGGTTTTAAGTAGACATTTACGCCGATTAATTTTTCAGCGGCGGTAGCGTAAGTGCCAAAATGAAAATGAAGGTGCAAAAGCCTGAAAATTTGTCGCCGGCGTAGGCTCTTCATAAATATATAGTGACATATCCAATCAACCCACATATGTCAACCCAGCACTTAAGAAGTAGTAATAACAAAACTCAATCAAGAATTGATCAAAACAAACTCAGCTCATATTATTATTATAAACATGTATGTAGCTGGATTCGTTATTGTTTAAAATTACCAAAGTGGTGAACGCAGCAGAAATCTAAGTACAAACAAAGATACAGCCAATGCGGTATAAACAAAGATTGGTAAAAACGCAATTGAACTCAACAGTACAGCAATAATGCTCCAAGATTTTGCCAGAGGTTTGCTGCAGCTCATAGATTTAGACAAATTCGTAAAATTATGACGTACACATCGTCCCTTTACTTCTTCATTAATGGAATGGTTCACAATATGCACCTTTTTAACAAAAAACCCACACGCACGTTCCAATAAGTTGAGCTTTGAACGTTAAAAGCGCGAAATGCATTTAACGAATGTTAAATAATTATAATTATCTCTACTTAAGCAATGGCAAACAGTGAAAGCTGTTTTAAAATTACGGCTACAAGGCCATTAAAAATTCTCTGAGATTCGGAGTACTTGAAGCCTGTTTAATATTTGGTTTAGTTTGGAAATATTTGGGTATTATATAAAATATTAGCTTTAATAGTTTCAGAAATCGACGCGTATATAAACGGAGGGACATACAGACAGACAGGTATAAATCGACCCAGCACGGCATCCTAATCAGGTATATCTATATTTTATGTGGTATGCAACGGCTCCTTCCGCGTGTTACATACATTCCCACAAAGCTATTAACCCTGTTGTAAGCCATTCAAATAAAAATAAACTTCGAATCGAATAAATAAAGCCCAACAGTTTGGTTCAAACAGGGTTCGGATTCAGTAACGCCCGGTTCGGTACAAGTTTTTGGTGCAAAATAAAATAAATTGCGGAATTTCGGATCCTAATAGTTAGGTGCGAACATGGATAGCGCGCCGCTTTCAAAAACAAATAGAAATCACTGCAAGTCTTAACAGTTAAAATATGCAAATGAATACGTGTGGAAATGTTAACCCTACAAGTGGTAATATGCAAATTGAATTAAATGAATAAACGCCCAGATCTCAGCACCTATAAGAGCTAGAGACACCATATGCGGGATTTAGGTTTTCCTATTCAGTAAGCAGATCAAGTTTGTTTTAGATTTTAAATGACTCCCCTTTTCCCCCGCACGACAGCTGCCACAATATTTAAGCTACAGACTTGTAATTTGGCATGTACGTAGCTTACATTACGATCAGGTAAGAAACAGCGAAGATATGCCACATTCAATTTGCGCCACTAAGTGTGAGTCATGCGTACGCTCGCAGCTTTGTGTGCATTTGCCTCTGATTGTGTTTCTTACCACAAAAATATATATACTATATGGGGCGTGGCACGCCTCCTTCTGGGTGTTACACACATTTCCTCTTTGCACTAAGTTAATAGACCCTTTTTACTTTTTTTTAACTAAAGGGTCTAAAAATGGAGGGTCTCCCACTCTCGGTTACGTCCCACTGATTTTTGTTAAGATTGTTATGTGTAAAGAAATTATTATCCAACACTATGGTACTTAGTTACTACATACAGTCATAGTACACCAATAAAAAAATATAATTTTATTCAATTAAAAAAAAAACAAAAAAGATTGTAGAACCGAATTAACTACAATATTATAATTTTAAAACACAGACACAGAGGTGACTTCAATTTGATTTGTCTGCAATTTTAGTAAATTTGTGGATATTTACATAGGTTACTATAATTGTCTAAAAAATGTAGAAGTCTAAAAGAGTTTCTCGCAGTGTATTCTATACGTTTTTCGGATTAATTAACCTATAACCTATTTATACATTGGTTTCTACTGTAGTTTCCCAATTATGACAACGAACTATGCGGATTACTGCATGCATTTGTGGGTGCCCAGAAGCCCCTATAAGACCCGATACTCTAGGAGCGGATGCTGGGATATGGAGTCGGGGCGTTGCAGCTACTGATAAAGCGCAACAAGCAAGGCATGCAACAACAAATGCAGTGTTCGAACGGTATTCGATTGGCATTGAGGCGGAGAGCAGAATGCCTGCATTTAAAAATACATTATAACTGAATAATCACAGCAAGAACAGCAGCTGCCACAGCGAATGCAGTGCAATGCAAGGTGCCCCTGCTCCCCCTTGTCCATCCCCCCTCGCTCATCGGGGGTGAGCACGAAAGCACAACAATTCGTTCACTTTCACCAAGCGGACAGAGAGAGCGCAGCGCACAGAGAGACCGTAAGAGTATAAATTGCAGAAAGAGAGACAGAGAGAGAGAGCGAAAGAGTGGCTAACAAACCAAACGCTTAAATTGCCCGACATTTTTTCTTTTCTTTTTTTCTTTTTCGTTACAGTTAAACGTGTATCTTTGTTGTTTTTTATTGCCATTTTGCAATTTTCCACGAATGACTTATTGTCATCAGCGAGAGCAACACTTCTCAGGTAAAAATCGGGCTAGAGAAAGACTCTTACAGATAAACAAGCAGCATTGTTTACACTTTTGCGTTGACACGTTGCCCCTTTGTGGCAAGCCAAGCCCCGTACAGCAGACAGAGGCAGGCAGAGACCGATTGCGATTCCGATCGAGAGAGCGAGCACCGAGCACTGTTCGCGCTGAGGCAGCAAAAGTTACTGAGACGGCAGCAAGCGCCAAGGCGAACGAGTGGGCACAAAAGCTTCACAGAAGCTTCCAAGCAGTGTTGGCTGAAACAGCTAGACTTGCCGAATAAAATCACTAAAAACTAGCGTGAAACAAACAAGAAAAACCGAATGCATAAGAATAAATAATATCAATATAAATAAAATCAATCAAAATATAAATGGAATTTTCGCGACAAATTTGGCAATTTTTAACAGTCGACAACAGGAAACAATTAAATTGCAAGCCACATTTTTCTTACACATTACACATTTTATTTAAAATTTTGAGGCCATTTTGTAAGCTGTTAATTACAAAATGTTTGTGCAGATCTATAGCAATAGCTTTCAAAGAAACTATTTTTGTAGCTAATGATTACAATTGTTGCTGACCAAATTGTAGACGCCTGACTTAGTGCACAAATAGTAATATAACATATATCTATTATGTAACTATAATACTGTACCATTTTTTAAAACATATGCAAACATACTATTTTATTAAAAAGAAAACAAGGAATCTAGCTATTTTTAGACATTTTGGTTTGCCTGTTCTGCTATAATTCTCGACCGATGGTTGGCAACACCGGCCCCAAAAGCTGCGAGCTCATCACTAGCTCAGAGAAAGAGAGAGCACAATGATACTCAGAGAGTGCGCAGTATGCACTTCGATATGGGGTAAAAAGCATTGGGTTTACTCACCTCGTTCCCCACTCTGCTGAAATTAAACACATTCGTCCTCTCAAGCATTTCCAGGGCACTTCGGAAGCCCAGGCGGCGGAAAGGGAGGGGCGTTTGCTCCACATTTATATAGTCCCGCTCTATGCTGTGCAAGCTGACCGGCGGCTTAGTGGACGTTATCAGAGAGCGCACTACTAGCCCCACCTCCTTCAGTTCCTCGTCCATTTGGGTTGGGATTGTCTAAAAATATGGAAATTAGATGCAATCATGTTTCAGGTGTGTAGGTGTGTATGTATGTCAAGTCGATCACGCGATTAAGTGTGATTAAGTGTGGTGAAATGAAACCGTTATCACCTACAATTAATGTAATACATACATACATACGTATGCGTGAAAGAATTCGCAACAAAAACACACGAAAACGTGACGTATGTTGCGTGTGTGTGTGTGTGTGTGTGTATTTAAGAGCGAGCAATAAATGTGCGGCGACTCTTAAGGCGTTATAGAGAGAACGTGAAGCGAATTCCTGGTATGCTGATCTTTGCTAATTGTGTGTCCTTTAGTCAGGGATTATCTCAATACAAACGTAAACAAACAATTGCAATTTTTCTTATTATGAATGAATGGAAATATTATGGAAATATTTAAATATTTTAATTTTAATTTGGCTTGATATCAGAATTCAATTTACGCTTATTTATGATAATTTGTAAATGTTGATTATTGTATGTTGATTGTTATTATTTATGTTCGAAGCTATTATACATACATACATATATGTATTTGCTAATCAAGCGTTTTTTGGCATTTACAGCTATAAGCGTTTACAGCTGCAATTACCGCCATTTTGGATTTTGCTCAGATGCCGTTATTGTATGCAAATTTTAAAGTATGAAATTAATTACATTGAATTGATGGCGAATTTAGCAATTAGTTGATGGGTAATACTCAGATATGCACTTGTGCATAAAGCGAACTCCGCAACAATATTCACACGAATCTGCTTAATATCACTTGTTTTTTTTTAACTTTTTTTATGGTGCTCCACGATTCACTGCCAGAACTATAATGAATATATGCCTCTAAATCGATGGCAAGCTGTTTAAGTTTACACTCGCAGTTTGACAACAAAATGTCAGGTATATTGATTGATATATTTAATTTCACTTCAGTAAAAATAATTTATTTCAGTACAGCAATACAAAATTCAGCAAAACACCTGTTTAAAATTGAATCTCACGCAGAAATGCCTTCAGCGAAAAATATATCGGAATCAGCCACTTATCGTCGTGCCACCACAAGCGTCGAACATGCATGAGTTCGCATGCCGGCACATGAAGTTGCAGATGTTCGAAACGGCCAACCTTTGGCATAAACAATGTCTTAATAAAGTTTGTATCATAAATTCAAAACGTTTATTTATGATACACGTATAAAATATAAATCAAATGCCGTACAAATAAGCTACTGCTCAACTCCTCGCTTGTCGCCTTTACGTTGTCTGTTGTTGTGCTGTTGCAGCTGGACCTTCATTTGGTTCGACTGGAAACGCGTTCTTGATCATTCGCTTTTCCAGATTTTTTTTGTGTTTTCTGAAGGGGATCAGCAGTACGTTGAACTGATTATATGGTATATCGTCCCGTTCCAGCTTTGACTTAAATTTCAGCACTTTTGCGTATTCCAAATCGGTTTCTTTATTTGGACGGTGTTCCGGCTTACGTTGTTGATGTTGCTGCCGGAAGATGGTGTTTCGCTCTGTTGCCACAGACTCAGGAATGGGCAGCTCCTCTTGGTGTTGCTTGGTGTTACAATTTGACGTGTTGAGCCACTTCTCGAGATTATCCTTCTGTTCATCAGCATGGTCAATCGGCACATCATTTTTTAGCGAGTGAAGCTCCTTGATGAAATCCCAGGGAACTCCCGGCAAGCATTTGCCAAGCTTTCTCAAAAATACGCCGGGATCAAAGGATGGTTTGTCTATCGGCCGGGCGACAACTGGACTCAACTGAGGACTGAAGCTGTTCATATCTCCTGGAACTCTGTGCCGTGCATTGCGGGGATAGACCCGCTGATATAATGATTGCTATTGAAATAAACTCGTATATTTTGAGGATTAGCTTTGGCATTTTTGTAAACCCGGCTACAATTTAGTTGGATTATATTTCACAATTAAAATTGCTTAAACATATTTCTCCATGCTATATTAATATTTACTTTTAAATAACGATTCATTATTTGAATATTGTGGGCATGCGCAATTGCGCATACTTGAAAATACCTATTAAAGAACCTATTGACTCTTGTCTCTTGTAACATTTTGATTCCTCTCGGGATAAAGTTTAACTTTATATTTTATAATTCACTTTAATTTTAGTCAGACCTAAAAATCAATGAGCACGCGAATCACTGCACGGGTCTCCAGTTGTTTTTATACCCTGTACCCATTGAAAAATGGGAAAAACAGGGTTAATAACTTTGTCAGAATGTATGTAACAGGCAGAAGGAGGCGTGGCAGACCTCATAAAGTATATATATTCTTGATCAGGGTGATGAGCTGAGTCGATATAGCCATGTCCGTCTGTCTGTCTGTCCGTCTGTCCGTCTGTCTGTCCGTCTGTCTGGATGAACGCTGAGATTTTCTAAACTACAAATGCTAGAGAAGCCGTTTTGGTCATATTCGAAAGGTGTGTACCATACGCAGATCAAGTTTATTTCAAATCTTAGATGCCACGCCCCTTCCGCCCGCAATGTACGGAAAAATAATTCATTGACCAATTAAAGACATACAAATCTATATACACATATTTTGTCTTCAGTAGTTGGTAGATAATAATACAATCTACAAATTCTGTGAATTTCATCAAAATCGGTCCATTATTAACAGAATTATGATGATTTAAAGGATTCCACATTTTTTGTAGATTTGTATGGCAGAGTCTCACATATACATATACGTGCTTCGAAAATGTGTATGTGTATGTATGTACATGTACATGGTCAAGAGCTCAGCAGCTGTGTGACCGAATGCTTGCGAATGGCGTTGCCAGAACGTTAGAACGCTTGCCCGCTGGACTCAAACGTTTGCTAAATAATTACTTTATCAGTAATTTAATGCTTATAAATAATATATCGGGGAGAAAAACATTTTATATATATTATAATAATAAACTATAGTAAATAAAATGTATATTAATAATTATAAGTCATAATAAATATGCACATTTAAATTTTGCCAATTGCGCGCTCATTTTTCCATTCACAATGAGCACCTTTCGATAGACGATATCTATTCGATAGTCAGACCGATTTGTGTGCTTCGTTCGATCGTTTGCGAGTTTTTCAACAAATACGTTTTTCTATCGTTTGTTATTAACATTCTAAAGCGCAATTATCATTGCGAATGTTAATACATATACTTAGGCGTGATACACTGCTGCGTTTTAATATAAATAAGAGTAAAATAATAAGACTTGCGTATGTGTGTGTGTGTTTGCGCGCAATTTGCCGCTAAATTATTACATTTTTAATATCGTTTAATAGTGCAAAATATTTTAAATTATATACTGTACGGGCGAGCGCGCAGCGCGAGCTGTGGTACAGGGTATTAGACAGTCGGGCTTGCCCGACTGTCAGGTCGAGCGCGCAGAGCGCGCGAGATTTTTATAAAACGCAGTTGATCAGTCGGAATTATTTCTCTTTGCAGTACATACATTTGTTCAAAATTATTGTAACTGAAACAATTCCTAATATTTTTTAATACGTTTTTAACCAGATGAAACTAAACAATTTGCACAAAATTATTAACCCTGCTTTTGCCCATTTCATGAGTGCTAATTGAGTGTTATTAAGGTCGCAAAAATAAACCCTGTTCAAATAGAGAAGAAGTCGTATGCCTAAGCTTAACAGTAAAAAGTGATTATATAGGGAAGGTTCTAGAATGTTCTTCAACACAATGGGTCCAGTACATATATAAAAGAAAATTGCGGAACTCTGTCGCCTTAAATCTATCTAGGTTATCGCGGGATCTTGGTTTTCTATTGAACTCTGCGGGTATATATACTCGAAAGTAAGTTAAGTAAATTTATCGAAGGCCGATTCAAAGAAAATCTGTGACCTTTAACTCTCACTAAAGCTACAAGAAAGGTTTTCATAATCCCAAGGCAAGCTATGTGCATATAGTCCTAAGCAAATTGATTAACCATATCAAGTGGTAAACTTTCTAATACTAATTTATTCTGAATATTTTGATGCTCCGACTGAAGACGATTCCTGAAACTATAATTGTTTCTAGGGTGGTGTTCGGACATTTCAAATATTAGACGGCTTTTGTGTGCATAGATTGCACGAATAAAAGCCTGAGTGATGTTTAACACCCAAAATAAAGGCACGGGATGGTGCGTCACAAATGAAAGCTCGAATAGAAACTTTCAGTTTTCCACCTTGAAATACTAATCCAACCCTGATCAATTCTAATAATTCGCTTACGACTTCCTCTAAGTAAGAGTTTGCATCGTTGGACTTGCCCTTGCCAACATATATTCCTGCCACTAATATTGGTTTTGTGCCATTCACGTCAATTAAATTGGGCCATACTTGTTCGAGTGAACTTTTGAACAACGGAAGTCTATCGACATTTATATTTAAACGAAGGTTCTCAAATTCGTAAACAACATTTGTTAAAACATTGGTTAAAGCGTTTTTAACACCAAAAATTACAAATCTTTTGATAATCTCTCGTGAAGTGCACGTCTTGTGGCAACCCAGGTATTCAAATGTGTTCTGCTAATATTATTTTCGAACAAAATTTGAGCTAAACGCGTATTAAAAACATAATTGGCGGAGCAGATCAGTTGGACGGGCCCGACTGTCTTATACCCTGTGCCACAATGCGCTTTTTTAAATAGTTAAATATAATAAAAAATCTCGCGCGCTCTGGCGCGCTCGACCTGACAGTCGGGCAAGCCCGACTGTCTTATACCCTGTACCACAGCTCGCGCTGCGCGCTCGCCCGTTCAGTATATAATAAAATTCTTTAAATATAATTTAATCTATCTTGATTAAAACGATCTGACGAGGTGGCAACGCTACCGCCAAAACTCAATTTGGCACATGGTATGGCGATGAAGGTGGCGCTCGAACACTTGTCGCTTGGTCTGACGTCACGCGTCACAGACTTTTGTTCTTTTGCGCAATCTTATTTTGGCACCTTGCAATTGGTGTTGTTTACATGCGTACATGCACACATACATGTATGGTATTCGTCTATTCTACATGTATGTGTGTTTCTGTTTATATATACACACATACACTTGCTGGGCTGCAGGGCCCGTGCGAAGCAATACATGCAGTATTGAGTAGCTTATATCTCATATGTTTATTAAACGATTTTAATGCGCTTTTCAGGATAGTTAAATATAATAGAAGAGAGTATATATACCAAATAACAACATTCTATGTTTAATATTACGCTTGTTTTTGAACTTTTAAGTTCAAGTATTTAATAGCTTATATCTCCGGTGTTTATCAACCAATTTTAATCCTCTTTTCAGTATAGTTAAATACAATAGTAGAGAGTATATGTTCCGAATAACAACATTCTATGCTTAATATTACGCTTGCTATTCAACTTTTTGTGTTAAAAATTCGAGGTTATGTGAGTTATATTGATTTTTGGGCGTGAAGGGGGCGTGGCATCAACGATTTGAAATAAACTTGATCTGCGTATTGAATACACCGACCGATAGCAACCAAAACGGCTGCTCTAGCTTTTATAGTTTCCGAAATCTCATCGTTCATACGGACGGACGGACAGACGGACAGACGGACAGACAGACAGACAGGGCTAAATCGTCTCAGCTCGTCTCCCTGATCAAGAATATATATAGTTTGTGGGGTCTGCCACGCCTCCTTCTACCTGTTACATACATTCTGACAAAGTTATTAACCCTGTTTTTCCCATTTTCAATGGGTACAGGGTATATAAAGAGTTTATGATCCGAATAACAATATTCTCTGTTCAAATTTAACTTTATATGTTCAAATATTCAGACATACGCACAGTGCAAGTGCCTAGCAACATGCTTGGTATTGCCATCCCTCTCGCAACCCTCTTTGCTCAATAGTCGATTTAAATCAATTAAGTTGTAAAGAAGGCGTGGCGTCAAAAATTTGAAATAAAATGCTACATTCTAAATTTAGCAGATCTAGATTTTATAGTGTCCATACAGAAAGACACACAGATAAATTTTATTTATTCCTCCCTCAGATCTGAATATAAATATGGACTCAATGGGGTCTGCCACGTCCCCTCCTACTAAATAAATATTTATTATACCCTGTGCCCATTTGAAAAATGGGAAAAACATGGTTAATAAATATGTGCGAATGTATGTAACAGGCAGAATGTATGAGGCGTGGCAGGATCAGGGATCGCAATTATTATAATTTTTAAAATAAAAATCAAGAAATAAAAGTTATTTGTCAATTTTATTAAAACAATTAAAAAACAACTCTTATTTACAATTTTTTGAAAAAAAAAAAATTGAAAATAAGTGTTAATTTTCAATTTTTATAAAAAAATTGCAAATAAAAATTATTCTCCAATTTTTATAAAAAAATTTGAAAATAATAATTATTTTGCAATTTTTATTTTAAAAATTGAAAATAAAAATTGAATTCCCATATCTTTTGAACCAAGTTGAGTATTGCAAAAATTTAAATGTATTCGTGATCTGTGATGCAATACCTTTCAAATGCCACATCGCATGTCCTTCCAGGACGAATATTCAAGGATTCTGATATTAAATTTGTTAATATGTAGTATCAAGTACCAAACACGTTGCCATGCACTTTTGTCATATGTATTTGTACATACAAATACATATGCCAATATCCTATATATGAATATGCACCAATACATATACATAGTATATGTTGGATCAGCAACTGATTTCAAAAAATTGTAAATAAGAGTTGTTTTTTAATTGTTTTAATAAAATTGACAAACACCTTTTATTTCTTAATTTATCCTGAACTCTTAATTATTATTTGCGATCCCTGGGCAGGATAGGTAACTACCATACACAGGAGTATATATTCCGAGTTTCAACGATTTATGTTCAATATTACGCTTGTTATTCGGTTTTTATTGATTAAGGCGTAAAGGGGGGTTGCATCAAAAATTTGAAAAAAGCTTCATCTGTGTATGATGAAGAGAGAATTCATGTAAATATCTCAGTGTCTTTTAAATTGGCGAATCTATTTTATTTCATTTATTGTAGGCGGCAGGGGCGTGGCATTCAAGATTTGAAATAAACTTGATCTGCGTATGGTATACACCTTTCAAAAGAGACCATAACGGCTGCTCCAGCTTTTATAGTTGCTGAGATCTACGCACTCATCCAGACGGACGGACAGACAGACGGACAGACAGACGGACATCGTTAAATCGACTCAGCCCGTCTCCCTGATCAAGAATATATAGACTTTGTGGGGTCTGCCACGCCTCCTTCTGCTTGTTACATACATTCTGACAAAGTTATTAACCCTGTTTTTCCCATTTTTCAAATGGACGCAGGGTATAAAAATATGCAAGTCAGATTTGAAAAAAATCATAACCATTTTTAAGAGACATCAATGCACACGAGTTTAAATTTTGTTGCATTAAAATATTGCGACTGGATTTGCTGAAATTGGCTATTGAATTGGTTGACCTCACATGTCACTTCCGTTTTTTGTCCCGTGAAAATCACTTGAATTTAGCAATTTTCTTAAAAATGAAAAGTTACCCAAAATCAATCTTTCCACTAATGAAAGAGCTAATAAAATCCTCCTTTTTACCGTTTTTTATCGGTTAGAACGCGTACGAATTGTCCTGTTCGCGACTGTGGAAATGCCCATATATACTTGCCTTGCTCGTCCTCTGGCAGTGCAGCCGTTAAGGCGCACACAAAACGGAAGAAGAAGAATTGCTGCTACGTTTTGTATGTCAGTTTTATAAAATTATATTTTTTATACTATTTTATATGCATATTATTATTAGAAAATTAAAATTTGCAAGTTGCAAGTCTCCCAACGTGATTATGTATTTCTTTACGTACAACAGTTGAAGCGATTGGAATCATTTTGATAACAAGATGGAGTCTGCATGTTTGCCATTGAAAGTACAGTTATGTACTGCACAAATTGCGAAATAATAACTAAATAAATAATAACTATTATTATTGTTATTTAGCACACCATATGGTCCCAGTTTTTGATGACGCAAACCTTTGACTTTGGGGCTCAATGGCATGGCAACAGCTATGTGAGAGTGCACTGGAAGCCTGGAAACAGACTGGAAGTCGACTGAAAGCCAATGGAAAGCTCTGAGGCACAAGGCACTGAGACACAAAGCAGGAAAGGCACAGTTCAATTTAACACTGCGAACGCATAGGACACTGAAAGCAAAGAAACAAATGTGAAAATTCCTATAAAAATACACTTTGTAGTGCCTGAACCTAGGCCGAGAGTGAATCCAGAGTTAAAGAGACCCAATTGGATACATCTTCGATTCTGTTGCGCCTTGAGAGTCGTGTGTGCTAGTTTCGCCAGATTTCGTAACATCTTAAATGCCACACAAACGCAAAAGGCATAAAAAATAAGCGAGTGCAATACGAGCCTTAGTTTATAATATCGATATTTGAATAGGATAGTGCGCATTGTGCCTTATAGAGCATCGATCCTGTGTGCCATGACTGTCCCCAATATGCACACCAAAATGATGATATTGATTTTATTTTTCTACAACGGTTCCTACAATTGGAGTAAAAAGTTCTAAGCAGCCCGCGACCCCCTTCAAGACGCTCGAACCACGTAAACATCGGGTGAGTTAATAACTTTAAACATATGTACATACATATGTATGTACATATAAAAAGCATTTATTATTAGTCCGTTAGTCCCTACAGACTTCTTTGTTTGCGCATTACTTTTTATCGATTTTGCAATGCGCTGCCATGAAAGGCACAAACAGCAACAGAACCTCCACCCCCTCCCTCACCCCCTATCCTACAACTGTCAAGACGACAGGACGAACAATAACAAGTAGACACAACAAGAAACATCTGTGCTGCTCACAGTGGCTTCCCAAAAGAGTGTGCACAGCATAGAAATGTCGATTATTGATTCAACATGATTATATGAAGCTTGCGATTATTGATGGCGATTGATTAATGAAGAATTAAAATACTCTATTATTCAAATATTTGTATTATTTATGTTATTTTATATTTGATTAGCGTATAGTCTAAAACTACACGATATTTCTATTATTTAATTATCTCATACTTTTGTGAAAATATAATTTTTTTCATGCTGTACTATTACTGTATGTGGTAATTTCTACCATAGTTAAATAATACAATTTCATTTATACAAGTGTAGTTCTATTAAATAAAAGTTATTATTATCTCATACTGGATTGCAGAATATTTATGTATATAAGAGAGTTTAAATTGAATTTTATTAATTTAATTTTGTTGAATTGATCCGCAATTGATAAAACCGACTTTTTTAATCAAAATCGCTAATTGAACTCACCCTTTATAGCCAATTTCAACTTGCGATTATTTTGAAGAATAATCAATTAGTGACTCGATTATTTGAAACCCTTCGTTCATTCAAATCGTGGTTAATCCTGCCATTACTAGATGTGGGTAGACTTAAATTTGAATTTAAATAGATACGTTTTCACATAAAGAGACAAAAGTATTGGGGTTCAATTCGATTGGAGGCCACTGTAAATTCGTCGTTCCATTTTCCTCAAATTTCCAACATGGCCAACTGGAACGTGCAGAGTTCACGCACATGCGCACAGGGTGCCTCAGCACACAATGTTTTGGTTGTAAGGCAAGGGCTGCCTGGAAGCAATGAGTACGCGCACTGGAATACAACAATAACATTTGCCACATGCGGCCAAATTTGTTTACAAATACGCAGACAGATGCGCCACGTGCCACGAGGCACGTCGCACGAGGCGCGAGGCATGCATCGGCGGTCATTGGAAGCGTGAAAGTAGTATTTGTGTAAATACATACATATGTATGTACATATGCACATACATATCTTACGCACCGGCCGGCTTCAATCCCTAATTTCGTTGGGCCTACGCGAGGCGATGACGTCAGCGATGGCGATGGCGGCATTGAACTACTTTCCTTCTAGAATCGGGAAGTGGGGCTTATTCGAAGGCTAGTCTTGGAGTCCACGCGCTGTGACGTTGGCGAAGGTTTATTTATGCCCATCATGACTAATCCAATTTCGAATTATGGCCAGTGTTGAAGCTTTTTACTGCTTAAATTGGCTTTTCTCCAAAAAAATCGAATTGAATTGTAAGATACTTGAAATAGGCAAGAGGGATTGCAATATTGCAATATAAAGCGCCATCTATGGATTGCAATAGAAGGTAGAATACTTGATCAGTGCTAATTGGATTTCGAACTACGATTTTTCGCAATCCAATACGATATAACGGTAGAACCATAATTTAAAGCGCCATCTGTGACTCGTACTCTCAACGTTGAATTTCGATTGTCACAGTCCACGCTCATACGATATGAGAAAAAGATTAGACCATTAGTTTTAAAGTGCCATCTATGACTCGCGTTGTGAAAAAGTTAACTTAGACACAACTAAGCAATACGAATTGTGATCCACAATTAATACGACTTACAAACCACAAGTTCGAATTCAATATAAAGCGCCATCTATGGCTAGTACTAATTATGATTGCATTTAATTGGATTTCGAATTACGATCTTTCACAAAGCAATACGATATAACAATGGAATCAGTAGCGCCCTTTGCGACCCGTAGACCCAAAAAAGTTGAACGAAATTTGAATTGCGTCACATTCGACAATCATACGATATACATTATAAAATATAAAACGCTAAACGCCAATTATCACAAATAAACAAATTACGATTTGCGACTTTATTACAATTTTAAGTAGTACGATACACACTAAGGATCTAAAATTGAATAAACAGCGCCATCTGTGGCTCACAGATGCTGAGCCAAAATCGAATCAGTAATAAACCGTTAAATGCAGCCACGGTTGACACTGTTGATGTGGTTCTATACATCATTGCCTATTTAACTGGTTTCAGAATTCTATTTAGGCATATCATAAATTCTAAAAAATCGCTCACCATAACTGAAAAAAGTGCGTTTCACTGTGTATTGAATATAGAAAATTGAAATTTTGACACAACCTAGATTACTAGCCAACGAACATTACTGCATGATTAACTCAAAAATCGCATTTCTTAGTTACGACACTTTTCAAGTAAATGATGGAAATGTATTATTTTTAATACACTTTTATGTATTTTCTTTGCCTTTTCTGGCAACACTGGTTCTGCTTCTGAATGTTTCTGTTTTTAAATCAAATTGTAATTTTTGGGGAAATAAAAAACAAATTGCATGAAAAGGGAAGTCAATTTGAAAGAACCATCGATTTGAAAGATCCTAATCGATAGAAGAGACGATTTACAATCACACCACAAAAACGAGCAGTGTGAACAGGGTATTCGAAAAGGCGTTCTTAGTAGATGGCGCCAGAAACCGTTTCGTGTGGTTTTAAGTTGCTAAAACAAGTTTCAGGCATCTATCTATGCTTTTCATAAATCTATTTGAATATTCATGTATTACATTTATTTGTAATAATCTTTTCTGAATAATTTTTTGTACATATTTGTATATATATTTTAAGATGCTCTGTTCATATAATAGTAATTGAAATTTGTCTGTCTGGCAACGCTGTTAAGTTGTTCTACAGTTCCACATATCTTTGGAGTTCTACGTTTGTCAAATATGTTGGTTCGCTTCGCAATGAAATTGTTATTTATTTATATATCATCATTATTTTGATTTCAAGTGGCAACCTGCGCTACGAACTGCGCATTAGCCACCAATTAATGAAATTAATACATTTGTTTATGCATTTGAGTTGACATATGCAAAGCGTGCCCTCGATATGGGAATTTGTATGAATTTTATACAAACGTGTCATGTGTGCTACGAGTATAATTTTGATCACCTTGAGACCCAAAATGGCACTTTATGAGACAAGAACAATTGCCGTAAACAATCACTTGCATTTGTAATGTTTACTGCTCAGAACTTAATTGCAACACGAAATGTTTGTCTAAATTTTACAACATTTCTCGGCACAGAATGCAATTGGCAACGACGCAAAAGCCCCGAATCTCGACTATATGGCAGCCATATAATAAATATACCTATACGAACCACGAAGCATATAAAAATGTTGATATGAAGGAGAGGAAGGTGAGGGAAAGGCGCAAATAAATGGGAATTATACTATCTGAAGAAACATTAAACGTTGGGAATTGTTTTCATCTTTCGGCTGTAGCTGAGTTCTGATTAGATAATAGCAGTAAACACTCGGACATGAAACAATTTTCCACTCAGCTAGCAGAACAAATATCATCATCATCATCACTATCATCAGTTATGACTGATAAGTCCGTTCATTTGCATATCACATTGTATACGCAGCTTAACGATTGACGCAGAACTCTGTTTGCCCTAGATAAAATAGTAAACAACATGTAAGGGCCTTTCGACAGTTGGAGGCGTTGCAATCACAGAATATTTCGCCATAACACGCAATATATTGTTCGATTCTAAGGCTAATTCGGGTGCTCTGATTTGTCTACTTGCAGTAACCGGAACAACAGCTGACGCCCGTTTCCTACTTTCAGCTTCCAGTTTCCAGCGCATTACTTTCCACAAGCGATAAGCGAAAACACAATTAACACGATTTTGCGTAGCAAAACAAATATCGCGTTAGCAGTCGAGCTCTTCCCCTCCCCTTTTTCGGAACCGTTCCGTGGAATACTTTTTGCGTCATAAACTGAAATATTTCGTGCAATAAACAAATCCAAACAAAACAAAACAGAAGCAAAGAACAGAAAACAACGAATACAAATCAAAAGCAACGGCAGAGCAAACTGTGCCAACGTCGTCGTGGTCGTCGCACCCTCCCGCCCTCGCTCCCTCTCCGTACCCCCGGCGGTATCAAAGACAATACAACTGCGATCTCGGAGCGAGCGTGGTGTATATAAGGCACGCTCATATCAGCGGTCTGTGTGCATTCAGCAGTCGACGCTAGAGGAGCTCAATTTTCTAATTTTCAGTTCTCAGTTCTGAGTTCTCAGTTTGCGATTCGGAATTCTCGATTCAGTCGTGTCTTGCATCGCGTTGGAGACGGATCAGTCTGCGGAGTCGTTTCAGATGTAATTTACAGCCAACTGGGACGTCAGCTATAGAATCAGTTGAAAAAAATCCACCTCGATGTCGATTAATACGCCGATATTGTTAAAAAACTCTGACCTGCATTAATCAGGCAAACAGTGAACAAACATTATAAGAACAAGGACAAACAGAGAAAAAAAACAAGAAACTCGTAAAAGACAATTCAACAATTAATTACAAACAACCTTCAAGTTGTTTGCTTTTTAGTTCAAGTTACGTTCTCTTTTGATTTCTTTGTGTTTCAAAAACAAGAAAAAGAACAGTCTTGAAGCTGTTTGAGATTTAATAAATCTCACGTGTGAACTCAAAGACCAACTACAACCATCAATTTGGAATCAATTCAAATAAAATCGAGAAACAACCAAAAAACAGATTTGCGGTTGCAACGAGAAACAACAAAGACACCAAAAAGCACTACAACAATTTTAGTTCATTGGGCTTAGGCCATTGTATGGGTAAGTTATCAAATTCATCCGTTATTTTTCAGTATATGTACTTAGTTATATTTAGTATATGAAGTGCGCAGTTCGATTTAATTAGAGTACACACATGGGGAACACAGACACACACTTGAGTTTGCTCTTGAGCGAGTATTAATGCGTAAATACAGGGCATTTAGTACTTAGTTTCAGTTAACTTGAACTATCCGGCAACACTGGTGCTATGTTAATCTTTGTGATTTGAACAGTGCTGCCAAAACATAAAAATATTACTTTGAAGAAATTAAAAAAAATTCAAATAAAATCCATATACAATATTAATAATTAATATGTTTAATAGATAGAATTCTGATCTTAGTTTAGTTTGAATTGATTTGAAGAACACTGTCTTCCCTCGCATATTCAAATATTAAACCAAATAGGCTCTATTTGGCAGCACTGCCACTCTAATAAGAGACGATTAAAAAGCGCTTAAATTATACTTGACCGCAGCTTATTCAATCATAAGACCGCACAAATGCAACATAAAAATCACTGCTATACAAATAAGATCAAACATTTTCATGTCTTTAATGCGGAATGTCTTGGAATGCTTCCGACGCATTGCAGTTAGCGGGGCATTTGAATATGATTGCCTGGCAACAGCAACAGGTTGCATCTTTCGTATAATATTAGACTTCGTACGACTGGGACGTGCCCGATGCTAAATATTTGAATTGTTATTTTTACGCAAGTTGAATGCCTCTGGGGCATGCCAAGAAACCTTAGCACGATCGCGAGGCCTAGCCATAATCGCACCCAGCCACCCAGTCATCGAGGCGGATGAATCAGCCGAAAATCGGCTGCTATCCGATAATTGTAAATGCAAATATACGCTATATGAATCACTTTACACAGAAACAAAGCATCGACGCAATAGGTTGAGGAAATAAAAAAACCACAACACCAGTCCCTGCCTGTTGGCGCATATGAATTAGGCATACATAAATATGTAGTTACATATAACCACCACTGTACTTATGTATCTGATAACAATGGTGACGAAAGTCCATTTTTCAGACACAATCAACATACGCCGGGCACGTGCCCGTCTAGCTTAAACCCAGCACTTGCTTACATCCGGCGATAAGTTGCCAAGCGAATGTGCCGCCTAATCAGCTCTAGAACCCTATATCAGTAGCGCTTGAGGGCACTTGTCTATATAGTATAAATTATCGTTCCATATGCTTTGATTTTGTACTTTGCTGCACTCAAAAAGAAAACTGCACAAAACCATAAAGTTGTAACTTATTTTCAACAAAGCTGTTGCTAGGCCAATTTATAAATAGTATGTACTAAGTAATCCATAATCAAGATCAATTTTGAAATATTAATACTTACTATTACTATTATAGATTTTAAGAAATGGTTAAAACAAATCGCTCGTTTACCAGAAGAGTGTAATAACTCAAAAAAGTGCTTTTCGAGATAAACGCGTTTAAAGTTTTCAAGCGCCGTGTATCTCCATACAAGGTGGAGCGACATATTCTCTTCTCACGCTGTGTGTATTGAAAATAGGATAATGAAATTTTGGCACAAGATAGATTAATATCCAACGAACATTACTGCATCATTAACTCAAAAATCGCGTTTTTTGAGTTATGACACTCTTCTAGTAAACGAGCGAAATGAAAAATATTTTCTCTTTGGAAAAATTATCAAGATAATATTTATTTAATTTTGAAATTTTTTTATTTCAAGGCCTACATAAAAGTTATAAGCTACCCATAATGAGCAAAAGTACAATAATACGACACTAATATTTTTTCTTTATATTATTGACTTTCCATCGTAGTTAATATATTTATTGATTAATGGGCAATTTATTATTTGACTTCACTATTAAAATGTATGTACATGGATTTTATATGTAGTTTTAAAAGAATTTCTTGGGAAGCTTTGGCATGAACTTCGAGTACACTTCATAAATTGATATTTCGCGTATACGATCTACATACTTCTGTTTGTTACGTCCGAATGTGGCTTTTCAACCTTTCAAGCTTAATGGCACTTTGTTCCATCTCTTAAAGTTCCGATTTTGAACGAATCAATATTAGAATAGTTTCAATATCTTTAAGCAGACTATAATGGAAAAACAGGTTTTTTAGAAGTTTACGGAATTTCCGGAATTTCGGTAATATAATTCACTTAGTCCGCTAATAATAACCCCAACAATTCGCAGCATCTGATAAAAATCTTAGCAACGATTTAGGGTAATGCATTCAATTCTACCTGAAATAAATAAACTCACTTTTCTCTGATTAACGGGGGCCAGATGGCATAATCATGAGTCACAGATTATAAAAAATTGTTTGAAAACTACTTAGCTGGAAATCGTAAAATCGTGAGTGAAATGTGGGAAAGTAATCGGACAAAGAAACAAAAAAGTTGAAGGGTTTAAGAATAAAATTAAAATTAAATGATATCCTTAGATCTTAACTTAAAATATAATAAGCGGTATTCAAATTAGGATAGGCTTGGCGGTTGGTATTCAAATATGCAACAGATGTTATGATCATCTAATTCAATATTTGGATAATTTAGTAATCGAATGACTACTATTTTCTCCCTTTAACAGATCAGTCTAAACTATCAACGAAATTCGGAGACGAGCCGGACCTCCTCTTCAAGCGAGCGCAGGGCCGGAATAGTCTGCATAGTATCGGAGCTAATCCATTCACTGCTGGTACCGCAGCCGCATCTTTGAATCCAAGAGCCAACGTATCAGAACAATACGCCAACATTCAACTAGAACCAACACTCAATGACTGTGAAAGTGGCTACGTGCCCACCGTGGGCCGCTGGGGAGCAGAGTGGCCAAGCTGACTCGCCGCAGGAAACGGCCATGGCCAGGAGGGAGCAGCGGCGGCAGCAGCAGGGGGCATCGTTGACCCTGCGCCTGTTGCTGCTGGAGGAGCCGCCGGCGGCGTTAGCTCAACGGAGCAGCGGCTGGCGGATGCAATGCGTGACATGGGATTGACTACGAATGTGGACAATGCTGAGAAGTCAATCAGTGGCATTCGACGCTCTCCATCAACATCCAGCGAGGACGACGAAGAGGATGTCGAGGAGGAGCCTCAGTGGGTGCCAGCCGCCGACCTGACATCGGTGGCCACCGCATCGCAGCGCTACTGCGACATCAGCCAGCTGCTGGCCAAGCAGCGAGCGCCATCTCCAGCTGGGCGGGGCAGCAGCTGGGCAGTGGCGGATGGCTACGATCTAAGTGCCTACAACCAGATCAACGGTGTCTGGCCGTTGGGCCACCCGTTGCCCCTGCCGGACTGGAACGGAGGCGAGCGGGCAGCCAAGGGAACGCTCATGTTCGAGAACGTGTGGCAGTACGAGGAGCTGAGTGGCGTTGTTGAGACGGCGCTGCAGCGCATGCTGGAGGAGACCCACTACAACACGGTCAATCTGTTCGTGGACTTCTATCGCAGCTTCAAGCGCACCAGGCGCTCGGACCTGCGCAGCTTCTTCCAGTTCTACGACGTGCCCATCAACCGTCGCCATCACATGTGCGTATCCCTGGCCTTCGAGATCATGGCCCGCCTGGTGCAGATGTTTCCCCAGCTGGGACAGTATCTGTATGTGGTGTCCTGTGAGGAGCAGGTGGCCGATTGCAACGA
Organism: Hypselothyrea guttata; assembly: GCA_035045125.1. Lineage (NCBI taxonomy): Eukaryota > Metazoa > Arthropoda > Insecta > Diptera > Drosophilidae > Hypselothyrea > Hypselothyrea guttata. The sequence goes on from JAWNNJ010002224.1 coordinate 964,914, forward strand.
CTACGTGCAGCTGGACGAGGAGTACGGCATGAACTCGGCTGATGCTGGCGTTGAGAAGGAGCACGTTATGGTTGCCATGCGTTTCGGCATCGGCGAGCGTCGTGGCATCATGATCCTTGATCCCGGCTACCACGTCGGACGCGCCGTGACCGTTATGAAGGACGAGAGCTATCCGCACACAGGTAAGAACCAGCTCTCCGAGTGGATTCACCTTTGATCTAACTGGTATGCTTCCCATTCAGGTTGGTTCAATCAGTCCAAGGAGCAGCATCTGCAGCGCGACTACTGCTATTGTTACAGCCAGCACAGCGACAAGTTCGTGGAGTGGAGGGAGTTCGAAAGTCGGGGCGATGAGTCCAGCTTCAAGACATCTCTGATCTACGTTGCCCAGGAGTACATGACCGCCGTGGACGTGACTGTACGCCGTAATCTGGTGTACAACTTCCGTTCTCTGCTCTCGCGTGATGCCAAGGGTCGCGTCTATGCAGGTCTCTACTTCCCCCTGGTATCCAACGTGCAGGAGGCCCATCTGACGCTCTTCTACGACGGACCCAACGACCAACGGGTCAAGGCCAAGCTGATGTTCAGCGCCTTCAAAGTGGGCAAGGGCAAGGTAAGCTGCATTGATCTCACTGGAGTAACAATCATTGATTCATGCTCTATTTCGGTTACAGCTGCCCGACTATGTGGGCCAGCATCTGGGAAAGCTGGCGCCGCAGTTGAATATGACGCTGCAGGAGCTGACGGATCTGTGCAAGTCGCTCTTCGAGGTCGTCTCCGATCAGAACTTCATTGGCCAGGTGCTAGCCATTAACGAGGATATTGGCGCCATGTCCATGGAGAATTGACAGTCAAAGCAGCCTAAGAATGCTGCTGCAACAGCCGTTGAGGATCGCAATGCAGCTGCAACTTAGACCTGAAATTATATATTATACTTCCAACAATACTTTATCCTTTCCAAATACGTATATTCATTTCGTAGTACTTAGACGCACTTCCAATGGAAATATTTCAATTTATTAATACTTGTATACCCACATATAAACTCTACTATATACGCTTCACATTTAAACACATCATGAACGAAAACGTGAAGACTTAGTGAGAATACCCTATATTATTTAGCTAAAGCAAGTTTATCAAAACAAATGTAACGGTTTAGAATTTGAAATTGTTTTTGAAATCGCTTCCGTTATATATTTGAATTTCTTCTAGAGAGCAACAAAATAACTATACGCGTCAGAAATGTAATCAAATTAGTTGATATAATACTTTTGTTAAATGCACTGTAATCATTTTGATTTAATAAATAAATGCAATTCAGCTAGCGAAACAAGGGGTGTTTTATTGGAACGGCACAATAAAAAACTAAGCAGAAACCCAATTTTGGATTTGTTTTTGATTAAATTAGCAATTTGTCACATATGTATGTTAAAGTAATTAAACAATTGCAATAAATAAACAAAAACTTCAGGCAACCGGTACACGGGTATTATTATAAAAATGCCGCGGTTAGTATTTTGTACATTGTACATACGGTATTTTGTTGTTAGCAGCGAACGGTCACACTGTGCGCCGGCAGCTAATCAGCTGCCATGAGTTTGATTCAGTTCCAAAATAAATTTTTATTTTCTAATTGGATAACAAATGATTTACACATATTTATAACTACTTGATAAATTTGGGTCTTAATGCGTTATCGCAAATCAAGTGCACAGTGTACAGATAAATCATTTGCCGGCCTTAAGACAAGTTGGAGAGAGCAGAGGCAGAAAGCAGAAACAAAAACAAAGCCGAATACTAATTCAGGTTCGGTTCTAAACAAAAATTGAGCGGGCCAAACATAATCGGTTTGGTTTAGTCGCCCTTTGAATCTCCCAGCGAGCGGTTGTGCTGCTCGGAACCCGTTTTGTTCGAAACTGAAACTGAGACGCGGCGAGCTGCCCCGATCGCATGCAGAAACTCAAAATATTTACCTTATAACAAATAAAAAGAAATCACAAAAAGGTGCTTAAATATTGGCACAGTAAACGGACGATTCTCGAGCCAAGTCAAGTGCATAGAAAACAGTGCGTGCAGTAAGTATGCCTCCACCAAGGTCTTGTGCAATTGGGCGCAGCAACAATAGAAATAGAAAGTTATCAGATGCAGGCAGGCGTTAGAGTTAGCGTTAGCGTTAGTTCGCTGTTGACGGAAGTCGAAGACGCCGCCAACGTCGCCACCCGTTGACAGCCCAAAAAGAGATCCACACACACATGCACATTCTCACATACACGCCGATACACTCACACACACGTGCACCAGTATTTAGTGGGTTATGTTGGAAGAGCGCTTCGCACCTCCATGGAGATCCATTAGGGGCTTTTGTTGCCTGCCTTTTCTACGACTTTGTGTTTTGGTTTTGGCCCATTCTTTTGGCCTGAACTCGGCTTTGGCTATTCAACTTTCATTCCCTCGTCGACTCTTTCTTCTTTAATTTGCATTTTATGTGTGTTCGCTCGTTCGTCGATTCGTTCGCTTTGGCTTTTTAGAAACCCACCAACATCCAGCAACTGGGCCATAATTCGACAATGTTTCCAGATGCTTTTTCCAAAAATGTATAATTGGCTAGAACCGTGCGACAAACTACAAGCGAAGACCGCAAATAAAAAGAGTTTTAAACAAAGTTACACTGCCAGTGCTGCCAAACATATATTGATTTGCTTGGTTTACAAATATTTATTAGTTATAATTTTAAAAATATTTATAAAATATAAGAAACGCAGCAGCAATGCTTCTTAATTTTTTCCCCTTAAGGGCCGTGCTTCCAGAGAGCGCGCAATTCGAAAGCCTGAAATATTGTTAATTCAATAACTTTTTTGTTTATTGACCGATTTAAATATATTTTTCTTTCTACCTCTTAACTAGTACATTTGCACAAAGATGTTAACCTTGTTTTTACCCATTTCATGGGTACAAATAATATAATAATGAGTTTTCAATTAGATGTGTAATTAGCAGAAATAGAATTCGGAAACCCGCTAAATTGGCAACGCTGGTCTTGACTAATCGTCACAAATATGAATACTGCAAATACGAATTAGCTCTGTATGCATTGCAGTCGCACATACAGACTACAGACAATATGCATGTATGTATATTGTATAAGCCTCAGCGATGACAACAACCGAAAGAGGAGAACCCAATTTAGTTGCTGACTCAGGTGGAGTGTCGCAAAGAGTGCACTCGAAGCCCATTACTCAATGACGGACTTTAAGTAGCAAAATATTGATATATTACATAACCGCGTTTCGAATAATTGCTAAGTAAATGGGAAATCTATGCAAAGGTTAATTATTTAGCAGTAGTCTTAACAAGCCATAATGCTGATAGCAAAACTCATCATTAATCAGAGATTGTCTGACTCGAGGGCATACTGGGAATAGTAATATGTAAGAAGTCTTGAAATTGCATACTAATTAAGATTGGTAAATTAATTATTTTGTTTTGTAAGAAAACTAAACTAAAGACAAATTCACTTTTGTGAGTTTCATGTGTTTTCTAAGCAAATCAAGTTTCTTTCTGATATTTGTTAGCTGCTCATTGCTTGACAAATTTAAAAATTATATCTTTCGTTGTCCGTTAACGTTGCAACAAATTAATCTAAAAATTACTTTACAATTATAAATATCGATGTTCTGAACAAAATTAGAGTCCAATGATTACAGTGTGTAGAGCGCCGATCCTCTAAAAGTAAACGAAGGCAAGAAAGAGTCAAGAAACAAGTTATATACATATATCTAGAAGTAATGCTGAAGCATCTCAAGTCTATATAATGATAATAAGGTTTTTAATATCGTATAAAAATATACATATATCTTTACTATCTTAATTTTTGATTGTCGTTAAAAAGAGTTAAATCATGATCTGAATTGATCGTATAATAAATGACGCTAATTAAATTTATTGGCATTTTCAGCGAAAGTTTTATTTATTAAAAGTTAAATGAAATACGAACAAATATAAAAACAGACTGACATAAGTACTATATCGTGTCAGCTAGTGGTCCTTCGGGTTGTTACCCACATTTTTCATTTGCTCCAATTTAATATTCCCTTATGTGCTTTTTTAAAGTGCATAGTCTAATACAAGAATTTTTTGGCATTACTTGCGATTTTAACTATGTAGAATTGCTTTAGTAAATTTGCGCAATTTATCAGATTTGTTATGAATTTTTGCTCTTACCGCTGGAGCTGGACGCCATTGAAAGTCATGCAGTCGTTAGTCAGTCGGGAGAAAGATATACATTGAACCGTAGTTGTACTACCCGTAGGTACGTGCTTATCGGCGTATTGTGATACACTTTGCACTTACACGTCACACTTTCGGCCATCGTCAGACATCGCCAGTAATGCCCAGAGCTGTTTCTTATCGCCCCTTAGATTCCGCAGACCAAGCACAACAATGCTGGGCATGTTGCTTTGGCTGATTATCTCGGTGCTATTGCTGTGCGCCTTTCTGTTCACGAAGACAACCAAAGGCCTGCCAAAGTCCTGGTTCGAATGGAAGACGGAGTTCCGATATCAGTACCTGGGCATCATGGGTCTGTTGCACGATGCTCAGTACAGGTCGAGGGACCGAGTGGGTAAGTGAATGCCATTAACTTCATTCAGTTGGGCAATTGCCCAATTAGCAATTATCTATCCAGTCATAACTATTTCTATTCTCCGAAATTAACTCCATTCATCATGATCGTTATCCAACTTTTATAGCGCTCCACAAGCAACCGGATCGCATAGCCGTCATCACAGGCGGCAATCGCGGCATCGGACTGCGCATCGTGGAGAAATTGCTGGCGTGCGACATGACGGTAATCATGGGTAAGTGGAATCCCCAAGGGAATATACAAATAGTATATACACTACAAGAGGTGTAGCACAGCCGCGTACTGGACTCTAGCAACATGCATGTGCGCTAATTGATTGACACATTCAATTAATGATTCTACAAACGTTGCAGCACGTTTAACCCTACAAGAAGCTACATTTCTGTATTCTAACACGTTTCACATGACTAATGAGCCGCAGCTAGAAAAAACAAACTGAAAATGTTCGATTTATAACGTCCACTCGTGTGCAACATTTATCTTGAGTTCAGCAACATCATCGTTGTGCGCCATCTATTAGCGAAGTTCAGCAACAAAAGTGTTGCTTAGAGTGTTATTAATGTAGCATTGAACGCGGCCTTAAAAATAAATACTTCTAGTGGAGATATCGTTATGAAATTTTCACCAAAAATCTAGAAAAAATGACAGGCTTTCGGTATCCCTATCTCTTTTTCTATTCGCTGTCTCTTTCCCCTTTCTTTCTGCCAAGAGTTTTGTTGAAAAGGCAGCATGACAGGAGCTGGCTGCTCTAGGTGCCTCTTTCGCTGCAATTTCGCTTACATTTCTGTGGCACTCTTTTCGGCTGGTTCATTTTGTTCATTTTTAGCCGCCTCTGCATACTTTCGAGCTGGTGTTGAAAAATAATAAAAAAATTAAAACAAATAAAAAAATACTTCTAATTAGAATTAATTATCGTTAATTACTACCAAAAATCCAGAAAAAAATTCTAAATATAAAATAAAAAAAACAATTGGCTTGTTGCATACTTTCGAGGACGTCAAAAAATTAAACAAAAATAAAAAAATACTACTGTTATTATTATTGTTATGAAATTTTCGCCAAAAATGCAGAAAAATAATCTTAATATAAAATAAATAAAAAAAGGCTGACTTATATGCGAATTCACAGAGATATTAACAAATTAAGCAAAAAAAATTTAACCACATGTGTGATTCAAAAACTTGCAACCACCTGTGGAGTCAAAAAACAGGGCAAAACCACTTGTTGATTTAAAGACCAGCTTAAAAGTATGCTGCATTTATGTCCCGGCAACATGCAACCTGTGCGAGTCGAACACGCAACCGAACAGCCGCCTTGAAAATGTTTACAAATGGTTGCAAGCGAGCTCGCTACGAACGCGCTTCAAACGCACGTCAGTCGACTGCCGCCATTTGAACTGAGAGCACGGACTTATTCGTGTTCTCCGTCCCATGCGCTGTTGTCCGTTTTCAATGCTAGGCATAAAAAATTATAATAAATAAAAACAAAATAAAAAAATACTTCTGTTATTATTATTATTATGAAGTTGTCGCCAAAAATGCAGAAAAATAATCTAAATATAAAATAAAAAAAATTGGCTGACTTATATGTGAATTTACAAAAATATAACAAACAATTTAGAACTTATATCTTAATAAAAATATATCTTGCATATTATTAACAAAAAAAATAAAATTGAATTGAAATTGAAAAATCTCGTCGTTATAAGCGGTTTGTCGCTAAAAGCGGAGTCGTTATAAGCGGAGGCCGTTTCATATAAGTTTGTATGGGGACCAACCAAACCATCGAGTTTTCGTCGCAATAACCGGACGGACGCTATAAGCGGCGTCGTTATAACCGGATTCGACTCTAGTCTACAAAAACTTAACTTTAAAAAATATTTATTAGAACGCTCGCCAGGTTAAAAAAAACTTTTGACCGATTTATTTATTTATTTTGATTTATTTTAGTATTTATTTAAATAAAAATGGTTACCGAATAAAATATTAATTTTTTGTTAAATAATCAGTTAGATGATATTCCAAAGAACTAATAAATGCAAAAAAAATTAAATTGAGTTAATTTTGGCTTAGTTACAAGCCTTCATTCCCCGAGTAAATGGCTGTCCGATTAGTCGATGGAGCCACTGTACATAATTTGTATGAACGTATTTTAAAGAAATATGCCCCCTTTTATTCAAACTCGTACGCTTCGTTTCATTTGTATATAAGCAGTTGTTGCAGGCTAGAAACTATTGTTAGACACGAGTGTCTTTTAAGAGCTAGATACACAATATTTGATATGCATAGGTATGCAGCAAGCAGATCTTTGTTTTAGATTTTTGATCCTCCACTCCACCCGCTAACCAAAAAACCACAGCAGCCACAATTATAAACCTACATAGCCCATAACTTTATTCATCGATGCTTGGAATTCCATAACGATCGGATGGAAAAAACAAAGATATGCAACAGAAACGTTACTCGATAGATAGTAGAGGGGGTGGGAATTAGTTTCAACAAATAAGCGCTTAGTGCATTTGATTAACATAAATAAGAACTTTAAGACATAATATTTATTGTCTCTTCCACCTTTATATAACAGGAGTTCGGGATCCACGCAGTGCAGAGGAAGCCGTTGGAGGCATTGTGGACCTTAAGCAGACGCAGGGCAAACTTGTTTGCTTGCAGCTCGATGTAGGGGATCTGAGTTCGGTGCGATCGTTCGCGCAGCAAATCAGAGGGAAGCATGCGAAGGTCGACATTCTGCTGAACAATGCGGGCATTATGTTTGCGCCGTTCAAGCTGAATGCGGATGGCTACGAGTCCCACTTTGTTACCAATTACCTGGGCCACTTTCTGCTGACGCACCTGTTGCTGCCCCAGCTGCTGGAGGCTGGAAGGGAGGGCAGGAATGCGCGAATTGTGAATGTGAGCTCCTGTGCGCATCTGCTGGGCCGCATTAGCTACAAGGACATCAATGGCCTGTGAGTTCTCGACCGTAGAATCAGAACGCTTAGCGCTTTGTTTAACCCTATCTCTGCCTACAGCAAGAACTACTATCCTGGCACTGCGTACAGTCAGTCCAAGCTGGCTCAGATCATGTTCACGCGTCATCTGCAAACCCTGCTGGATGCGCAAGGGTCGCATGTGCAGGTCAACGCTGTGCATCCGGGCATTGTGGACACGGATCTGTTCGAGCACTCGGCTACAACGATGGTGCCGTTCGTGAAGAAGCTGATATTCAAGACGCCGGAGCAGGGATCCCGCACAGTAGTCTATGCAGCCATAGATCCGTCGGTTGAGGGCCAGGGAGGCAGCTACTACAGCAACTGTGGCAGAGGGCGTGTCCATGCGCTGGCCAAGCAGCCTGCCAAGTGCGAAGAGCTCTTCCAGTTCTCCTGTGACCTGCTTAAGATTAAGCACTATGGCAATGGCAATTGAAATATTTGATGTGTGCGCTTGATTCAAGGATTTGTCTACTAGTTCATTCCTTAACTGTCCATTTCAAATGCATAAATATATAGCACTACTATATAGTCTTTTATACATTTAAACTCAGCGATTGGTTTTCATTTTGCTCCAACTAAATCTTTCTGTAATTGTAAACGGAAATACAACAAAATAAGCAATATTGGACTGGGGTCCAAAATCTCATAATTGGAAAAAGATCGCATATTATTTTATTCAAGAGTCTTTAGAATAATTTTATGTTAGGGTATGAGACTTCTAAGCTTAAACAGGCGATAATTTTACCAACAGACACAATTTTTATAGAAAAGATTTTCAAAAAAATGAGCAAAGTTTTTTGTAAATAAATTAATTTTCCAAGATCTAGGGTAGCTAGTTATTTGGGTGGGCGGCAAATTATTTAAGTTTATATTATTTTTGTACGTCTTCAACTGTTAAATTGTAAATGAAGCATTGGGTAAGGACTCGGTAGATAACCGATTCGAGAGGCTTTGCTTTTGAACCGGTTTGCAAATCAATTAAGTTCCATGTGTACGAAGATCATACTCATATGTCGCTGAATAAATTCATTTATTATATTTTAATTAACTTGTCTGCGATGATTACCATCAGCAGCAGCATAAAAGGAACAAATTGCAATTATAAGTGCAGCACTCGACTTTATGCGGCAGGTTAAAAGCAGCAGCAACTGCAAAAACAACAAGAATACCAACAACAACACCGAAGACAACAACTGTTATATGTCAAATTCACAACAACAAAGCAAACAATTTAATTTTGGTGCTCCTCCTCGAAAACAATGAGCGATTAACATTCAACATTTGTGCGGAATTTTAATCGACTCGATTCATGAGTGGAATGGGGGGGAGTTGCAACGATTCCTAACTCATGATGGGTGGATCTAACAAAAACAATACCAACACAAAAACCACATCAACAACAACAACAGCTGCAACTGCAACAACGACAACAACAAACGCAACTTGTGCTCAGCTGTCACTAAATCAGCTGAACTTCAAAGCTAAAAGCGCTGCCTCAACTTCAGTTCATATTCATCTCTCAGTTTTATATGTTTATATCTATAGCATATCAATGTCAATTTTTTCCCTCTGTCTTTTGTATTGCTCTATCTACGCGGGCGCAGTCATCAATCAAACTACACATGATTGAAGCGACTCCCAAGCCATCTGCTCGTCTGCCTCTCCGTCCGTCCGTCTGTCATCAGCCCACAAATGAAGTCATCTTGCCAAGTGAGGCTTAAAAAATTTGGTTGCGTGTTAAGCGCACATTTAAAGTGTTGATTGGATTTGAGTCCCGGGGCTTAAGATTTGTGATAGATGCTCCTAATGGCACCGTTCAAAATATACCAGATAGATGCGATTTATCTGTATTATTTAAACATCTATTTGTTATCAAATAAAATAAACCTACAGCGCTAATATAGCTTTGTACAAGGATATAAAAACTTTTTTAATTGGAAAGAATGGTTCTTCATACCTTCTTGAATAGTAAAGATAATCGAAAATGTCTTATTTAATTTTCTCGTAATATATGGACAAATCAGTCGGACGAAAGGCTACAGTCAGACGCAACCGACAGTAGGATACCCTTCACTTTGTGTATGTAAATAAATATGGGGTCTCTTGCACTTATAGTTGATGTCTGGCGGGCGGACAGGCAGACAGACGAACAGACGGGTCTAAATATCCCTTGAATGCACAGAAGAAAAACAGAATCTGCCTCTTATCTGCTTGTTGAAATTTCTGGGCATATTTCTCTTGCATTTGTAATTGGCAATTCGTGTGGCAATGCGGCACAGAAAAGGCACAAATGCTAGGGCTCAGCTTGCCATTAATATTCCAGAGTTTCCTAATCGCATCTGAGCGATGTCGATCTGCTTGACCATCTCCAACTGTGAGTTCAGTTTTCAACTGCCCGACCTCGGAACATTTTGCGCATAATGTGCTTTTTATTTAAATTTTTGGCCCAACAAAGCAATTTCTGTTGCACTTAACTCACGGCAGATTCTTTGCAACAATTTGCTGCTCCAATTAAAGTCGCTCTGGCATTACCTAGCTTACTTCTTCAACTCTTTACCCTGTACTTAGCATCTATAAAGGGTGAATTAGTTAAACTTAATTTAAAGTTTAAAACGGATTTAAATATTCTACAGTAAAAACTATCGAATTTAATGTTTTCTATCGAAAGGTGCTCTTATTTACTGTAAGACTATTTTAAATAATTTGCAATATAGCATCTTTCTTTGAGTTTTAAAAGCACAATAAAATATTGTATAATAAACATTGTAAGCTAGCGTAGGAATGTGTAAATTACAAACTTTTATTAGCTTTCCAGAATCACAAATTATTATTATTCTATTACCGGAGAAAGCTGTTATAATAATAATTCATTATATATTCTTTATCAGGACGACTCTGCAGTCGTAAATATCTTACGTATATTTAGTTTATTATACCCAGTACCCAATTGAATGTTGTTTTTCGTCATTGTAGTATAAATCTATCCTAAATGTGCAATAAAATTCAATTAATAAAAACTATTAAAAAAAAGATATTTAAACGAAATGTCCCCCATGGAAGAAAAAGCTTTGCGTATACTTTTAATGTTGAAATCAGTTGACAGAAAAAAAGAACACAAATAAAATTAATCATAAATTAATTTATGATTTAAATTGAATTAAGAGTAAATGATAAAAAAAGAATATTAGAATATTAAATTAAATAGATTCAGCATTTGAGGAAATTCTTAGAATATATAATAAATAATAATTATAAGTTGATTAAGATATCTCAATCTCTTCATCTACAATATTGTAAAAGACTTACATTACATTTAACTTGCAATTTGTCTGTGCTAATACACTCGACTATAGCGCACTCGTAAGTCTTTCTTCTAGCCAAGCGAGTCCACATTAATCATGAGCTGCAGCGCCCACGCCAACGCTGCCAACGCACGTGTGTTCATTTCATCTGCTCCCCTTTTCCTCCCACCTGCTTCTGTGATGTAGCAAGTTGCACATACGCCCACCCCTCCTACTTCACACTTAGAGCTTGTTAACAGTTAGAAGCGTGTAAAAATAAATTTGTTGGGCAAGACTCGGTGGATGTTGGTTGCAAGTGCTCTTAATTAAATGAGGATGTTGCAGCTAGTGGGAGTATCTGAATTTGAGAGTCACAGGATGGGAGAGGAGAGTCACAACAGGAGTTGAGAAGGAAGAAAACTGCATTCAATGTTGGGTTAGAAATTAAATTTAATCAAATCGCACTTTGTGATAATTCAAATGAATAATTATTCTTGATTTTAGCAATTGTTTAATTTTCAAACACTTTCAAGATGCTTTTGGTCTAATCATCATTTGTGCATATTTTAGTGAGTTCGTATGCCACTTCCTCCATTGAATTCCACGATCCTTCAATGCAGTTTCACTATATTCCCCATTTAAATTGCTGTTAATGAAAACAAATTGTTATTAACATTATCAAGTACGGTCAGAAATGCTTACCTGTAATAACAATCAAAAAACCACCAACCCGAATGCCATGTATTTGCGCAATGCCTTGAATTACTGATATCATTATCTCTGTCAGGAGTTGAGAACTTAATATTCTTGTGAGATTCTAAGGAGTCCTTAGCATCTCCAGTATACTCCCCAAGTGATTTGATTGCATATGATTCCTGCTCATCGCCTATGAAAAACCTACTATATCTGGCATATCGATGTTCATTTTCGAAGTCCTGCAGATAAATGTACAGTTCGTGAGGTTGTGATTTGGTTAAGAAATGAAGCTTCTCCAATCCAATAAAAAACTCCCCATGTAGATCGCCGAAGCCATTACGATAATCCGTCCAGTTTCTGTTAAAGCTGACCGAACCATCCTTGCGTCGTTGTATAACGGTCCATCCTGAATCTACCAAACTGGAGTCGCAGAATACCGGGAAGGGTTCCATGCCAGGCACTTTAAGCTCATGAATATCGGTTAGCTTGCCAATGCAGCTAGAACTGTAGGAATTCTGAATCTTAACATCACATTGCGAATATTTGTCTTTCAGTAAATTGAGCTCTGTTGACTGCCTATCAATCGTATCACTTTTAACTTTTGTTTCATTTCGTTGAAATTCCATCTGTGTATCTCTTTCCTTTAAGGTTCCTTCGCAGTACTCCAATTTCGCCTTAGTAAATGCCAATTGAATCTCAAAATGTTTGATTGAGTCATTTAATTCCTGAATTTGTTTTTCCTTTTCCTTTAGGCTGACAGTATGGTCTAGTAAAGGCTTAACAAGTTCGAAGCAATATGCTGAGCATTGTTCCGTCACTGGTCTGATAAATCTGCATTTCTGAAGAAAATACATAGATACATATAAAACGATGGATATTGATTTTATTAGGGTTTTACTTACTTCGGTTGTATTTAGTTTATCAATGCTTGCAGTTTGTGAATGTTCAGTACTAGATGTAACGTGTCGAAATATGAACCAATATATAAAAATTTTTATAAATTTCTTCATTTTTAACAGAGCTTTGCTAGTCCCCAGTGAGTTATAATCTAAACTGACGCATTTCGTGCTGAAATGTTTTATATAAAGCTTGAGTATAATCTGCTAAATTCGTTGAGATTTTGTATACCCTGTAACCATGAAATGGGTTGTTAACTTTGCAAAATGTTTGTCTGCCCATCTAGATAAACGCGTAGTTTTTGGAGATTTACGCAGATCAAGTTTATTTCAAATAATGGATACCAAGAAGCTAATCGATATAAACCGATTTAACGCCAAATAACAAGCTTAATATTGAACATTGTTATTCAGAATCTTTGTCAATTTATTATCGTACATATATAGTATAGAGATTTAATATAGGGAATACATACAGTCGTATGCATACCATATAGTTGAGAAGCAGTGCGACATTTTTTTCATACCCTTATCTGTAATAACGAATACATATTAGTTTAAAGGAAACGAATACTGATTCAGAGCTTCGCTCCCAAAGAGTTCGGCAAATTCGTAAACATTAACAACGGCGGTTGATCCCAAGTTATGAAGTCCGTAAGAACAAAGAGCTTAATATCTCGAATAGTACACATGTACTTAAAGAATTTTGGATTGGCTAATTTGCTTAAAAATTATCCAATTATAACTTGGTAGAACTGAAGAGATTAAAACGATGGCGATATTACCGTTACTCCAATAATTTTTATGACTTACAATATTCATTAATCAATTTTTAATGTATAATTTGTACGATCCAAGCATGGGAGAGCTGTAGGAAATTTCCAGTAGGAGGTACAATAGATCTACTAGGTCGCAGTGCACAATTCTCCAACAATATTATTATTAATAATAACGATCCAAGCGTTTTTATGTTTGATTTAGCATATACATTTATTCCAAGTGATATAGTATGTTAATTATAGTTATAAGTAGTTATATCTCCCTAGTTCAACGTCTCTTTCGAGAGGATATACTCTGATGGCTGATTTATGAATAATTGATAAGTCCAGATGAGTCGACAATAGCTATAATCAAGTTCAAAGTCATTTCGTATATTTTCAAATATGCATGAATCCAATACGTGTCTTTTGTAGTTGTGTATTGACTGCTTTTTGATGTAGGCTATAGCAAGTTAATGAAGCCAATTACAACTGCCCACATCAGTTTTAACGTAATTTAATAATATAATTAATACGAAGACATTCACATTCCTTTATGCTATCGCTGAGCAAATGTTGACTAAAGAATTCTTTGCGGCTGTCAGCTTATCGCTTAGTCGCAGTTGCGGCTGCAAGTGGCAAGAAGCTAGCGGAAAGAGGTAAGTGGCAAGTTGCAGTTGCTGCCACAATCCAATTAACCTTTCGACATTTGCGACAGACTGCAGATGCGGCTGATGTCGAGCCAGATGCTGAGGCGGAGGTGCAGGCGCAGGCTACTTTTGGCTAATGGTTGCGCGTAAATCAAATACATGTGTTGTTAAGTCCAAGTATCTTCCAGATATAAATACTTCTCGTTGCAGTTGCGGATCTCTCGTCTCTTAAGCGGATGCGCTTGTAATTAAAGCATTCAACACGTTCCGAGTAGTCGCTGCATGTCAAGTTTGGAGCGCCAGCAGTTGCAGTTGCAGTTGTTGTAGTTGAGGCAGTTGCAGTTTAATAAACTCATCATCAACAACTCCAACTGCAGCGACAACACCGTGCAACTTACAACTTATGTCTGGCATGCCAGCACCAATGAGATTTTGGCCAGTTTTTTGACCATGTGTCTTTGACACCAGTTACTGAAAGCGGAACTCAGCAGAGTAGAAGTTGAGATTCCAGTGTGAGATATTGATTTGATTATCAATTTTAATGTATTCTAAGCGTTTATTCTCAATAGTCACAACTATGGTATATATGAACTATAGAATTAATTAGGCATTTCTTAATATTACAAATAAGAATTTAGTGTGTTGGGCAAAAAGAAAATCATATAATGTCTCATGTAGGTATCCTAACCGCTCGAATATCTAACACTCTGTACCCATCAAATGGGTAAAAACTAAGTTAGTATTTTTGTGCAAATATTTGTGTATTTTTTAAATAATAACGTGGCACAGATTTGGCGTGCCAAAAATGATTTCCCGCTAAACGAGTGGCTTGATAAAAGTAATGCTATCGGATAGAAGAATATTTAAAACTGAGTAAAACAAAATTTTAGTGAATTTTAATGCTTGGTTTGGTGGTTATAGGTTATAGCCTCTTAAAGTTTGAACATTTTTTCGTTTTGCAAAAATGTATTTATTTACGTTCAACTTGTCCAATTTTAGTAGCGATAAACCAAAAAGTATAAGAAAAATCGATTATGTGTGAATTTATATTCTTAATTACACCTATTTTAACTGTAATACAAAAATATTTCGATTTGTTCATTTGCGGAATTCTTTTGTGAAGTAACGGTTTTTGGTCATATTTTTTAACTTTATATAGAGCCCCGAAATTTTGGTCATGTTTGGTCGCAATTCCGTTCAAAAAACAATGTGTTAGGGGATGTAAGAAGTCGAAAAGGAACTACACGCAGTTTCTGTGCAGCATAAACATTCGACTGTTAGGTAAAATTTAATGTTTTGCAATATGGATGATAAAATATACCAATAGATCAATATACAGAATATAAGAGATATGAAATTATTACTTTGTACACACAATTGATACTTCCAATTGTAATTTATGAAAGGAAACATTCTTTTGCAGCTCAATTCTCACGTGGTTAAAGGCCCATGAATATTGGAAGTGGAAGTAAAGCGCTAATAAACGGCTGGTTAGACAAGAAACAGCAAACAGGTATGAATAATTCTCACCCTTGTTATACAATATTAATAGTGTATTTCACGTTACGCATACGCCGTGTCGTCCTATTAACAAATCTTTAACAGGTCTCGTATAAAATATGCATATATTATAATATTTAATTACTTTTGCAGTCAATTAATCAAACACTCGTCCATCTTAGCTTCGCTTATACTTTTCAGCTTATATCCACAGCTATTTGCATATTGACGCCTCAACATCTTGGCCTCTTGAGAGATCCCTTGAAGAGCTCTCTTGCCGGACTGTTTTCGGCACAGACCCAGCGGAGACTTGTAACAGAAACCCCAGCTGCATACCAACAAAATTCGCATAATATTATTTTATTTTGTCGGCTGCCTTCGGGCATTCGAGGCAGTTGGTGTCGTGGTGTTGTGGTGTTGCTGCTTTGATGTGGTGCCTGGCCCATTTTACGCTCGATTATCGAGCACAAAGGCAGTAAAGACGGGCAGAGACTACCTCAAGCGGAGCTTGCGGTTGTAATGACCATAGAAATTCCACATCCATTGCAAGCCATTGAGCTTGTCAAAAAGTGCTCCGATGTAATTAATCGTAAGTATTTACACACACTGCTATTTCTGTAGTTTGTGGATCGTTGTGGTTTTGATATCAAGTGGTTTCTGCTTGGTTTCATGAATTTGGCAACCTCAGCGGCGCCAACAAAAGTAAAAGTGTTGACTCGAAGGTGAGACACTGCCTGATAACTTAGCCAGCTTCGGTTGACAGCTGCCAAGGGTCTGCTCCATGGCCTGCCTGCCTGCCTGCCTGCATTGATCCAGAGCCATTGATCAAGAGCCAACAGCAGCAGTTGCAGTGGCAACCAGCAACCATCAACCAGCAACCAGCAACTGGCAACTGGAGCTTCTCATTGGAGGGGGAAACAACTTCAATTACCACTGGGTCATAATTGTATCTGTCTGTTAATTGTGTGTCAGGTTATTTGTTTATTGCATAAATCAACCAGCACACAATGAGCCCAGAAAGCTATCCAACGACCTTGCCAGGCTGACAAATAAGATGTGTCAAGATGAGGGTGACGGAGTTCCAAATACCCTGTTAGCTGTCGTAGGTATTAAACTCTGTAAATAATGTTAAAAATTATTTAACAAATTTGTTCTTTCTTTCTTATTAAAAACCTTGAGCTGATATTTCAAGCAATTATGTCAGGTTTATAAACAGGATTTCGGATAAAAATTTAATTTAATTAATCATATATTTTATTTACATATTATATTTTATTAAATACATCATTCCACCAAGATCTATAAACATCAGTAGACACGTGAATAAAAATTTACTTGTAGTTAGTTAGTTATATTTGTTATATTTGTAGAAACCAATCTACCCGTCGCAAACTATTCAATAAAGCTGATGGGTATGCGAAGAAAAAACTGTATCAAGTAGTAGGAAATTGGTTGACGACTGCATTCGATAGAGAGATACTCACCGTGTAAAAGTGAATGTTTATGATACTTCAGTAGCAAGTCATTGGGGGCAACAAATTCCCAAAAAACATCATCGATCGACGAATCATTTCATCTGCGGATCGTCTGTTTACCGTTGGCAGCAGATGGCCGCGATTACGCAGCGCAAGTACTCGAACAACTGGGAGCAGAGAGCAGCGCATCAAAACAAAAACTCAAAAGCCAAGAGCCAAGAGCCAAAAACCAAAAACCAAAAACCTAAAATTGAAACTAAGTTAGAAAGTCAATGGCTGACGGATGCCATAAATAGTGAAGAGACTGCAAAACTGGTATCCAAAAATACGCGCATACTTATTATATGGACCCTTTATCACTCCCGCTAGCTGAACTACAACTACAAGCAAGACATCAAATGGATTTAGATACTTTAATCGAGTTTAATTAAGTAACACCGTGTGTTATGTAAGCAACACTTGTCTCTTGTCTACTTTGCTTTTTTTCGGGATTTATTTAATTGAACTGTCAGAGCAATTAATGGTCCAACCCACTCTTATAGTAAGACTTGGGTCTGTAATTAGGGCAGGTGATTAAAGCTGGTGTGGAGATAACATTTGTAAGGCAGCAATCATTAATCTGTTAACATTATTTCAGTTGAAACACAATGCAATATGCAGCAGGCGATTTACAAATTAATCAATTTAAATGTATATTTGAATCGTGTCATATGTAAAAATGTTCATACTAACAGGAAAACTTTATTCCTCTAAATTAAAAAGAAAAACATGTTTACTACTCCAAGAGATTAAAACAATTTTAAAAGTTTATTGCAAGGTCTTAACTTATTAGTTTTCGATTGAGATACGAAAACTATTTTCGTTAAATAAAATTGTGGTATATTTCTGAGAATATTCAATTATCAAGTGGATTATTTGGGTGATAAAGATCAGACCGTCTATAAAGATTATACAGAAGACGAACACTTTTACTTGTTCTTAATATTCTTCACATCAAACGGAAAGTTAATTAATGTTCTTGTTTGTGTAAAAACCAGGGACCGTAACGGTTATAATTTTTTTGAAAAAAAATCAAAAATTATTATTATTTTTCAATTTTTTTGAAAAAAATAATTTTTAATTTTTAAAGCTAATTTAAATAATAAAAATCAAAAATAATTTTTATTTTTGATTTTTATTATAAAAATCAAGACGTAATTTTTATTTTCAATTTTTATTATAAAAATCAAAAATAAAAATTATTTTTGATTTTTATTATAAAAATCAAAATAAAAATCAAATTGAAATATCTTGTAAGCCAAAAGATCCAGATTATATATCGACCTATATATTTGATCTACACATTAATACCTTTCAGATGATGTATAATATGTATGTACAAATACATGTACTTATGTATTTATATACATAAATATGATTTTCAGCTTAGATACTTGCCCAGACCGCGGTTCATGTAAATGCAGCTTGCACGAAAAATTACACATACATGTAGCAACAGCAACATATTTGTGTGTGTATGTAAATGCACACTTGATGATAGATATACAGTCATCGGCATAAGTATTTGGACAAAACATTTTGTTTTTTTTAATTTCGTTTATTTTTGAATTTATGTAAAAATATTAGGTTTTTCAATTTTTGTGGTTAGATACTGTTCACACCAGATCACTCCATCCCTGGTATCGGGCATTGGTACTAGTGAGACTAAGTTGGTTTCCTAGTCCATTGTTATCGATAACTTCCCCCCCTCTTATCATTTTCTTTACATTT
Organism: Hypselothyrea guttata; assembly: GCA_035045125.1. Classification (NCBI taxonomy): domain Eukaryota; kingdom Metazoa; phylum Arthropoda; class Insecta; order Diptera; family Drosophilidae; genus Hypselothyrea; species Hypselothyrea guttata. The sequence goes on from JAWNNJ010002224.1 coordinate 983,574, forward strand.
TTTGGATTTACGTTTATTACCAAAAGTTTAATAGTGATTTTGAAAGATATGCATCTGAATTCGATCAAAAACTGTTTTTTTTAAGCGATTTATGCCCCTGGGCCAGCTAAGGAGGCATAATGTGCATGTTCTGGGTATCTGAAACAGTCACTACAGTTGGAAAACCATTCAAAAACAAAAGAAATTTGAATAAAAATGCATAGAGCAGGATTTCAAAGGATTTGGCCGAATCCTTGGGTGATTCAGTTCCAAAACTATTCCAAAATAGCTTAAATGCAATGAAAAATGTTTGATTCATTGATTTTAATCATAAAATGTATCAAGATATTGCAATTTCACATTGAAATGTTAAATAAACGCATTTGTCTAAATACTTATGTCCCCTCGGCGAGCGCTAATTTCTCGTATAATTAAAAAAAATAAATACAACAAAAATTTCTACAATTTCCAAATTGGTATTTTTATATGCAAATACAATGTATCTAACCACAAAAATTGAAAAAACCTAATATTTTTACATTAATTCAAAAATAAACGAAATTAAAAAAAACAAAATGTTTTGTCCAAATACTTATGCCGATGACTGTATATCTATCATCAAGTGTGCATTTACATACACACACAAATATGTTGCTGTTGCTACATGTATGTGTAATTTTTCGTGCAAGCTGCATTTACATGAACCGCGGTCTGGGCAAGTATCTAAGCTGAAAATCATATTTATGTATATAAATACATAAGTACATGTATTTGTACATACATATTATACATCATCTGAAAGGTATTAATGTGTAGATCAAATATATAGGTCGATATATAATCTGGATCTTTTGGCTTACAAGATATTTCAATTTGATTTTTATTTTGATTTTTATAATAAAAATCAAAAGTAATTTTTATTTTTGATTTTTATAAAAAAATCAAAAATAAAAATTACGTCTTGATTTTTATAATAAAAATCAATAATAAAAATTACTTTTGATTTTTATTATTTAAATGAATTTTAAAATTTGAAAAACAATTTTTTTCAAAAAAATTGGATATAAAAGTTTATTGTGTTTTCGAATTTGCCGTTCAAAAATAACTAGTCTGTATTTTTCCCACATTTTTCAGAGGCTTTTTTGGGCTTTGATTTTTTTAAACTCATAATAATTATTTTCGGTCC